>CAMZMU010000049.1:36852104-37414313 GCA_947311845.1 Poa pratensis
TTTTAGTGCTCCGTAATTCTAGTCTAAACTGAGATGAATTACAATCGGTGGGCTAACATAATTTTCATTAAATTATTCGTTTTCTAACCTACACTTCATGTTCATTTGTTTTATCATATTCCTCCAGCTAATTTGTTTTGTCTGAATATGCATAGACAAGGTATTTTTTTGTGACTTGAGGTAAATCCTTTACCTATGGATTTTGTGTGTGATTGAGGTGATCTTGTAGAAATACGTTGAACCTTGTTTTCTTACTTAAGTAATAGCATGTATACTTTCATGCCTCCTTATGCCACTATTGTTGCTTTGCGGCATATTACTGAAGCTATGCTATACAAATATAAGATTAGTAATGCACATACAAGGTATCTTGCTTTAATTGCAGGAAAAAGCGAATGAATTAACAAAGAATTGTTGTTTTATGGTGATCCAAAATTCCAGCGATAGTACCGCTGGGTTAAGCGGTACTACCGCTCGAGAGCTGCCGCCACCGCTACCGCCGCCGCTACCGCCAGAATGGCCGTCTGATGCACTTGTCCGGTACCGACTGGTACCGCTGGCGGTACCGCCGCCGGTACCGCTGAGGTGGGAAGAGCCGAACCAGCCCACCCCAGCGGTACTACCGCCTATCCCAGCGGTAGTACCGCCGCGGTGGGATCGTTTCCGGGTTGGACTGCAGCCGACCTAGGGTTTTATGCCATTATATATTCCTCTTGTAAGCCGCCGTTTTGGGGTAAGCCATACATTGTAAACCCACGGCGTTTGTAACCTCACCGATATAGTGAAGTATTGCTGGCTGGCGCCCGTGGTTTTTTCTCCTCCATTGTTGGAGGGGTTTTTCACGTTAAAATCTCGTGTCCCCATTGGTTTGATCGTTCCGCACTTCGTCATTTCTTTGCTATCGTTTACAACAAGTGGTATCAGAGCCCTGTTTCAGATCTGTTTCAGATTAGGGTTTTGGATGGCATCGATGAAGTTCGATCTACCGGCGCTGGACTACAAGACGAGATTTTCGCTGTGGCAGGTCAAGATGCGTGCGATCCTCGCACAGTCCAATGATCTTGACGAGGCGCTGGAGAAATTCGGCGACAAGGATGCGGCGGCATGGACCGCCGATGAGAAGCGGAAAGACCGTAAGGCTTTATCGCTTATTCAACTTCATCTATCTAATGATATTCTGCAAGAAGTACTGCAGGAGAAAAACCGCAGCGGCACTGTGGGCTAAGCTGGAGTCGATCTGCATGTCCAAAGATCTCACCAGCAAGATGCATGTGAAGATGAAGTTGTTCACGCACAAGTTGCAAGAAGGTGGTTCGGTAATGAATCACTTATCGATCTTTAAGGAGATCGTTTCTGACCTAGTGTCGATGGAGGTAAAGTACGATGATGAAGATCTAGCACTTTTACTTCTATGCTCGCTGCCAAATTCCTTTGCAAATTTTCGTGATACCATACTGTTAAGCCGTGATGAACTAACTACCGCGGAAGTATATGAGGCCCTGCTTGCCAGGGAAAAGATGAAAGGTATGGTACAGAAAGAGAGTCGTCGTCCTCCAAGGGCGATGCTTTGCAGGTCCGAGGGAGGCCCGAGCAGCGAGATAACCACTACCACAACAACAACAGAGACAAGAGCAGGGGTGACAGAGGTCGCTCAAAGTCTAAAGGCCGTGATAAGTTCTGCAGGTATTGTAAGAAATCTAATCATGTCATTGATGATTGTTGGAAATTGCAGAACAAGGAGAAAAGAAAAGGTACTTACCAACCGAAAAATAATGAAGGTAATGATACCGGTGAGGCTTCTGTTGTTGATGGTAGTTCTGATGGCGAATGCCTAGCTGTTTTAGCTGCATGTGTTTCTCGTCAGGATGAATGGATTCTAGATACTGCATGTTCTTTTCATATTTGCTGTAACAAAGATTGGTTCAGTTCTTATGAGTTAGTGCAGACTGGAGATTTCGTGCGTGTGGGGAACGACCAGCAATGCAACATTGTTGGCGTTGGTTCCGTTCAGGTCAAGACACATGACGTTATGACACGCATGCTGACGGGAGTGAAACACATACCAACCATGGCAAGAAATTTGATCTAGCTCAGTACCCTTGACTGTGACGGGTACAAGTACAAAGGAGGAAATAAACTCCTAAAGGTATCAAAAGGTTCTCTCATAGTTATGGTTGGTGATATTAATTCTGCTAAGTTATATGTTCTTAGAGGTAGCACGTTATCTGGTACTGTTGCTGCTGTTTCTCATGATGACGCTAGTAAAACTAACCTTTGGCATAAGCGTCTTGGACATATGAGTGAACTTGGTATGGCAGAATTGATCAAGAGAGACTTGCTGCAAGGATGCAGTTTGGGTAAGATGCAGTTCTGTGAACACTGCATTTTCGGTAAGCACACAAGAGTTAAGTTTAATGCTTCTGTCAACACCACAAAGGTACACTGATTATGTACATGCTATGTTTGGGGGCCATCTCGTAAGCCCTCTTATGGTGGTGCTCGTTATATGCTTACCATTATTGATGATTACTCTAGAAGAGTTTGGCCTTATTTCATGAAAAATAAGGATGATACGTTTGCTGCTTTTAAAGAGTGGAAAGCTATGATTGAAAGGCAAACAGAAAGGAAGGTGAAATTACTTCGTACTGACAATGGTGGCGAATTTTGTTCGAATGCCTTTAATGATTATTGCAGGAAAGAAGGCATTGTCAGGCACCTCACCATCCCGTACACGCCTCAGCAGAATGGTGTAGCGGAGCGGATGAACAGGACCATCATCTCCAAGGCTCGCTGCATGATCTCCAACGCTCGCATGAGTAAGCGTTTTTGGGCTGAGGCGGCTGCCACCGCCTGCTACTTGATAAACAGGTCACCATCTATTCCCCTCGACAAGAAAACTCCCATTGAGGTATGGTCAGATTCTCCTGCTGATTATTCACAGCTTAAAGTTTTCGGTTGCACTGCTTATGCTCATGTTGATAATGGACAGTTAGAGCCGAGAGCTATTAAGTGTGTGTTCATTGGTTATGGTTCGGGTGTAAAAGAATACAAGTTGTGGAATCCCGAAACTAAAAGGCTTTTATGAGCAGGAGTGTTGTTTTCAATGAATCTGTTATGTACTTTGATAAGTTGTCCTCAGATGTTTTGCCAGATTTTTCTGAGGAGCAGGTTGGTGTCGAGGTGGAGCACTCTGTTGAAATGAAAATGTCACTGTTGACAATGATGGTGCTGCTACTTCAGATGATTCTGATCCTGATTCTGCTGGTTCTGATGATTCTGTTTCTTCTGATTCTGATAATGATAATGTTCATAACTCACCACCTGTTTTGCAGCCACAACAGTCTATTGCCGCTCGTAGGAACAGGAGGAATTGTGGTCCTCGACCACGTTTAATTGAAGAGTGTAACATTGTTGATTATGTTCTGAGTTGTGCAGAACAGGTGGAGCACGGACATGAGCCGTCCACTTATACTGAAGCTATTGGTTCCGGTGACCGTGAGAAGTGGCTTGCTGCTATGCAAGAAGAGATGCAGTCACTCGAGAAAAATGGCACATGGGATGTTTTGCGCTTGCCTAAGAAAAAGAAAGTAGTCCGCTGTAAGTGGATCTTCAAGAGAAAGGAGGGTTTATCTCCTAGCGAGCCTCCGAGGTTTAAGGCAAGGTTAGTTACAAAAGGCTTCAGTCAAATACCAGGTGTTGATTATAATGATGTTTTCTCTCCGGTTGTTAAGCATAGTTCAATTCGTACATTCTTTGGTATTATTGCTATGCGTGATCTTGAGCTTGAGCAGTTAGATGTAAAGACTGCGTTTCTGCATGGAGAGTTGGAGGAGGAGATATACATGGACCAGCCAGAAGGGTTCATAGTGCCTGGTAAGGAGGATCTTGTTTGTAAGTTGAAAAGGTCCTTATACGGTTTGAAACAATCTACTCGTCAGTGGTATAAAAGGTTTGATTCTTTTATGTTGTCACATGGCTTTAAGAGGTCTGAATTTGATAGCTGTGTGTACATTAAGTTTGTTAATGGATCACCTATATACCTGTTATTATATGTTGATGATATGTTGATTGCTGCCAAGAGCAAGAAAGATATCGCTGCTCTCAAGTCACAGTTGAGTAGCGAGTTTGAGATGAAGGATCTTGGTGCTGCTAAGAAAATTCTAGGTATGGAGATTACCCGTGACAGAAATTCTGGTTTGTTGTTTCTTAGTCAGCAAAATTACATTAAGAAAGTTCTTCATCGTTTTAATATGCATGATGCAAAGTCTGTTAGTACTCCTATTGCTCCTCACTTTAAATTGTCAGCTGAACAATGTCCTAGTACGGATGGGGATTTTGAGTACATGTCTAGAGTTCCATATTTTAGTGTTGTTGCTTCTTTAATGTATGCCATGGTTTGCTCACGTCCAGATTTATCATATGCTATGAGTTTGGTTAGTAGATATATGGCTAATCCTGGTAAAGAACATTGGAAGGCTGTTCAGTGGATTTTCAGGTACCTTCGTGGCACATCCAATGCTTGCCTCAAGTTCGGCAAGACTGATGAGGGACTCGTAGGCTATGTGGATTCAGATTTTGCTGCCGATTTGGATAAGAGGAGATCCCTCACAGGTTATGTGTTCACGCTTGGTGGTTGTGCCGTGAGTTGGAGGGCAACGTTGCAATCCGTTGTTGCCCAGTCTACCACTGAAGCAGAATACATGGCTATTGCTGAAGCATGTAAAGAATCGGTTTGGCTGAAAGGTTTGTTTGCTGAGCTTTGTGGAGATGATACTTGCATTAACCTGTTTTGTGATAGTCAGAGTGCTATTTACCTTACTAAGGATCAGATGTTCCATGAGAGAACAAAGCACATTGACGTCAAATACCATTATGTGCGTGATGTTGTTGCAAAAGGTAAGCTGAAGGTATGCAAGATAAGTACTCATGATAATCCTGCTGATATGATGACAAAGCCAGTTCCTGTTACTAAGTTCGAGCTTTGCTCGGGCTTAGTTGGTATCACTGTCTAGCCCAAGAGGCTATTTGGCGCCAGAAGGTGTTTCTTTGTTGTTTTCAGGGTGAAGGTTCTCATTCATGTTACAAGATGGAATTTGTCTCAAGGTGGAGTGTTGTTTTATGGTGATCCAAATTCCAGCGGTAGTACCGCTGGGTTAAGCGGTACTACCGCTCGAGAGCTGCCGCCACCGCTACCGCCGCTACCGCCAGAATGGCCGTCTGACGCACTTGTCCGGTACCGACTGGTACCGCTGGCGGTACCGCCGCCGGTACCGCTGAGGTGGGAAGAGCCGAACCAGCCCACCCCAGCGGTACTACCGCCTATCCCAGCGGTAGTACCGCCGCGGTGGGATCGATTCCGGGTTGGACTGCAGCCGACCTAGGGTTTTATGCCATTATATATTCCTCTTGTAAGCCGCCGTTTTGGGGTAAGCCATACATTGTAAACCCACGGCGTTTGTAACCTCACCCGATATAGTGAAGTATTGCTGGCTGGCGCCCGTGGTTTTTTCTCCTCCATTGTTGGAGGGGTTTCCACGTTAAAATCTCGTGTCCCCATTGGTTTGATCGTTCCGCACTTCGTCATTTCTTTGCTATCGTTTACAACAAGAATGAGGCACATGAGAACACGGAAATAGACTCATATGTCTTGAGCAACGAGGAATCATGGAAGAGGAAAAGCACAATTCTGTTAGGAGGTAGTTGTAGAGTACTATAATTGCAAACAAGGAGAGTATACAGTTGTTGACTAGCCAATTGTTAGATTGTCCGGTTCTCGAAAGATATGTGTTTCCTTTAGTTGAATCCCATTGAAATTTCAAAATGAACTTCTGCCATGCTTCACCATCCGACGGATGTATCATCTTCTTCGGACGATATATATTCCCTTCTATGGGCCACCTCGTCCGTTGGGCAGATTCCTCGCTCATACAAAGTCGTTGGATTCTTGGTATGATTGGAAGATACCGGAGAATCTTTTGGGCAACTGTGAGCTGCCACTTCTGGCCATCACCGGCGTCGACCTCGATGTAACTAGAGGAATTGCAATTGACACAATACTTTGTTTTTGCAGGCTATAATTATTTTCTAAATAACATGCGTTCCTTTGGACAATAGTCTATCTGCTGATAATATCCATCCCTCCCAGATGATGTGTGAATTATAATGTTTCCGATCCACACGTAATTTGACATCAGTTCTCTGTAATATACTATACTACCCGGATTTCGCATGAAAAAAAAGCAGAGGACCTTTCTTTGATGCCTAACGATGGCATATTCTTGCAAGATGATCTAGCTGGCAAATAAAATCGCCAATATCATATATCTCTTTTTATGCATGCATCTTGATAAGCGCTTTCGGTTGACATGACAATGCAAATTAAAAGTGGTGAACAGCTTGCAACGACGATGCCTCTTTTCCAATTATCCTCCGGTAGCTAGAGAGAGTAGAATGGAATCGAGCTTCTTCGAGCCTTTTTCTTCCTTTCTCTAGCTCGATCCGTGCCGTGCGTGGCAACGGGAACGGCCGAAAAGACGCGACAGAGCGAGAGTAGTGCACGGGCGCTAGCTGAAAAGATGGCGCCGGTGGTACATGCATGTTCCCGTTGCGTTGCGTTTTCAACTCAAGTTCGATAAGTGATGTGTGAAGAAAAGTTGGATGGCTTTTAGCTCCAAAATGCCCCGTGCGCGCGTCAGCCAGATGCATGCAAATAATTCAGTGCCTCCTCCAGCTCTACGGTGTATGTTTCCACATAGAAAACTGCAGTTTCAAGCTCTAGCAAAGAAATATGACGACTATGTTTTATACTACATCCGTTCCGAAATATGAAATGATTTAGCATCTATTATCTGTACTATATAAATTACTAAGCGACCGTAGGTACGTCAGGCAAATTTATATTTTAGTCCCTCGAGAACAACAAAATCAACCCGCAGTCCCTTCTGGTCTATGGTCGCGACTTTGCAGTTTAGGCCCTGTCTTCAACCTCCCGGCCTCTCCCGATTCGATTCCCAGCAGAGCACCACCACCGCGCTCCATCGACGGCCCTACCTCACCGGCGCGGCAGCCCTGGATTCACGGGCATGCCATACTTGAACTTGCCCCCGTTCTTCTACGAGCACTAGCGCGTGAGCCCGTCGGTCCCCTTCTCCAACGCACACGCTGACTGGTGTCAGGCCGCCGCCCTCGCAGCTCCCGCGTGAAGCACGCTCCTCTGCCCCACGCCTCGAATCCGCCACGGCTACACTTCTGTCCTAGTCGAGTTCTGTCCGAGCCAGCAGCAGCGCATGGCCGTATCATCATCTGGCATGGTTGTCTCCCGGTCTGAGCATGTGGTGCATCCAATCAAGGAGTGGCGGCCGGATCTTTTGCTGCAGGAATGGCGGAAGCAGATTTGGCGATTGTGCGATTGACCCACGGCGTCTGCTGTTCCAGTCCACGACCCCTTCTCAGTTATGTCCATATTTGCATCTCCCTCTTACCTTCGTCTTCCCATCTCTGCACAACCGTAGGCCCAAACGTGAAATTTGATCAGCCTCCAGCTTGAGCCATGTCTACACCACAATCAATTGAACGGTAACCAGCTCGTGAGTGAGAACTAGCGGGTCTTCTCCCAATTGTTCTTCCAATTCACTCGGGTTTAGATTTTTCGTCGTTCTCCGTCGGTTTAAGTTTGACCCATCGGTTGATCAACTTCGTTGCTAGCTCCTGCAATGTGTTGTGATGTGCACTCTATGCTCATGTGTAGTTTATTGGATAATCATAATTTGTCAGTTCTCGATGCGACAGCGTAGTCTACAGTTTTTGTTCCATCCCTCGGAGTTCGGGCTGCATTCTATGCTCATGAATTATATTGATGTGCTATTCCTTTAGAGTTCAGGCTATACAAATTGGTTCTTTGATGGCCTGTTAGTTACGGGTGATACATGTGAACCCCGTCTTTCCTTGGTTTTCCTGTACATATTACAAACTTAAACATAATGGCTTCAAGGTGGTATGTCAAAGCTATGTTTATCACCGCACATTGAGCATGTGTTAGCTGACTATTGTCTCAACATCTATGTTTTCATTCCACCACGTTGATGCATATATTTGTTGAGTGACATGGCCAAGGTGGAAACATTTGCTTGTTCCTAATAATGTTGGATCATTTGTACGCCTTTTCTTTTATTATAGGCAAAAAAGAATCACACATACACATACGGACTGTCAGTTCATTCATTTATTCATCTTGCTAACTACTAAATATAATATGTTTACACATTATTGATTTTGGAGCGAACTCTGAACGGGTATATACGATAAGTAATCATATGACCTTTAGTTTATTCGATTACCTTGACTCTCACCGCTGTTGGGAAAATTAATGCTGCCGTGAATGCTCATTTCGGTCATTTTAAGATTTGTATTTTGCTTGTCATGCTTGTGAAACCTAAGATGTTTCTAACGGTACAAAATTAGGACAAAATTCAAGATATTTCGAATTCTATAATAAAGCCAAGTTTTAGACAATACCTAAAATGTTGTTACGGTCCAATAGTTATTTGGCCCGTTGCAACGCACGGGCATTTTGCTAGTATAATTAAAACACAGGACAATTAATGGCTCAGATTAAACACACGAAAAAGTACGGCTCAGATTTAATCATCGTAGAAGGAGATTGGCATGTACACGGCTCTGACTAAAAGAAACGTGATATGTTCACGGAACAGTTTAAAAGTAAGTCAGCTTGATCGGTTTGGAATAGGAGAGATTGCATATAAATTACTATCCATCTAGCACGATCACATTAAATAGTCGTGTTGGTACTCGAGTAGGAGTCCTCAATGCCTGAAATCATCTACTAGCACAAATCTGAGATCTGATCGTGCAGATCGACCAAACGTCGTCAAGGCCTTCCGGCGAGTTATGCCACCGGAGCACATGCGACAACGCAGCACGCGCGACATATGTTCGTTCTATCTACAACTTCGAAGCACGCCATTGGCCCCGGCAGTCTGAAGCATGTCATTAGTCCCGTCGGCAATGCCCAAGGGCCAAAGGTCATCCTGATCGGAAGGCACACCTGAGCCGTACATGCATGTAATTTTATGTCTAAGATAATTCCTCTCCACACCGTCGGAGCTGCACCACGAGACAGCGTGGCGATCGCCGTCCTTGCCTCCAGGCTAGCATCGGAGTGGAGGCCGTCGGCGTGGAGCATTTAACCTTGCAATGACTATTGGGCGAAGAATGCATCGATCGGACAATAGCTATATGGACAGCGCGGACGACAGAGTGCATCGACGGCTCTTGGGCAAGCTATGCGCAGGCCCGGAGCTGAAAGATCACTTCAGCGTATGGGTTGTCATGATGAAGATGGCGGCTAGGCGTATGACGACGTTTGTGCTAAAGGTCGACGGCAGGACAGGAGGCCACAACACTAGGTTTTCGAAATTGTCGACAGCGTGCGGGCATCCGTCGAAGCGGAAAGCATGGAGAAGAGGGCGACATCATACGCTGTCACTTAACTGCGATGGAGTCCAGCGATTGATCGCCATGCATGTGCGCACCGAAGTTTCCAGCTTCAGATTATAGGTAAACTGAATGAATTCTTCATACGATGTCCGTGCTCCCATTATTTATTCTTCTGCCAGGGCACATATGGCGAAGCTCTTCTCAGTGTGTGGCATTGTATTTGCGTACTGCACGTTAGTGCATATATACCATCGTCGAAGCTCTCAGGCATTGATTCGTAGATGTTAATTATTGTTGTTCTATAATTGGCTTTGATGTAACACATGGATGTTCAGACTTCAATTTTCTGCAAAAGTGCTGATGCATTGGTTTGATCTCATCAGCCCAGTATACATGTTAATACTTAATACACGACAACTATATGTAGTCCTATTAGCCATTGAGATACCAGATTGGTTTTTTTGATGCTCAGGTCGAAGCTAACCATTATTGCATGAATTTGTAGAATAATCATGAAACAAGGTTTTGACCATAAAGAATAGAACAGCATCATGCTTTTTTTTTATCTTCATATTTTCCTTTGAATTGAACATGAAACTAAAAAGGATCAGCCATGGAAATATTGATGTACACACCCGTGTATTAGTTTGTTCCAAAAAGGTATGAAGCAACATTGATTGGAAGTATAACATCAGTTTGGAATTTAGATAAAATGAGCTCACCATGTAGTTTTACTCGGTGCAGGGAACATAATTTTTCCTGGATTAGTGAATACTAATGGCCAGCGGTAACTGAACGTTGTTGCATAATTTGGTTTTGGAGTAGCGAATAAGCTTGGAGGTACGTACTCAGTTGTCTGCTCCACATGCCGCAACAAGTATTTCGCCGAGGTATCAACTTTGTTTCTTGGATATTTTAAAATGCCATTTTTAAATATCTCATCAGCCCAGTATACATGTTAATACTTAATACACGACACCTATATGTAGTCCTATGAGCCATTGAGATATACCAGATTAGTTTTTTCGATGCTCAGGTCGAAGCTAACCATTATTGCATGAATTTGTAGAATGATAATGAAACAAGATTTAGACCATAAAGAATAGGATAGCAGCATGCTTTTTTTATCTTCATCTTTTCCTTTGAATTGAACATGAAACTAAAAAGGATCAGCCATGGAAATACTGCTGTACACACCCGTATATTAGTTTGTTCCAAAAAGGTACGAAGCAACATTGATTGGAAGTATAACATCAGTTTGGAATTTAGATAAAATGA
The DNA here is from genome assembly GCA_947311845.1 of Poa pratensis. Lineage (NCBI taxonomy): Eukaryota > Viridiplantae > Streptophyta > Magnoliopsida > Poales > Poaceae > Poa > Poa pratensis. The sequence goes on from CAMZMU010000049.1 coordinate 36,862,839, forward strand.
GCTCACCATGTACTTTTACTCGGTGCAGGAAAATAATTTTTCCTGGATTAGTGAATACTAATGGCCAGCGGTAACTGAACGTTGTTGCATAAATTGGTTTTGGAGTAGCGAATAAGCTAGGAGGTACTCAGATGTCTGCTCCACATGCCGCACCAAGTATTTCGCCAAGGTATCAACTTTGTTTCTTGGATATTTAAAATGCCATTTTTAAATAGTGGGTGTGCATCGAAACCTATGACACATAAATGATTTCCAACGTATGTTACATAGAAAGTGGCCTTGCTTGCAAAATTATAAATGTTCAGCCTTAGCTCAGACTGTGTTTATACACCATTAAAAATATAAGATAAAACTATTTCAAATCGTCGATGAAATATTGGATTAAATATTCAACACAAAGCTAAGAAGTATGGGTGTTCCACTTTTTTTTTTAGTGCGGCACACCCTCTGTCCAAATCCTGGGGTCATCGTCAGTCTTGCATATCTTTGTTCGAAGCTCAGTTATATAGGAACTAACACAATATGTTGCAGGCTCTGCATGACCAAGAATTCTTATCCATCTTGCGTAACAGCCGGGTGAGACGATCAATATGAATGCGTCCCCTACGAAGGTTATGCTTCTGCATAAATCTACAACGAGCCCGAGAGACGATAAACCGTGAGACCTTTTTTCCCTGTCGCGACTACGAGGTGCTGAAAAGACAAGGCCCTTGGCTAGCATGGTCAAGAGCTGGTGATGGACACCGTTCTGCATAAGTCAAGGAGCATCGGACAGGGATGATGGACAGCGTTGATTGCTAGAGTGGAGGAACGAATACAAGTTAATTTCATGTCGGACAGGGATGATGGACAGCGTTGATTGCTAGAGTGGAGGAACGAATACAAGTTAATTTCATGGTAGAGTAATATGACCATAGCTATATATAATATAACTTGAGGAATTCTAAACAATGGCTTACTCGGGATTTGCGTTTCTACATGTGCAAAAAAAACATAACCTAAAACGTGGATGTATAGGAAAGCTCACAAATTGACTATCGTAATTCCTATATGTATTTTGGCTTCTTATTTCTCTCATATTGCTCACAAAATGGAATGAATTCGATAAAATTTACATTACATATGAAGATTCAAAATATGTCTGTGCTAGCCGCGCAATTGCGCGGGCGACCCAGCTAGTTTTTCTGATTCAACATACATAGACGCGTTCTATTGCGTAGATTAACTCATTTCATTCCGTAATATGTAATACAATATCTGTAATATTGTAACCAGATCGCCATCTGTCGGCTGCCAAGGATGTCCAGCTAGGTACCGGTGTGGCAAGTACATCACGGGCGATTGCTCCCCCCTCCCCTGGCGATCTAGGTCAGGCCGACGCCACCCCTCACCTGGCCGCCGCCGGATTGCCGCAGGGCAAAGCCCAGGCGGGGGAGGATGGCGGCGGCTGGGATCTCCTCCGTCGCGGTTCTGAGAAGCGGCGGCGGCGGCTCTCGAGCGGGTGCTTCGGCTCGACGCGTGCGTGGCCATGGCGCCGGCCACGCAGCGGAGTGGACCCCTTTGCCTGTGACGATCCAGACGGGATCCAGGGTGGTGTCGTCCTCGCGGCGGCTCTCGGGCGGATCGCGTCGGTCTTCGGCAAGGAGGAGATGGTGGCCCAGCCGTGGCAGGTGTGAGGATCTGTCGTTTACCTCGTTTGAGGCGTTGTGGTGGCGTTTCTCATTCCGTATGTGCTCCGAGAAATCCCAGATTCGGGCTTATCGGATCGGATGATGGCGACGCCCTGACAGCGTCACCCTCGTGGGGGCATCATCTTTGGAGACATACATTGGCTGGACGGACAAATGAATGGCTTCGGTTGCTGGGCGCCTGGTGGAGCGGAGCTGCATCTACCACGTCAACGATGGCGGGTCTCGGGGACGTGGTGCAGCGGAATCTCAACCTGGCCCTAGGTGTGATGTTAGGGCACATGGCCCTGTTCTGCCACCCCTTCATCAGCCTTGTAGGTGTAGCGTGCTGTCGCTAGAATGATGGCTTTAGGTTGATCTTTTTATTCCTCTTATAAGCCTTTGTTGAATAGTCAATAAAAACAGATGTGTGCATCCTCTGAATGCTAGAGTACAAACCTCCATTTCGTAAGAAAAATAGTCGTCCAGAAGAAAAGAGAAAATCCCATAGACAGCGCGATCGAACCTCTCCGTGACTGCTGCAAACAGCCGATCGAAGTACACCGCATACAGGGTCGAGAAGGATTTAAGTAATATAAAGGGATGGATGCTTTCATGCTTGTTCCATTGACGGGTCATGTCATCTCACAGCGCATTGACGTCTCCACTGTACTCCTGTCGCCCATGTTTCCTGGATAACGATACCCACGCAGCAAAACAGGCAGCCAATCAGTGACCCCGTATCTCTACCTCCGAGTATCGCCCTGTGCGGCACACCATGTGGCGACCTACGTTGCCCATGCATGATTGACACGAGCCACGGCCAATAGGCGATATAGCTAGCAATGCTACCCTGTAGTGTGCACGCTAGGCGTACGCATGGGTTTAATTTGCATCACTACTAACTGAGATAGGTGAAGATATATACTCTTTCTTTTGCGAATATCTAGATGTATACCCATGAATCCACCTAATTAAATTTCATAGCTTATGACCTATATATGAGATTACCAAGCTCATAGCTATTCGTATTCTTAGCCATTTACCTAGTCCATATCACGATCCATGTATTTATAAGGAGCAAGGTTTTCCAAGGATAAAGATGAAATAGCTTATACCTTAGCTTACTTCTTTGCCTTAGAATTGTCCAATTGCAGGTGTGCATTGTCTAGCTAGTGTGTTTATAGACACCAGGGATTTGATAAGTGTAGGCTTAGATGTCGTGGTGGTATCACGGCAGATGCCATAAAATGGCTAAAGAGCGGGGCCGATGGACGCTGGAGGATCCGGGAGAGGGCTAGCGCGCTAAGAAGCACACACAGATGAACTCAAAAGCACAAGAACACACACGATCTACCCAGGTTCGGGGCCCTCGTGAGGAGGTAAAACCCCTACTCCTGCCTGTCCCTCTCTGAATATCTCGGTGTCACACGTACAAAGCTGCTACTCGAGCTGTATGATCCCAACAATGGGATGAACCCAAGGTAGAAGATGTAGCTATGGGGGGAAATGTCTCTCATTGCATCGTCCCTCACACAGGAGGAGGTGAGGCCCTATATATAGGCTAAACCGAGTTATCGAAGTACCCCTCCACTAGCAACGGTCACATCACCGTACCGGCACTGCAGAAGCGCACGCCTGCACGTCATGATTGTCTCTGCACAGTGGACAGGACATGGCTTGCCCATGTCCTGTCCCAAATCTCTGCTCCTAGGTACAGCCGAGGTCAGCGGTGTCCTTCTCCTGCTCCCACGCGCGTCCTTGGTCAGCAGAGGTAAGCCCAGTCACCTCAGACATGCGCCGTACCGCACGCCACGCTCCCGTGCCAGACGGGATGGACAGCAGCGCTGACCTCCGTCCGACATAAGGTGCCTCATCTCTGTAACCCGGCATGGATATGCCGGATTCCCTTTCTTGAATAACCTTCCTGCATATAAGAAAACACACAAGATACCGACATACATATGCCGGTCATGATGTCTCGGATCCTTATCTCGGATCCATATCTCGGTTCACAAATGCCGGTTTGCACCAGCATGGTACCTCGGTCCCTTCTGGCCCGGGCTACCTCGGTTCTCCTATATCGGTTTGCACCAACTTCACACCCTGGTCACCTCAGAGGTCCAGGTATGTCGGCTTCCACTGTAACCTGGCCCACACCTGGGTGTAGCTTTTACCACATCATGACCCTACCGGGGGTAGCCCCCCGACATTAGTCCCCGAAGCTGATGCGGTCCTGCTGCCTTGGATGAAGGGCCACAGCAGGTTTAACCAACCGAAACAACCACACCAAGGTATTCGACATAACTATGTCAGACCAAGTCAAATCAGCAAGCGTTCAACCTCCAACTCCTTCCGACATCCGCTCCTGTGTCAGTTTCTCCGACACAAGAACTCAAATGAAGGACCACGTCAAGCTTTCACAACCAACTCAACTTAAACCAATTATCCGACATAATCGTGTCGGCCCACCTCAAGCATCAGGATAAAACCTCCAACTGCTTTCGACATATGCCATTATGCCGGTTTCTCCGACACAAGGCAACTGCTTTAACCTGATCAAATATCCGACATTCTTATGTCGGTTCATCTCAAGCTTCACGGACCAAACCCTCCACCATCTTCGAGATCTGCTCTTGTGCCGGTCTCTCCGACACAAAAAGATTCCCACAATCTCTCCAAAGATTTCTCCACGGCACGTGGCAGAATAAACGCTGCGCGTTACCTCGGTTCCTGTGCGCGGACAGACATATCTCTGCACGCACGCCGCCCACGTCACGCGTTGTCACGTTGCATGGGCACTTGAGTGCGTTTGACCGTGGTGTGCCTCCTCGATTCCCGCGCCAGTAACCGCACACGATCGCGCCGCGAGCGGTTACCAACTTGTGGCCCACGATGTGGCCGATCGTGCGGCCGCGATTATCGCAACCGCGCAGATCGTGCGCGGTTAATCCGCGCGGCAGTTACGGGAAACGTGCGCGGTAAAAACGCTAACCGCACACGCCCCGCGCCCATAAATAGGGGAGCGGAGCCTCCCACTTCTTCTTCTTCCTCCTCGCATCCCTCGCTCGCACTGCCCACCGCGCTCATCTCCACCGCGCAGCGATCTTCGCCACCGCACAGCGCCGGAGCATTCACGCCGCCGACGACCGGAGATTCTCGCGCCGCCGCCGAACGCGCTTCTTCGCCTCGCATCGCCGTCGCAACTCCAGTATGATTCTTGCCCTTGACACTGCCGATGAACGTGTTCATCCTCTCCGATGAACACATTCCTCTTCTCCGATGCATTCGTTCATCTTCCCCGATGAACTTGCTCCTCCTCTCCGTAGATGCTATTGAACTCAGTTGCTTAGATCCCCTCTAGATCTTCTCCATTGTGCTTCTTACTATCCTTGCAATACTTCCTCCGTAGATTCTCCTAGGTTTCAACTTATAAATCTTGCATTTATCCTCTATTTATCCTTCTCCGTAGATCTTTCCGCCAAACACTTATTCACAGATTTGTGTTTCCCGCCACTTATGCACTTTCCTCTGTTACCCAAATATTCCGAGATACTTATTTCGGTTCAACCTGTGCCTCTTTTGCAGATCCCTTCCGAGATGTCATCCAGCCATACCCCGGACCCTGCCGAGGATGCCGTCGAAGAGGGTGAGCGCGCCGGGTGGGAAGGTTCCGACGTAACCCAGGCCGAGATAGACTGACTGGTCCGGACCAAGCGAATTCCGGCACAAGTGATATGCCGGGTTCCCGGCACAGAGGCCGAGCCGAAGCTGAAATCCGGCGAGCGCTTGGTCTTCGTCGCGCACTTCGAGCGCGGCTTTGGACTCTCGGTGAGCGAGTTCTTCCGATCTTTCTTGGATCGGTTCCGTCTTCAACCCCATCACCTTCCATCCAATGCCATTACCACGCTCTCTGCGTGCGTTTCTTTCTCCGAGGGATACCTCGGACTCTGGCCCACCATTGAGCTCTGGGCCAAGTACTTCCAACTCCGGAAGCAGAGTGTCCCGGATCCGGAAAACAAGAACTTCCCCAAGGAGATGACCCCGTGCGGAGCCGCTACCATTATACCTCGGAGAGGTTCCATCTTTCCTCGGATTCAAGGCCTGGAGTCAGGCCAGAAATGGCAGCGCACGTTCTTCTACGTGAAGAGCCCAGACAATTTCGACCTTCTGAACCTGCCGATATTCAACATCGCCACCCCCTCTGAACAGTTTAACTGGTCCCTCAACCCGAAGGAGATGAACCTCGAGATCAACCAGATTCACAAGATCGTCGAGGAGCTTGTGGGGGCAGGCTTAACGAGCGATGATCTCCTGAGGACCTTTGTCAGCCGCCGAGTCTCCCCCCTTCAAGACCGGGTTCACAAGATTTGCCACATGAGTGGCAAATATGATCCAACTCGGACCAGCACCCACGAGCTGACCCAACCCGAGGTCAGAAGACGTGTCAAGGCAATTGCCCGCACGACAATGACCGAGGAATGGGAATGGGGTCTAGAACCTCATGACAGAACTCGGCTTCCGGAGCAAGTAAGTAACCTTGCAACTTATACCGACATACTTTTTTCTGCCGAGATAACTCTTATGTCGGCTCCGTACTTGGCTCATAAAATAACTCGGTCTTATTGCTTCTGGCTTACTGAGGTTTACTCGGCAAAAGGCTGAAGACGGAGAGGATCCCTCCGCCAAATGGGGCAAAGATATACCTGCCCCAGCCGCCACCGAGGTAGATGACCCGGATGATGAGGATCAATTGCCGATTCCGGCTGCTGGCGCCCCTACCTCGGGTAAGCCTCGAGCCCGAGCCTCAATCCGAGATTGGTCGGACGACGATGATTGCGAAATGTTAGAGATAATTGATACTCGTCCCATCGCATATGCTCACCCAGTATCCTCGGCACCAGCTAACCCGGGCGGCCCTGCTCCGAGTGCACGCCCAGCTACCACGGGCAAACAAGTTGGATCTCGCAAGCGTGCGGAGACTGGTACCTCGAATACCGGGACCTCCACATCCTCAGATCCCGCAGCACCGAAAGCGAAGCGGCACAAGAAAGGAGCGGTTAGCCGACACGGGCCAAGAAGACACCGCCAGTTTCTCAAGGGTAAGATACTTTTTTCCGACACAAGCTCGCTTCCCTTTCTTCCTTCTCCCGGGATAATCTTTCCCCGACATAACACTTTTTCTTGCTTGATGCAGTGCCGCCCTTGAAATTAACCAGAGTGCCTCCTCCATGCGCTCACCCCTTCCGAGTGCAGCGGAACCTCGGTCAAGTAACTCCGGGGCACACGCCACTCCATCCGTCATTCCCGAGGTCGTGGTCCTCGACCAAGATGATGGCTCCGGTGTCCCCACCGTGGACTCCGACATTCCGCGGGCCGAAACTTCGGTGACACCGGACCCACAGCAACCACCACCACCACAACAACAGCCGCATCAACAGCAACCACAACATCAGCAACAGCAACAGGAACAGCAGCAACAGCAACAGCAACAGCAGCAACAAAAGCAGCCGCCGCGGCCGAAGTCCACCACAAAGTCCATCGAGTTAGTAACTCGGAAAGCTACTCCACTGCCCAAGCCGGCACAGAGCCAAGTGGCCACCGGGAAACAACTTATCAATCCGGAGAAACAAGTGGTGTTGACTCCAACCACTACACCGGAGCACCAAGCTCTCACCGCCTCCGTCTCCCGAGTTACCACTGGCAGCTGGGGTTTTCCTCAGCTTCGAACTCAAAGCGGACATAGCTTAGGCTCGGAGAAGCAGTACCACATGGACTGGAATGCCGCCGCCAACATCCAGCTGGACCCAGCGCACTTGCTCAGGCCATGCACAACTTGCAACTCGCGACCCTTCGAGCCAGCAAGCTTCCCGAGGTATTTTTTTTCCTCAGCCATACCTTTCTTTCCTTTGTAATAGATGATAAACATATATAATCCCCAGTCCCCGAGATTCGGGTCGAGTGACCGACGCTCGCCCGAGTAAAGATCACTCGGCGCGAATCTTCACAAAATTCCCATCATTAATCTCAAAAAATCCGACATTCAGGATCTTCAAAAAATCCGACATCCAGTCCCCGAGATTCTTGTCGAGTTTTACTCGGCACGAATCTTCAAAAATCCGACATTTAGCTTTACTCGGCATGAATCTTCAAAAAATCATACTAACCCTTTGCCCTTTTCAGGATTGCACCAACGCCCGGACCGCAGTATTTCAGAAGCTGCTTCTGGACCACAACAAACTCAAGAGGTCCCATAAGCAGCTTCAGGAGGCACTGAAGAACAAGGACGCCGCACACGCCACTGCCCTCCAGAAGGAACGACATGAAGTGTCTCGGCTCCATGAAGAACTTGCTCGGGTCCAGGGCGAGAAAACCGACATTGAGAAGGCCCTGTGCAGAGGGAGGAAGCTGCGCAGAAGCACAAGGAAACCCTCGAGGCGACCAAGGTTCGCGCTACCTCGGCACAAGGAGAACTGGATGCCCTCAAGGTAAAAAGCGACATCTGGCTGCGCGAGCTCACCCGACTTAACAAGGAGATGGACAGTAAGTTTCTTTTATCCTTTCTTTTTGTTTCCATTGCTTGTACCGACATTAAGTATATGCCGGTATATAACTCAATTCGGTGATAGCTTTTCTATCTTCAGATCACTTCTTCCACTCCAAGGCCGCTGCAATCAACACTGTCCGCAGGGCACGAGCAAAAAGAGCCGAGGCTGGCCCAATCCTGGAGGAATGGGATATTGAAGATCACCTGACCGCTCTAAACACTCGCATTTCTCCTCTGAAGGCCATTAGCATGGATCTTCTTGTTGCTGGCATCCGAGCTTACCAAGCCTTATGGCTAGGATCTCAGACTCCAGTCAGCATTGAAGAATTGTCCAAGTGTCTATCGGGGGCCGAGGCCAGGGTCCGAGAGTGGAGATCTTCTGCAGCTCGCGCCGGAGCTGATCAAGCCCTGACATTTGTGCTCTCCAAGTATGAGGCCATCAACCTCAATGCCGTGCGCTCCCTGCGCCAAGGCTCCAAATGGACCTCAGATCCGACACTCATCGCGAGCCGCAAGGAGGCAGCCACCTTCATGGCCAGCTATGCTCCCACCCGACATTTCTTCCCTGGTCCAGCCTATTCGGAGGATGAAGAAGATGACGAGGATGATGAAGAGGGTGAAGACGAGGGAGATGATGTTGATGAGGAGATCGAGGTTGAAGCTCCCGACACTGCCATTGCCGGAGCAACCGAGACTGCTGCTGCCGGAGCAACCGACACTGCTAAGTCGGCTGCGACCGAGACTTCTGAGAAGCCGGCAACCGAGACGTCGGTCGAGCCTACAACCGAGACTGCTCCTGAGCCTCGCACCGCTCCAACTGCTCCGAGCTCCTCCGAGGCAGCTGCCTAAACTTATCACAAACTGAACCATTAAATCCCCGGAATGCCGGGTGCAGATGTAAATATACTTTTAAGTATCTCGCAGTGCTACTTTTATCCGTGCTACTTTTATCATATTAGTTTCAACAAGACAGGCTCAATGCCGGATCACTTTGCACCAAGTCCCCGAGTTTACTTTCTTGTTTACTATACTTAGTAATCTCTGCTCTTGTCTACCATTTAGGCGTTCGACAGTCGAGTCACAAGATCAACATTATAGCATACAATACTTGTAAATTTTGAGGTAAGGTTTAGAGTCATCCGACACAAGAAAGGAAAGAAAAACCGGGTTAGTAAACGACATATGTCGGATCTTTTTAGGACCGAGTCCCCGAGTCCATTTTCATGTTTACCATATACCATAACCTCTGCTCTTGACTGCCATTTCGGCGTTCGTCAGTCGAGTCACAAGATCACAACAAAATAGCATACATTACTTGAACTTTGAAACGAGGTCTCAAAATCATCCGACATATGAACAACACAGAAAAAACCGAGATAAAACACATGCATATGGACAAAGGCAGTCCCCGAGTTTCTTTTCGGAGTGCCGGCATTTTATTCAAAGGAAAACCGAGATACATACATTGCGCCCTTATGAGTAAAAGGGCGGAGTAGAGCTACATTCCAGGGTCTTTTGGTCTCCTCTCCGGATTTGTCCATCACATTTTTCCTCGGTGCCTGCGCATCTATAAGATAGTATGAATCATTGTGCAGAGCCTTGCTCACAATGAATGGTCCCTCCCATGGAGGTGACAACTTGTGTCGGCCTGCTTTGCGTTGCACTAGCCTCAACACCAAATCTCCCTCTCGGAATACCCGAGGGCTGATCTTCCGGCTATGATAGCGTCGGAGATTTTGCTGATATATAGCTGACCGAGATAAGGTCAGTTCTCGTGCTTCTTCGAGCAAATCAACATCATTTTCCCGAGCTTCTTTTGCCTCGGTTTCAGTGTACAGCGCCACTCTCGGCGAGTCATACTCCATGTCGGTCGGCAGGACCGCTTCTGCTCCATAGACCAGAAAAAATGGCGTATAGCCAGTTGAACGATTGGTGTGGTCCTTAGACCCCACAACACTGCTGGTATCTCCTCTATCCAGCATCCCGGAGTTCGCAACAGTGGTTCAATCAACCGGGCTTTGATACCGGCTAACACCAACGCATTTGCTCTTTCCACTTGCCCATTTGCCTCTGGGTGTGCCACCGAGGCTATGTCCAACCGAATTCTTTTTTCCGCACAGAACCGAGCAAACTCTCCCACAGCAAAGTTTGTGCCATTATCCGAGATAATGCTATGGGGGTAACCATATCTCAAAATGATGTCCTTCAAAAAGGACACAGCTGTGTGACCATCACACTTCCTGATTGGCTTTACCTCGATCCATTTGGTGAACTTGTCCACCATCACCAGCATATGAGTCATGTTACCTCGGGCTGGCCTGAACTCTCCCACCATATCCAGACACCAAACTGCAAAGGGCCAAGTGATTGGAATTGTCTTGAGTGCCGAGGCTGGCAGGTGGATCTTTTTAGCAAACCTCTGACATCCCTCACACTTTCGGACGATATCTTCTGCCTGGTTCAAAGCACTGGGCCAATAAAACCCATGCCGGAATACCTTAGCCACCAAGGCTCTTGATGAAGCATGATGACCACACTCTCCCTGATGAATCTCCAGGAGCATCTCTTGCCCTTCCTGCGGCTCGACACAGCGCTGCAGTACCTCGGTCACACTTCTCTTGTATAACTCCTGGTTGATGATGGTGTATGCCTTGGATCTTCTTTGCACTTGCCTAGCCTCAACTTCATTACTTGGCAAACTCCCGTCCATCATATATGCCATTATTGGTTGTGCCCACTCCGGCACAGGACGCACAGGAAAGACCGGATCATCCACCTCCATGAGATCAACCGACATTGCTTCTTCCGAGATGAGTAACCAGTCCCCGGTTCTGCCAAGCAGTCCCCGGGTTTTCCCAAATGCACCGACATCGACGTCCATGGGAACAGCACCAGACTCCGGTTTCGCCGGGATAAAGATTGACTCGGACTCGGGCGATGGTTTGATTGATGGCTTCCTCAAATGCTCCAAGGCTATGCCGGGTGGATTGGATCCCGATGAACCTAGCTTGGACAGTACATCGGCGGCTTCATTTTCAGCCCGAGGTATATGCGTGAGCTCGCAACCTTCAAAGAACCCCGAGATCTTCTGGACATGAAACCGATACAACGCCATGTTGGCGTCTAAAGCATCCCAATTTCCCGAGACTTGCTGCACCACCAGATCCGAGTCTCCGAAGCATTCTATCCGGCGAATACCAATTTCTTTGGCCACATTTAGCCCATGAACAAGTGCCTCATACTCGGCCACATTGTTAGATGCCGCAAAATGAATCTGCAACACATATCTCAGTGATCTGCTTTGGCGAGGTAAGGACTACCCCGGCACCTAAACCAATTTTCGTCCTGGAACCATCAAAGTGCATTCTCCAGTAATTGGAGTCAGGCAATGGTGGCTCATATTGCATTTCGGCCCAATCCACCAAGAAATCCGGCAGTGCCTGAGATTTAATGGCATCTCTTCTTTCATAGTGAGGAGTGTAAGGGGACACCTCGATAGCCCACTTGGCTACTCGGCCAGTTGCATCTTTACACCCAATGATCTCCGAGATAGGAGCCTCACATACCACAGTGATTGAATGCTCTTGGAAGTAATGTTTCAACTTCTTAGCAGCCAGATAGACACCATATGTCATCTTCTGGTAGTGAGGATAGTTCTGCTTGGATAACGAGATCACCTCGCTCAGGTAATATACCGGCCTTTGCACAGTTTTGCCATCTCTTCTCGCTCCACTACTAATACGACACTCACAACCCGGTTTGTGGCTGCAATGTAGAGCAACATCGGCTCTTTGGGTAATGGTGAGGCCAGTATCGGCGCAGTTGCCAACATCTTTTTTAACTCGGTGAACGCCGCATCTGCTTGCGGGGTCCACACGAAGTGGGTGTTTTCTTCATGAGCTGATACAAAGGCAATGCCTTTTCTCCCAACCTGCTAACAAACCGACTTAAGGATGCCAAACATCCGGTGAATTTCTGCACGTCCTTGAGACATGTCGGTAACCTCATGCTTTCAATAGCACGGATTTTTGTCGGGTTCACCTCGATACCTCGGCTGACACGAGGAAACCGAGTAACTTGCCTGCCGGCACACCGAATGTACATTTGTCCGGGTTAAGTTTTATCCGGAATTTCCTTAGATTCGCAAATGTTTCGCTGAGATCATCAATCAGAGTGGATTTCTCCTTAGACTTGATGACAATGTCATCGACATACACCTGCACATTTTTCCTATTTGATCATGCAAGCATTTTTGCATACATCTCTGGTAAGTAGCACCAGCATTTCTCAAACCAAATGTCATGACACGATAGCAATAAGCCCCATACGGGGTGATAAAAGCAGTTTTCATTTGATCAGCAGGGTTCAGTGGTATCTGGTGAAAACCAGAATACGCATCTACAAAGGATAACAGCTCACACCCGGCTGTGGAATCGATCACTTGATCAATCCGAGGCAGCGGGAATGGATCCTTAGGACATGCCTTGTTCAAGTTTGTGTAATCAATACACATGCGCCACACAATGGCCACGTTCGGGTCATCTTTTTTCTTTTCCACCAGGACCGGGTTAGACAACCAGTCCGGGTGCAGCACCTCCATGATGAAACCAGATGCAAGTAATCTGGCCAGTTCATCGCCTATCACTTTCTCCTCTCATCCGAGAGACGTCGCATAGGTTGCTTCACCGGTTTCATATCCGGTCTGACGAACAAAGAGTGCTCAGCCAACTCCCTCGGAACACCTGGCAGGTCCTGATTAGACCATGCAAAGATATCCCGGTTCTCACGGAGGAAGTGACTGAGCTCGCCTTCCTATTTCTCCGTTAACCCGGTACCAATGATGACGTTGTGGTCCGGACATGCCGGGTCAACGTTGATCTTCTTGGTCTCCTTTGGCACCTCGAAAGTTGCATTCTGCTCCGGGTTAGCCATACCCGGCATGCCGAGTTGCGCGGACTGAGCCAATGCCACCACTTCATGGATCTTCTTCTTCTCTGCAGCGATAATCAGTGACTCGGCCAAGCACGATCCAGCCGAGGCACACTCCAGTGCACGCTTGTAATCACCCGAGATAGTGATGATGCCATTAGGACCGGCATTTTCATCTTGAGGTAACCCACATGGGTTGATATCATGAACTTGGACAGCGCAGGCCTGCCGAGTAAAGCATGGTATGGACTTTCGAGGTCCACTACCTCAAACTGGATGCTCTCAGTTCGGCAGTTTCCTTGGTGCCAACAACACATCAACCCAAATTTTGCCCATAGGTGCACATGAAACACCCGGCACTATGCCATGAAAGGTTGTAGAACTCGGCTGCAGCATATTTGCCGAGATACCCATCTTCACCATGGTGTCTCGGTACATGATATTGATAGCACTCCCATTATCAATGAGAACTCGGGTGAACCGAACATTGATGGTGGGTCCAAAGAATGTCGGATCCACCACCAATGCATAACCTCCCGGAGTTGGCATAACTCGGGGATGATCCCTTCTGCTCCAATGATTCTTGCTCGGACCAGTGCAAATACTTCGGCACTGCCGGCATAACTGCGTTCACCTCCAGTGCACGCCGATGCAAGCTCTTCTTGTCAGTTGGCTCGGTCACAAAGACCACATAGCTCTGATGAGCTTCTCTGTAATCTCCCTGGGGATACTCTCCCTGCCTGCTGGGACCAGTGTTGTTGTTGTTCCCTCCGACATTCACCTGATTCACAGGTTTCGGATCTGCTTGCCTCGGAGCTGGCGGATTCACCGGGATAGCATTTGCTCCGGTGAGCGGTAAGTTTTGCCTCGGCGGAATTCTCTGAGGTGCCCCGCCTGATTTCCTCCGGCTCTAGCTCCTTCCCCCCTTGTGCGCTGATACCAGCTGCACTGCCGAGTTGTATGGTTTGCAGGCCTGCGGATGTCTTGGGTGTGGAAACTGCAAGGTCCATCCAACATAGCCTCATAAGTGAAGGACTGCTTCTGGTCACCCATGGCTCTTCCCTTCTTGATTCTGGCCCCATGCTGGGCCGTTGTACTTCGGACGCTGGCTATTGCCGGCATCTGGCTGGTCTTGGTTTACCGCTGCAACCTGGTTTGAGCCATACCGGTAATCCGGCTCTCTCCTCTTTTTCCGAAGTCCTGGCGATCGTTCTGCCTGACTGGCCCGGGTCTGTTATTCACCGGGTATCTTCTACTCGGTTCCACCGAGTTCAGCAAGGGTTGCATCGGATCACCCAGTGCATAGCTATCCGCAATCCGGATTGTCTCGGCCAGGGTGGCCGGCATCTCCCTCTGCAACTTCTGCCAGAGCATGGAGCCGTGTCGGCACCCCTGGGCAAACCAAGATATGGCCTGCGCCTCCACAACTCCTTCACAGGAATTGCGAATAGTACTCCACCGGGTCAAGTAATCCCGGTCAGTTTCATTATCCCTCTGCTTGCACATCGCAAGCTGCTGAGGACGATTCGGTCTCTTGTATGTGCTGGAGAAGTTGCTAACAAATGCTTCTTCAAAGTCCAGCCAGCAATCAACGCTGCCCTCTCGCAGGTTGTTCAGCCAGATCCGGGCTGGCCCTTCCAACATTTGCGGGATATACCTCACCGCCCATCGGCGGTTTCCTCCCGCGATATGCACTGCCGACACATAATCTGTCAGCCAGTCCTCCGGCTTAGTACTGCCGTCATATGTCTTTGCGCCTCGGTTCAACTGAAAGTGCCGCACCGGTGGCTCCCTCATGATCCGAGGTCCAAAGCATGCAGGGCCAGGTGGACCTTGCTCTTCCAGCATCTCGGACATATAGATCCTGTCCAACTTGTAGCGTGCATCATTTGGTGACAACTGGCGAGGTCCCAACCGGGATCCCAGTGCACCTTCATATCTCGGATACCCGGCTTTCTCCATAGCCGAGTAACCATCATCATAACGGTTAGCCACCTGGTCAACACCTTGTGGCTGCTGGACATGCTCGACATTTTGCTGCTGCTGGGCGAGATTTCGTGTCGGATACCGAGGTGGATAGCCTCGGCCAGCCGAGTTAACTACTCCGGCACCTGGACCGCCCGGACCGGGATTGCTTTTACCCCGGCCGGCACTGCCTCGCCCAACTAACTGTTTTCCGGCACATGCCGGATCATACACCTGTATCTGCTTGCTCTTACCGGAGTTTACACTCCGGTCCCGATCTCCACCGACATGCGGTGATGAAGCTTGCCCCTTAGATCCACTGGCTCCCCTAGCCGAGTGAACAATCTCGGACCCACCTGCAACTGTGTTGGCCTTGCGATAGGCCTCATTCTGCCGGGTAGCCACAGCTACCAACTCATTAACTCGGTCTTGCTGCCTACGGAGAGCTTCTCCGGATAAGCCTGACAACTCGGCTCTTGCTGCCTCGGCAGCTCTAAGAGTCTTAGCAGGGGAACTATACTTCGGTTTTTCGACCGACAAGTTACTAGGAGTCTTACTGGAACTAGATCTACCATCTCTAGCAATCTCGGCATTGAGGTTTTTACCCCTCTTCGCACATCCTCTACTCGACTAGGGCGAGCAGCTACCGGGGTTAAACCATGTGCTTGGTTATACTCACGGAGAGTTATCCCGAACTCTCTCCTCACCTCGGCCATCTCGAGAGCCTCCTGATGCAAGCTCTGACGCCGTGCCTCCAACTCTGCCTCCATTTGGGCAGCATCTGTACCGGCAGCTACCGGCACAGCCAGTTTCTCGATTATCTCCTCGAGATGAGCCGGCCTAACCGGTACATCGGATGTACCGGCCTGGTCTCGGAGGTTCTCCCTCCTCTCCAGCGGCACTTTCGCCGATCTGGTGATCTTGGGGGCAGGATTACCGGCATCTCCTTTGCCGGGTTCTCCTTTACCGGCACCACCCGCAGTGCCGGTCATCATGACCTCTGCGCAGCTCCCGGGGCGAGCGCTACGCCGGCCGCGAGCCGCACAGACAGCAGGAGGATCCTCGGCCACAAGCACCTGCTCGGGGTACTTGCAGACAACCTCGGTGGCGACGTAGGTCACGAAGGTGCCGAAGCTGATGAGGCAGCCGTTCGTCGGGAACGGCCTGCTGCCGAAGCATCCCGCATTGTCGCTGATGAAGTTCAGCGAGCCGAGCTTGCAGATGAGCCCGCAACGACGCGCTCGCCGGAGTCGATGATGGAACCCGTCCGGATGATCACACCAGCCAGCGCCGCTGCTGGCCCCACGGTGGGCGCCAACTGTCGTGGTGGTATCACGGCAGATGCCATAGGATGGCTAAAGAGCGGGGCCGATGGACGCTGGAGGATCCGGGAGAGGGCTAGCGCGCTAAGAAGCATACACAGATGAACTCACAAGCACAAGAACACACACGATCTACCCAGGTTCGGGGCCCTCGTGAGGAGGTAAAACCCCTACTCCTGCCTGTCCCTCTCTGTATATCTCGGTGTCACACGTACAAAGCTGCTCCTCGAGCTGTATGATCCCAACAATGGGGATGAACACAAGGTAGAAGATGTAGCTATGGGGGGAAATGTCTCTCATGCATCGTCCCTCACGCAGGAGGGGTGAGGCCCTATATATAGGCTAAACCGAGTTACGGAAGTACCCCTCCACTAGCAACGGTCACATCACCGTACCGGCACTGCAGACGCGCACGCCTGCACGTCATGATTGTCTCTGCACAGTGGACAGGACGGCTTGCCCATGTCCTGTCCCATATCTCTGCTCCTAGGTACAGCCGAGGTCAGCGGTGTCCTTCTCCTGCTCCCACGCGCGTCCTTGGTCAGCAGAGGTAAGCCCAGTCACCTCAGACATGCGCCGTACCGCACGCCGCGCTCCCGTGCCAGACGGGATGGGACAGCAGCGCTGACCTCCGTCCGACATAAGGTGCCTCATCTCTGTAACCCGGCATGGATATGCCGGATTCCCTTTCTGAATAACCTTCCCTGCATAAAGAAAACACACAAGATACCGACATACATATGTCGGTCATGATGTCTCGGATCCTTATCTCGGATCCCATATCTCGGTTCACAAATGCCGGTTTGCACCAGCATGGTACCTCGGTCCCTTCTGGCCCGGGCTACCTCGGTTCTCCTATGTCGGTTTGCACCAACTTCACACCCTGGTCACCTCAGAGGTCCAGGTATGTCGGCTTCCACTGTAACCTGGCCCATACCTGGGTGTAGATTTTACCACATCATGACCCTACCCGGGGGTAGCCCCCCGACATTAGAAGACATCGGTAATTAATGATGGAGAAGCATACTTACAATATGCACTTTGGTGTTGTTATTGTGTCGTGCATGTACTCTTATGCAGCAACTTGTTTCTCTATGTCTCGTCCTCCGCCACGAGCCGTCCCTTCATCTACGGAGGGTCATGTACGCCACACTCTCATTCTTTTTGTTGAATGAGTGGCATGACCTATTCTTCATTTGCTAGGATAATATGGGGATCAGCCGATAGTTTTTTTTTATCAACCATATTGGAGAAAAGAGGGCAAGGGAATCTGGCTTTTCAGCTCATAAGTGATGCGGAATATGCAACCTCGAGTTCACTTGTAGAATTAAGTAACAACATAAAACTCAACCATCTAGGAGCTTTCTCATAATTTTGACATTCGTGTCTATCCGATTCTATCGTCCAGCGCTCCAGATTTCCTGGTCCTTGAGCCGAGCATCGTTTCATTTACTGTCCCTCCACCGTAAAAGGGCTGCTACTCTGCAAACGGACATGGGTTGCCTGTCCTCAACTGGGCCGACGCCATGCTACTAACTAAGATAGGTCTAGATATATACTCTTTTTTTGGGGGAATATCTAGATGTATACCCATGAATCCACCTAAATTAAATTTCGTAGCTTATGACCTATGAGAGTACCAAGCTCATAGCTATCCGTATTCTTAGCTATTGACCTAGCTACTAGAGTACCAACGACTTCATGTCACGATCCAAATATTTATAAGGACCAAGTTTTCCAAGGATAAAGATGAACAACTTATACCTCATCTTACTTCTTTCCTTAGAATAGTCCAATTGCATGTGCGCAATTGCATGTGCGTATTGTCTACACTACTAGGAAAAGGCTTATAGCCTGTCCTCAACGTCTTCGTCCGCCAGCGCTACGACCGCTGGCGGGCGGTTTTTCCTGTCCGCCACTGGTTCTGGACGTACCGCTGGCGGACAACAGCATAGCTCGCCAGCGGTAGGAGCAGGAATCTGGGACGAGGCGGGGCAAACTACCGCTGGCGGGCACAATACGCGCCCGCCAGAGGTATTAAACGTACCGCTGGCAGACGATAGACAGGGCCCGCTAGCGGTAGTTGCCGCGGCTGAGCTCAGCTGGGGAAAAAATGGGGACAGTACCGCTGGCGGGCTGACGAAATAGTACGCCAGCGCTCCGTTCTGTACCGCTGGCGGGCACGCTGAAGCGTCCGCCAGCGGTAACCTGGGAAAGTGACATAAGTGCGGCCGCACCTACCACCCTTGCTCACTTATTCCACTTCACTCTTCTCTCTCTTAGCTCGAGTTTCCCCCATTTGTGGCTCATTTCCTCCATGAAATTAATCACTTTTAGCCAACAAAAAGTGATTTAGTTGATAGATCCCACTAGATCTCTCCCCCACATCCAACTTTGACCAAAAGAAATCCACTCAAGTCACTCAGATCTCAAGATCAAGATTTCATCTTCGGCCGACTTCCGCGGTTATTTTGACGTGTGTTTTAACATTCTTAAGGTGATCTTTTAGCGATATAAGTTAAAACACATTCTTAAAATTAATTTGGTCGGATAAATGCGCCGTCGTAACCATGCGAAATGCTGGATGAAAAATGGCTTGGAATGTGTGAAATTGAGTTGTGATGAATAAATTTGTGTTGTGATGTGTGAAAATTAATGAGGGTGCCAATACCATGCCGGAATGTTGATTCATTTTCCGTTTCGGCAACTTTTGGCACTCTCCTTGGTCCTATTTGTAGGAAGGCCATGGCGAATTTTTTCGTGAAATAAACCCGATAAAATATTAAATGGTGCTTAATTATTGTCTTGATTATACAACGTGCAGGTGATAATGGTTATTATGAGTGAACATGTCGTGAATACATACTTGAGACACGCGACGGAAGACATGCTGCAGAATAAGCGCAAAGATATACAGTGTCCATGTCGCGCATGCAAACTCGAGGTCGGCATCAGTCCATTTACCGGAACTTTGCTGGAACACCTGCTCTTCCGTGGTTTCATGGATGGCCACACTCATTGGTTAACAGATGATGAACATGCTGGAAATGATGGTGCACCGGAAGGAAATAATCAGGATCAAGGGCAGCAAGACAATAACAACGAGGGGCCAGAACACGAAGAGCCTGATCCGGATCCCGTGCAACATGATGAAGTAGAAGAAGATGATGATGATCGTGTGGTACTAGAAGAGGAGGACACACGGACACCGCTAACTTCAGTCGTGCGGGACCCTCATCTAACAGAATTGTTTTTCAGAAGACGGCTAACAGGGAATCTAAGCTGGCGCAATTGGAGAAAGATTCAAATACTCTGTTGTATCCAGGCTGCGACCCAGAAGCTTCCCGCTTGAAAGTATCGCTTGATTTTCTGCAGATGAAGACAAGACACAAATTGAGCGATATAAGCGTCGACGCTAACCTAGAATATTTGCACGGTATCCTTCCGAAGGGCAACACGTGTCCTAAAAGTTGTGACGAAGCCAAGAAAGTCGTGTGCCCCTTTGATTTACCGCACGAGAGGTACAGTGTGCATCTTCGATTGCTACATATTTCGGAAAGAGGACGAGGGAATGACCAAATGTCCAGTGTGCAATGCCACTCGATACAAGACCGGGAAGAAAGCCCCACGCAAAGTTGTGTGGTACTTTCCGCTCATTCCTCGTCTGCAGCGATATTTCGCAGACCGTAAGGAAGCAAAGCTTATGCGCTGGCACGCGGAAAGAAAGGCGGCAGTGGTGCAAGATTCAGACCGGAGTGAAAAGATAATTCTGACACACCCTTCGGATGCAAGCCAGTGGAAAGCATTAGACTCTTTCGATGCAGACTTTGGAGACGAGCCAAGGAATATCAGATTGGGTTGCGCACCGACGGTCTCAATCCGTTTGGCAACCAGAGCAGTTCACACAGCACGTGGCCCGTGTTTGTATGGATATATAACCTACCTCCCTGGTTGTGTATGAAAAGAAAGTACATACACATGAGCATGCTAATTCAAGGGCCGAAACAACCTGGCAGCGACATCAATCTGTATCTGAAGCTACTGAAAGATGAGCTAGACACGTTATGGTCGTCCCAAGGGGTTCCCACTTGGGACGCCGTCGCAGAAGATTATTTCCCTATGAGAGCTGCCTTGTTGTGTACAGTGCACGATTTGCCCGGCTACGCATATGTTGCCGGCCAGGTGTGCCACGGATATTTCGGATGTGTCAGGTGCCTGGATGATCCGACATACCTCCAGCTGAAGAAAGACGGTTCTTCGAAAACCTCTACATAGGCCATCGAAGGTGGCTAGACGATGAAGACCCATGGAGATGGCGTGGAGACCTTTTCAACGGTAAAGATGAGCTCCGAGAACCTCCACTTAAGAAGAGCGGCGATGACATTTACGAGTTGCTGAATGAATGGCAAGAGTGCCCTGAGCCGGGAAAGAAGCGAAAGGCGCCAAAACCGCTCTGTGGTGTTTGGAAGACGAGGTCTGTGTTTTGGGACTTGCCATACTGGCCCATCTACACTACGCCAAATTGCCTTGATCTAATGCATGTGACGAAGAATGTGTTCGAGAGTATGTTTGGCACTGTACTCCACATGGCAGACAGGACCAAAGATGGGCCAAAAGCAAGATTGGACCTTAAACATATGGACATCAGGAAAGAGCTTCATGCGCAGCGCGTAGACGACCAGTTGGATGAGGAGATGGACGGTCACAATGCCAAAAGGGTTAAGAAGAATGACTATTACTGTCCCCCCTCTTGCTTCACTCTTAGTCCAAAGGAGGTCGAACAATTGGTGAAGTGCCTTCTAGGAGTCAAAGTGCCTTTGGGTTACTCGGGGCTGATAAGCAGATTCTTAGACTGGCAGAAAAAGAATTTCAGCGGTATGAAGTCTCATGATTGTCACGTGATGATGACACAGATATTCCCAGTTGCGATCCGAGGGATAATGGACAAGCACGTCCGTGAGACCCTTTTTGGACTCTGTAACTTCTTTGACATGATCTCTCGAAAGTCAATCACCGCAAAGAGACTCTAAACGCTGCAGGAAGAGATTGTTGTGATACTATGCGAGCTTGAGATGTACTTCCCGCCCGCATTCTTTGATATTTGCGTGCATTTGTTGGTCCACATCGTGGATGATATCATTCATCTCGGACCGTTGTTTCTCCACAACATGATGGTGTTCGAAAGGATGAATGGGGTCATAACAGGATTTGTTCGTAACAGGGCCCGTCCGGATGGAAGCATCGTTCAAGGCTTTCTCACTGAAGAGTGCATCTCTTTCTGCACGAATCATCTGGAGATAATTGATAACCCTGTTGGTTTGCCCCCAAACAAGCACTTTGGCAAGTTAGGTGGGTCAGGTCACAAAAATGGCGCGCGGGACTTACATGTGGGCTTCAGTAAGAGAATGGCCGACTTTAAGAGGGCAAACTTAGTAGCTCTCCAACACCTTCAAATGGTCGATACTTGGGTGCAAAAGCACAAACTGGAGATTAAGCAGAAGTACATTAGCCAGAGCAGGCAAAGGACCGAAGGAGAAATAATCAGAGAGCACAACTCCTCTTTCTTGAGTTGGTTCAAAGATGAGCTTGTCGCTCCGCCAACGGATGATGCAGAAGGTAGATGGTTATACGACTTGTCACGTGGCCCCGCCCCCAACCTCGCGACATTTCAAGCATATGATATCAACGGGTTCACTTTCTACACAGAGGCAAAGGACAAAACTTCTGACTATCAAAATTCAGGGGTAACAATGCTATCTTACGTCGGTGAAAAAAAGTTCAGGTACTACGGAAGGATAGAGGACATCTGGGAGCTTAACTACTCTGGAGAGAAGGTGCCGATGTTCCGTGTGAGATGGGCTAGGTTATCCACCGTGAAAAAGGAAGACCAATACTTCACCACCATGGTTTTACCGGAAGCCGCACTTCATCAAGCAGCACGAACGTCACCGCACAAAATGAGCCATGGGTATTGGCTAAGCACGTGTCTCAGTGCTTCTTCATAACCGACCCGTCAAAGCCTAGCCGTGTAGTCGTGAGGAGAGGCAAAAGAAACATCATTGGAATGGATGGAATCGCGAACGAGGACGACTTCGACCAGTACGGTGACCCTAATATTGAAGATGATGAAGATGATGATAACACGCCATACACATCAAGAAGAAGCAGAACCACGCTACCCACGAGAGGAGGTCTTCCATTCTTAAGAAGAGGTCATAATGTGGGGCTGAATATTAGCTAAGACCACCAAGAAAGGCAAGAAGAAGGCCAAACGCTAAGAGAAAAGCGCGAGACACATGCATGTCTATTGTAAAAAGTTGTAATTTAATTAAGATGTTTTGAACAATGTGATGTGTATGAATATTTATTTATATACACACAACTATTTATTTATATACGCACAACTATACTAGAAAATACTAAATAATAACAAAAAACAGAATAAAAAAAAAAACAGAAAATTTTAAAACATACCACTGGCGGATAAATCTTTCCGTCCGCCAGCGGTAACCATATACCGCTGGCGGACACCTGGCCCGTCCGCCAGCGGTAAGTGTGGCCGGCCCACTTACCGGCCGGTCGGGCCGCTCTCTTTCCATCTTCCCAGTTCCCCCACCCGCGCCCGGCCTCCTCTCTAACCCTAACCCCGCGCCGCCGCCGCGCCGCCACGGCCTCCGAACTGCCCCGCCGCCCACATTCGCCGCCGCCGCCGCCGTCGACCGCCGCTCCACCCCCCACCGCCCCGATTCGCCGCCCCGACTCGCCTCCCCGCGCCGCCCCGATTCGCCGCGCCGCCCCGAATTAGCCGCCCGCGCCGCCCCGAATTAGCCGCCCGCGCCGCCCCACCCCGCGCCGCCCCGATTCGCCGCGCCTACTCGCCGCCTCCCCGGCCGCCGCCGTCGCCGGCCTACTCCTCCACGCCGCCGCGCCCCTCCCGGTGAGCTCACCCGCCACCTCCTCCCTCCCCTCCCATCCGTTAACCGCCGTGCACGGAAGGTGTTTGTTGAAATGCCATTACTATTTTTTACCCCTTATTTGTGGTTAGTGGTGACAATATGAAGTATGCATGTGAATATGGTTGTGGATGTGATTCGGTGGTGGTTGTGATGTGATTCAGAAATGCCGATTTTGGTGGTTGTGATGAATATAAAATGTTTGCAGGTACCCTTGAGTCCCTTGAGATTGCCAGAACGTTGATTAGCTTCTGTTTCGGCAAATTCGGGCACTCCATATCTCGTAATTGTAGCAAAGGTCATGCCAAAAAAAATCGTGAATTTTTTCGTTATACTAAAGTTCGACTTTTCTCGTTAGTGTGAACATGGCGGACAACGATGAGGCCGGCGGTTCTCATATACAAGACGAGGATCCGATGCAGGCGTTCGTAGAGAACGAACTCAGAAATACCTTCAAATCCATGTTTCCTACTGTCCGTGAGTTTGTTGGGACTTGGATGAAGGGAGGCCAAGTAGGACCTCCCCCCATGATCGGCTACGGGTGCGGCAACTCTATCACCAATTTGGTTCCTATCTTGCCAAATCATGGGACGCCAGAAGATGCGCCGGTGAACAAGCCTAAGAAGGCATGTAAAAGATACAAGAAAACAAAATTGGACGACTCCACCGTCCCACCGGAGCAAGGGACTGATTCCCGGTTTGTGGACAGGATACCCATCAAGGACTGGCATAAGATGCATCACTTGGGTAGATCCATCCTGCCGGCGGATCGTGTCAAACAGTTGAGAGGACATTTGTTGGACCTACATGAGGTTGTTCTTGTTGTGGAGAGGAAACTTCTCGACCAAGAAGCTCCAACATATCCCCTTTTCATTGCAAATGTACCAGAACGGTTGGGCTTTGTCAGGGAAAATGGCGCAGACCTGCTCTTTGTGAGATTTGATGATATCTTCGCAGTGTACCATAGTCTTCCGCTCCACCCATCCATAGTCCGTCTTGTTGTGCTCCAAATGGCGCACCAAATCAAAATGGAGAATACCCCCGGCATAGTGATGGTTGACCCCTACTACATGCAAGAAATGTTCGTGAACAACCCTGAGGGTAGGAAATCCGCGACCGGTTATCTCCAAAAGCTCTTCCTCGACAATGCATCGAGCCCGCCGTGCTCATTTCTCTTGCCTTATTTTCCCGAGTAAGTCATGCCTACCTGTCATAACATGCTTCCACAGTTTCCATCGTTGAATTTGCGTCTACAATTGTGATGTTTTGCGCAGAAACAAACACGGCACCCTCATCCACTTGGACATGGAACGCTTAGCTGCCTTGTATCTCGATAGCGGGGATCGCTATGAAGACAGGGCGGAGTCTAAGCGGGACTGCACCGACATCAAGATTGTTCTGAATAATGCTCTCCACGGCTACGCCATGAAGGGTGGCCCGATTTTAAAAACAAGAAAGTCAGAGGATGGAAGGTTTAGGTTCGCGCACAGAACGTATTTCCCCTGAATGAAGCAGGATTCAAGTAGTTGCATGGAGTCATGGTACCTCCTCTATCAAATGAGGTGGTTTTTAAAGTTTCAACGACGAGGCCAATTTATTTCTCGTGATTTCAACGCATGGGTTGCAAGACTAAAGGACTCTGCTGATTATGTTATCAGAGCCGAGTTCCGATACATTCAGAACATGATCACGCGAATCATCATGTGTGACGTCCTAGATCAAGATGGACAATTCTACTACGGCTTACAACCACCAGCTAATGCCGATATAGAAAGGCGCTTAAGCTATTCGGGTGATCACAGGCCATTCAACTCGTTTAATGGTTGTGAACCATTCCCGTACATACCAGAGAGAAGGTGATCGAGGAACAAATCTTTATTCTGTCTTATGTACACAACTCGTTAGATGCATGCATGCTTAGTTAATTTTTTGTTTGCTTTAATCTTTCTTCTCTCTTATGTACACAAATCTTTTTTCTTACAACTCTTATTTGACTTGTAATTTTATATGCGTCTTGTGTACAGAGAAATGGGGAAGTGGTATGTGGTGTACAAAGGTCGTGTTCCAGGAGTATATGAAAAGTGGGAAGACTGTAAAAAGCAAGTGAACGAGTTCAAAGACAACAACCACAAGAGTTACAAGACTAAAGCGGAGGTGGAAGCTAGGTATGCCAACCATCTACTTGAGGAAGAAAAGACGAACCGGATGATGAAGTCCAACATCATCGTGAACAACCACAACATTTACGAAAGTAAAGTGGAAACAGAAGCTAGATATTTGCATCACCTGCTTGCGGAAGAGAGGAAGAACCGGATGAAGTCCAACTTCATCGTGATCCCCTTCTTACTGATCATTATTGGCATTCTCTTGTATAAGATTGTGTTTTAGATGACAGTAGTAATCCATTTGGAAAACTTCCGTGTATGAATCTATCGACATGTATTTGTGTATGACAACTTTTGACGCGTTTGTATGTGGAAATTTCTATGTTATTATCATTTTCGTCGCCTGTACATCAATATCCTGTATTTATATTTGATATGCTGCTGGAATACGCTATTTTTTAAAAAAACAAAAAATACCACGAAAATGTACCGCTGGCGGACACAGAGGCGTACCGCTGGCGGACAGCTCTCTCAGAACTCCAACCAGTGAGGCGTACCGCTGGCGGCCGAAGTATCTTAGCGCTGGCGGCCGCTGCTGCACGCCAGCGCTGCCTATCCTCGCGCTGGCGGGCGGAAATTGTGCCCACCAGCTGGCGGACGGCCGCCCGCCAGCGGTAAATCGTTACCACTGGCGTAATCACCGCTGGCGGGCGCCCGCCCGGCAGCGGTAGACCATTTCCGTCCGCCAGCGGTAGGCCTTTTCCTACTAGTGCTACTGTGTTTATAGAAACCAGGGATTTGGATTTAATAGGTGTAGGCATAGAAGACATCGTGGATTAACGATGGAGAAGCATACTTACAGCATGTACTTCAGTGTTCATTGTTTCAATGCCTCTCCGACCTAGTTTTATGCCACAACTATTCTCCATCTGCCTCGTTCCCCCTCTCACGAGCCGTCCCTTCATGCACAAAGTATCATGTGTACGTCACACTCTCATTCTTCTTCTTGAATCAATGGCATGCACAACTCTTCCTTGGATAGGATAAAATTGGGAATAGACGACCAGGGCCGGTCCTGAGATTTTGGGGGCCTGGGGCGAAACTAAAACTTGTGGCCCCTAGTTTAGACATCTCTTGCTTTATTATCAAGATTATCCCAATTTATTGGATCATAAATATCCGAGGTATAAACTGGTTGTTCATCAACACTAGAAAACTTTGTATGTGCATCCGTTGAATTAGCTACATTTTCAGAGCCACTTACATTGCTGATAACCCCCAAGAGTAAGGGATCACTGTAGCACCTCTCAATGTGGAAGTAAGGTATCGATCCGCAGGAGCAAGAAGGAAAAGTTATCTATTCCCTACAACTATAGTGTCACAAGTTTTAGTTGATTATGCACTAAACAAGTTTAAGGAACAAGGTGGTTGATTTAATGGATGGAAGTTTGATGTAACAAGGCAAGAATGTGGAAGTGTCCCAATCCTATTCAATGCAAGAGGACAAGACAAAGGTTTTCTAGGATGCTTGGAAATAAGGCCTAGGGATCATACTTTCACTAGTGGACACTCCCAACAATTGAATACATAGATATTTCCTCTTCACTTTGCTACTCTGAACTATTCTCCCGTTGGATAGAAATACCAATCTACTGCGTAGGGATACAAGAGCACACCTTAAAGTCTGAGTGAACAAACACCACAATATCATAGAACACCAAGACCATCGTGTAGGGCTACAAAAGCACACCTTAAAGTCTGTCTTCCACATCTAGGGAACCCCAAGGTCACTATGAGTGCCCCAGAATAGTACTAAACAAACACCACAATTTTATAGTGACATCCAACACAAAGAATAACTCATGGTAAGTATTTCTGTAACCTTTAGCCTAAGAGTCACACACGGTGCGCACACTGTCAACTTCACACCATGGGACAAAGGTGACTCCGGAAATTACATTAATAAAACCACTTGAGTAGCACAAACAATGAAGGAGAAACATCCATGAATTCAATTAGATTACAAAGCTCATGATCACATAAAGATCACATCATGGGAGAGAGAGATGAACCACATAGCTCCGGTAGAGCCCTCAGCTCCGATGAAGAACTACTCCCTCCTCATCATGGGAGGCAGCAACGGCGATGAAGATGTTGATGATGAACACGCCGGAGGGGGGTGGAGCCCTCCGGAGGCGATTCCGGCGGCGTTTCCCACCTCCGATCTTCTCCGGCGGCAGCCTTCTGACTCTCTGTTTCGGTGTTCTGTGTTTCTCCGCCGCCTCCTTTCGCGAAACGCCAGGGGACCTTTTTATAGGCGTTTTTAGGTCAAGACGGAGTCGGTGGACGAAAGATCGACGTCCACGGAGCTCCGAGGGGGAAACGAGCTGGGCCCACGCGGCCAGGTATTTTAGGCCGCGTGGGACCCTCCCATTTCCAGCATGTTGGGCTTCTGGTCTTCAATTTAATCCCATTGCGTTCGTCTCGAAAATTCTGAACCGTGCTCTTTGGCCTTGCCCTTTTTGGAGTCCCGAAGCTCCTGGAAAGTCTGAAACACTAAAAAAGACGTTTTCTGGAAAAAACAGGGTTAATTCCAAATAAATGGAAAAACTATGAAGTATTCCCAAAATCATTATAAAACATTGATATAACCCTTATATGATGCAAATATGATTGGAATATAAGCAATTAAAGTGCAAAGTTCATGTATGCATTTTACATGCATCAACATCCCAAGCTTAATCCATGCTCGTCCTCGAGTATGAAGATGATAAAACTAACATGGACTTTGCAATTTAATACTTAACAATGAATATCAAAGATGATTACTATTGCTACATATAGTCAAATGATTCATTCTTCAAAGGAGTAGCAATATGCAAATAGTTTATGAAGTGATATCAAGTATTCAAGACAAGGATGTTCATTGATAGTTCACAAAGTGTAACATAGTAGCAAGTAATATGGAACACATGTATGCATAATGATAAGTAAGAACATCCTACATTGGTCATAGAGTGTAGATGAAAATCTGAATATGATAGGTGTACACTTTGGAAAGATGTATATGTGAGTAGAGGTAAAGCATGCATAAGTTTCATCCAACTTCCAAACTCTTCAACTTAAGTTAATGATTGCAATAAGGTATTCATTGGTGTCACGCTCTCATTGCCCCTATCATAGCATCTTGAATGATTAAGCTTAAAGTGAAAGCAAATATGAGTAGTGTGCTTGATAAAGAATGGGTTGAATGTCTCATGCCCCTTGAATACAAGTACTTACACCATGTGTTACTCAACTTGGGAAACAAAGCAAGTTCAATTAAATATCATTGTAAGCATAATAATATCATCAAGAGCGTCAATTGGGGTACCTCTTGTCCCAAGATATGGAACAAGCCCATATAAAATGACAAGACAAACAAACAAAATGAACAATCTCAACACCCTTTTTATTTACCATTTGGAATAGTTTTTTATTGCAAGGTGTATCACAGAAGGTTCACCATAGTATGTAAGTAAATTTCCACCATTAATGATGCATGGCTTAGATTAGCGGCCCAGGCGTCTCTCTAACCATTTACACAAACTCATTTAAACTCACTCTATTTCCACATTTATTTCAACATGATAAGCATCCATAGACAAAAGCACATGATATCAACTAAATGAGATGAAGAGCGTGTTGAAAGCTTGCCATGTGATAGCACATATGGGCTAACTTCCAACCCAAAACATTCATCAAGTCACAAACATCATAATCTTAATCACAATGGGTCAAGTTTTATTACAAATAAAAGAACATTGTGCATCAAGTTCGTGAGAGCTATATAACCAATTTTTTTTCATTGCAATCAATAACATAAACATTTTCATTCAGAGGTAAGATAACACAAACAACATGTTAAACATACTCGGAATAGCATAAAGCCAATAGGTAGATATGGTGGACTCACTGGAATAACTTTGGTTGAAGTTGTTGGAAACAAGTTTTTACTTGTTGGAGTTTTTGGGCTAGCAAAAGGGAGAAAGTTGACCATCTAGATGCATGCATGAGTGTCCATAGAACTAACTAATTCATGTTAAACCAAGTAAAATAACAATCAGCAACAAAACATGAATAAGTGATAGCTCTATAAAAAGAATTTGCAAACTATTACTCATAAACAAGCTCATGAATCATGCAACTATATGTATCATTAAAAATCAAGTCAAACATCCCTTTTCCCAATCTTATAAAAGCATCCAACATATTTCAACCCATATTTCCAGTAGCTCTCTCATATATAAATGATAGTGTGGTGGTCTCTCAAGACTCAAACAAAAACAAAAACGACGCTCCAAGTTTATGCGATAAAGTGTTTCGATCGAAAAACAGAAGTTGGACGTGTGCAAACCGAGAGTGTGTAGGTCCAGCGGGGTTGTCTTCACATCCCCAAGCTTATGGTCTTCACCATCCTTGGATAGCTCTTGGTGTATCTCCTCCAATCCCTGTGAAAACACTTCAAAACACCGTTTCTCCCATCTCTTTTCTGTGGGGTGCATTAATAGTGATAAACAAATATGTTTCTTGCTCCATATAATCCTTGAAAAAAAAATTCATATGAATGTCCAAAAATTATATAATGTTGTATGCCTACTCATAAAGTCAATTGGATCAAAAAGATTCAACTCAAAAGCTCAAAGCATGCATCAAACAAAATGGGACAGAATCTGTCCAGAAAAACAGCAGCAGCAAAACGTATTTTTCTACCCTACCAAACTTTCTCGAAAAATTCCGAAAAAATTAATGCATACAGAGGATGAAAAGTTGCAACTACAGTTCAAATATGAGCTCATTCGGAGTTACAGAATAAGAATTAAAAATCATACCGTGCACTGATTCGTGCAGGAATAAAATCTCCGAACGCTATAAGCAACTTTTTCAAACCAAAAAGGGTAAATTTGGCACTTTATTGAAAACTCCAGAACCTAACTAGACACAAAATCTATTGTTACAGCAAGAGAACACAAAGAAAAATCACACACAAAAATAACCGGGTTGCCTCCCGCAAAGCGCTTTCTTTATAGCCATATAGCTAGGCTTGATTGTTTTAATGATGCTCTCATAGGAATAAGAGTTGAATATAAAAGAGCATCAAGAAGCAAATATCAAACACATTTAAGTCTAACCCACTTCCTATGCATTGGGATCTTGTAAGAAAATAAATCAATAAAGCACAAAGTGACTAGCATAGGAAGGCAAAGCAAATGCAACTTCAAAATTTTCAACAAAAAGAGAGGAGACTTAATATTTTTGAGATATATGAAATCATGTCTCCCTCTCTCATAAAAACTTTCAGTAGCATCATTGATAAAACCCACAATATAACCATCACATAGAGCATTCTTATCATGATCCACATGCATAAAAGTATCATTACTCTCCACATAAGCATAAACAGTTTCATTAGTAATAGTGGGAGTAAAAATATCACATCCATCAATGTAATCATCATAAATAGGAGGCATAGAATAATGTCGGAGACTAGTCCCAGGAACTAGGGGTGTCTCTCAAGTGCCAGGAAACGAGTAAGGGGCTGAACACAACGTCAAACAAATCCTCAACAACCTCGGCGACGGTGCTCGTCGAGCTCGGTGAGGAACATCACGGCAGAGAGGTAACACGAGCCGCTACCCAGGTTCAGGCCCACCGTGAGGTGTAAAAGCCCTACGTCCTGCTAAGATGTATTGCACTGCTTGGAGAGGTTCACAGTACAAGGTGCTTGCCGAGGGCACTGCTATGGCTATGGTGGACTATGGTGGAATGAGCTCCGTCTTCTTCTCAGACGTAGCTCCTTGGTTGTGGAATGTGTTGTGAATGCGGGATCCCCCTCCTAGGTCGTACACTGGCTCCTTATATACTGGGCTTGGTCCTCTTCCCCGAAAATCTCCGGCGGGAAGGGATACCACAATGCCGCCGAGTTGGAGCACAGCGCACAGCGTCGGGGGCGTCCATGGACACGGTCCATGGCAGGGAGCACGTCGTCTTGGCAGAAAAAGCCACCGTCCAACCAGGACGGTGGGCTGGCGCTGCAGAGCTTTGGGGCGCCCCACGGTGACGTCGCAGTTGGAGCGTAGCGGCGGCCGGCCGCTTTATCACCAATTTGGCAAGTCTTGGAGTCCGCTTTGCTTGCCGCAGCTCCTTTGACCACTTTATACACGAGAATGGCAACTGCGGCGTCTTCGTCATCACGCGCAGGCGCGCGCGTCACTCTGCGGCGGGCGCAGAGCCCATGTGCGCTCTGCAGCGGTGCAGGAGCTTGCTTCCACTTGAAGGAACCCCGCGAGGCCTGAACCCTCGCCGAGGTTTTGTAGCCGTTGACTTCTCGCGAGGGAAAACCTCCCGAGGGTGGCGCGGAGACGCGCCAGGGCCTGAAGATCTTCTAGGAGAGGCCTTCCCGAGGCAGAGGTCCCTCTCGAGGCCTCCAGGCCGATCGTTTGGTCCTTAGCAGAAATGCTCGGTCGAGCAAATAAGCCCTCGCGAGGGAAAATGCCTCGCGAGGCTCGCCAGGCTGAAAGCCTGGTCCTTAGCAGAAATTCCTGCGGAGCGTTCGAGGGCTGTGGCAGGCCGGCCCATGACACCCTGGTTTTCACTGGGCCGACAGTAGCCCCCGGGCCCGCGATGGGCACGTTGGAGCTCCTCAGGCGGAGGCGAATCGTCGTGGGCCCAAAGAAGCCTGCGAAGCCCGAGACACGTGGAGCGTCACGGCCGGGCACGATCCCACGATCTCCTCTGAAGTAACGGGCGTGGTGGTGGGTCCCGCCACGTCCCTGTAACGGCTCGATGAGCCGATATAAGGCGAAGAGCTCGGCGCAGGCGGCCATCACTTCATCGTTCCCCTTTCATCTCCTTCCTCCCAGCGCTCAATCCCCAATCTCCTCCTTCGCGACCTTGCTGCAATGGCGCCCAAGAAAGCCACCGCTGCTTCGAAGGGCAAGGCAGTGGCGCAGGGCGGCGAGTCCGCTGAGGCAGCGGGACGGCGACTTCGAGCCGGCTCTGAGCGGCTCCCGCTTCGAGACGGAGGCGCAGCTGGACAAGGTGCGCCACATGGCGGCCTCGAAGACCAACGAGCACGGTGCTCAAGCGCGGGGCAACTCCCACGGCAGCTTCTACCCCATCTTCATGCACTCTCTCTTCGCCGGGCTCGTTCCTCCCTTCTCCGATTTCTTCCTGGCGGTCCTGGAGCGCTACCAGATCCAGGTTCTCCATCTCCACCCCAACTCCATCCTCGTCCTCGCCATCTTCGCCTACCTCTGCGAGGCGTACATCGGCATTCCGCCTTCGGTGGACCTCTTCCGCAGCTTCTACGCGCTCCGGTTCACGGCGAACAAGGAGCGGTCGGGTGCGTGTCCTTCCGCATCACCGACGGCATGAAGGGCGTCTACATCCCCATCGCGCGGAACGGCGAGAACATCGTGACCAGCGTGACGAAGAAGGTGGAGGACTTCCGCAAGCGCTGGTTCCTCATGCAGTTCGGGAGCCAGAGCGCCTTCTTCGAGCTGCCTGAAGCGCCTCCGACGAAGAGGGCGAGCTGGTCCTCCAAGGGCTCAAGGGCGCGACGCTTGGCCCTGTGGTGAGGCGCTTGAGGGACCTCCGCGAGGCCGGCCTCACCGGGCAGATGGTGGCCAAGGACTTCGTGAGGCGCCGCATCGCTCCGCTCCAGAGGCACGCGGACGCGATGTGGCTGTACTCCAACCAGAGGGACAAGATGCGCCTGAGCGCTACCCTCTACACGAAGGAGGAGTTGCACGCCCTCATGGAGACTCTCTTCACGTCCCAGACATCCCTGCGCCCACTGACCAGACTGTGCCGCTTCATCGGATCGATCTCGGGCGCCGCGTCTCGCATGTGCAGGCGATGCCGAAGTTCGACCAGTGGGGCCTGGTGCCTAAGGGGCACGTTGGGCCTCGCGAGGACCCGGAGTCTGCGGCGCAGGGGGCGCCAGTTGAGGGCGATGAGGAGACGACGGAGACGCCCGCAGAGTCCGATGCGGGCGCGACCGGCGCCTCGGGAGACGCCGCTTCCTCGGCGGGAATTCGAGCGCCTCGAAGAGTGCGGCGCCTGAAGCTGAGGTCCACGAGATCTCCTCAGGCAGCGGCGACGAGTTCGTGGTTGCCCCCTCGCGGCGTGTTGAGGGGAGGAGAGCGACGATGACGATGCTTCGTCGGGCCACTGCGAGCCTCGCTCCAAGGCGATCCACGACAGGAACGCCGGGGCCCAGGAGGAGACAGAGGCACGGACGAGCGCGGAGCCCAGTGCTCCGCCCGCGAAGCGGAAGAAGAGGAAGTGGGTCGACACCGCGGCGTAAGTTTTTGTACTCCCTTTCCTGTTTGATGTTGTTCTTGGTGTATGCCTCTCGAGGGGTTTCTGAGTCTTTTCCTCTCCAGACGCACTGAGGAGCCAAAGAGGCGGAGGCTCCGGAGACTTGGAGAGATCTCCGGCTCTGCCGCGGCGTCCGCGACGCCCACAACTGAAGAGGTGCACCACGAGGCCACCGCTTCCTCTCCCGAGGCTGCGACGCCACCTCCTGGGGCGGAGGAGCGCCACGAGGAGAGGGAGGAGGAGGCTGAGGTGACGACGCCGCCGCCTTCGCGGCCTGACGCTTCTCCCGCGCAGCAAGAGAAGACGCCGGAGATGGACGCGGCAAGGACCACGCCGCCGGCGAAGGAGGGCACGGCGGGAACAGCTGCGTCTGCAGAGACGCACGCTGACGTCGACATGGAGGACACCACGGTGCCGTCGCCTCCACCGAGCTCGGGCCTTGGAGGGCCTACGGTGGGCGCTGAGGCTGCCGCGGGGACGGCCTCAGCAGAGAAGGCCAACCCTGCTCCTGAGGAGGAGGAGAGTGCTCCCCAGGGGCAGAAAGATGGCGGAGCTGATGGTGGGGGCGCCTCGAGCCCCCAGAAGGCTCCCAGCGCAGAAGGCGAGGGGGGCTCTCGCCAGAGCCCCCAGAAGGCCCCTTGCACGGAAGAAGAGGGAGGCTCCCAGCAGAGCCCCCAGGCGCGCCTCGAGGACACCCAGAGCCCAAGGCGCGATGCCCCGGAGTCCTCAGCAGGCGCTGGCGCTTCCAGGCCCTCTGGAGAATCGTGGGCCCTAGCCTTGCTGGGTCGGCGCCCTGTCGCAGCTCGCCGAGAGGCCGTCCTTCGCTCGGCGAGGGAGGTGCTCGATGGGCTCGAGGCCCAGCTCGCTGAGGAAGACCGCACCAGGGCGGAGGAGGTCGCCGAGCTTGCGCGGGGCTGGGCTTGCCTCCAGGAGACCGTGGAGCGCTGCCGCCGGAAGGACGAGGCAGCCCAGGCGCAACGCGAGGCGGCGCTGCGCTCTGCTGAAGAGATCCGCCTCAGCGTGGTCCGCGAGGTCGAGGAGACCCTTGCGGACCTGAGCGCTAAGCGCGAGGCTCTCGAGGCGGAGACGGAGGCCAAGCATCAGGAGCTGGCGGCGCGCGAGGCGGCGGTCTCCACCAAGCACAAGGAGCTCCTAGACCGCGAGGCGGGAATCATTGCCGAGTCGGAGACCGTGCGGCAAGGCCTGGAGAAGCTCCGCGAGGACCTGCGTGTCCGTGAGAACCAGATGGTGCAGCGCGGGGCAGAACTTGATGCCCGCGAGACCGAGCTACGCAAGCGCGAGGAACAGGTCGAACAGATCGAGAAGGATCAGTCTGCGCAGCGGGAGCACCTGGAGTCTCGCGAGAGCAAAGTCACTCAAGACGAGGCGTTCTACCAGAAGCGCCTCGCGCTGACCAACGAGAACCTCCGCAAGAAGGAGGAGCAGCTGGCGGAGGAGTCCGCGACCAAGGAGCAGCTCTTCCGCGACAATTGCAGGAAGGACTTCGCGGACAAGGCCAAGAAGCAGGAGGCGCGCTTCACGAAGAGACGCAACGAGCTCGAGGCCCGCATCAGGGAGCTTGAGGCTCAGAAGAAGCGATTCGACTCCCGCCTTCATGACGCTGTGGAGGCTCGGAAGCACGCGGAGCAGGACCTTGCCTCCTTGACGCAGGACATGAACGAGATGCAGCAGCAGGTGGGGCCTGTTGTGGAACTCGTCGAGGAAGCTCGGCGGAGCGCTCTGACTGCGCAGGTCTTGTCGCGCCAGCGGGAGCGCATGTTTGCTTCCTTGGTGAGGCGTGCGCGTGCTGTCGCGGCCGCCTGGGGACCGAAGCCCCCAGGCTCTCTGTCGAGGGGAACCGACGTCGCCATCTACCTTGGCTTCTTCGAGCAGCTCCTCACCAAGTTTGAAGAGGTCGTGACGAACCTCGACGACTTGGTCGACACCGAGAGCCGCGAGCTCCTTGGCGTCGCGATCGGCCAAGTCTTCGCCAACCTTGCACACCTCCACCCCGGCTTCGATTTCGCGTCTGTGATGGAGCCTCTGGAGAAGGAGCTCGCCTCGAGCTGGACGCCTCGGTGTGGGACGACGTGGAGAAGTACACTCAACGCTTCAAGAGGGTCGAGGTCGAGGAGAGCGACGACGAGGCTGGTGCTGAGGAGGTGGATGACGAGGACGTCGACGGCGACGACGACAACCCCGCTGCTTAGGTTGCCCCTGTAGAGAGATGTGCCAAGGGCACCAGTTATCTTAAGACTTGTCGCTTTTATTTCGTGCTGGTTTGTAAAGACACTTTACTTTGTGCAAGTGTGAGTGCCCCTCGGGAGGCCTTTTATCTGTTCCCTCATGTCTTTTTCGCTCTACGTCGTTAGGACCCTGCTCTTAGCGCAAATAGCACCGCCGCTTCGGTATGCCGGAGTCAGGGCTCGACAAGGCCGGGGGTGCGTAAGGCTTAGAGAGGTAAGAGCCCTCGAGGCGCGATGCTCAGGGGCTCCCCTTTGACGTGCAAGCAGCCCATGAGGCGTAAGAGAGAAAAGAGAGGCTCGAGGGGCGACAAAACCAGCGAGAGGGAAAAAGAGCTCATGAGGCGTAAGTTCTGGACTTAGCTCTGGCGAGACGCCTGCTTTGTAGAGGGTGTTGTGTTCCTGGTGAGGTGTTCTCCCTCTCGAGGCTGCCTGAGACTGGCTTGGAGCTTTTGGAGCCCTGCAAGGCGTCTTGTTCCCTGTGTTGGAGAGAGAGAGAGGCGAACCCACAAGCAAAGCATAGTTGTACAACTCATGCGCGCTCATAGATTTCCTCATGGGTATCTCACGAGGAGAATAAGCACCAAGGTCCTTGGTGAGGTGACGTGCATGGGAGCTAACCCACGAGTCAGAGCTCTTTGGTGAGATAACGGTCGTGGGCGGAGAGCCACGAGTTAGAGCTCGGATCCTTTGGATTTTACGATGCTGCTGGGATGCTCCCGAGACACAGGCACCGTGCTCAGCCCCCGCTCGCGAGGTGCGCATGGGGAAAAATGTGAGCGCGAATGAAATGTAAGAAAACAAACTCACCAAGCAATATTACATAACGGCGCCGAAGCGCAATAGGTTCATGATGACCTGAAATTGTTCATTACACTTGGCGAGGCCAAGACAAAGTCCGCCATGTCTGGGCATGGGGTTCCACATGGAGTGGCTGAGGCTTCCCGCGGCCCGTGGCACGCGTTGTAGGAAACTCTCAGTGGAGATGGCCCTCGTGAAGGGAAAGCTTGGTGAAGCTGGGAGGTGAAGACGCGTGCTTCCCTCTTGAGACAAAAAATGCCTGCCGCGACGTGATCACGGGTAGAACTTGCGTAGGTGCTCGATGTTCCATGGATTTTTGATCGGATCGCCGTCTTCCGTCTCGAGCCGTACCGCGCCAGGCCTGGCGATGTGCGCGACCCTGTAGGGGCCTTCCCACATGGGTGAGAGCTTGTGGAGGCCTTCTCTGGAGAGGATCCTCCTGAGGACGAGATCGCCTGTCTCGAGGGTGCGCGGCCGTATGTGGCGGCTGTGGTAGCGGCGCAGGTCTTGCTGGTACTTTGCCGCTCGGAGGGCGGCACGGCGGCGTAGTCCATCGAGCAGCAGCAAGTCGTCGTTGTGGAGCTCCTCTTGGTTGTCCTCGTTGAAAGCAAGGATCCGTGGGGACCCATGCTTGATCTCGGTGGGGAGGACTGCTTCAGCGCCATAGACGAGAGCGAACGGCGTTTCTCCAGTGGGCTTCGTGGCGGTGGTGCGGATGGACCAGAGCACGGAGGGGAGCTCTTCGATCCAGTTCTTGCCGTGGGCCTTGAGGCGATTGAAGCTTCTTGTCTTGAGGCCTTGAGCACTTCTGCGTTCGCCCGCTCAGCCTGCCCGTTGCTTCGTGGATGAGCCACCGAGGCGAAGCAGAGCCGTGTGCCGAGACTCTCGCAGTAGGCCCTGAAGATGCCGCTGGTGAACTGCGAGCCGTTGTCGGTGATGATGCGATTTGGCACGCCGAAGCGACAGGCCAGGCCTCTGATGAATTTCACCGCTGATCTCGCCGGGATGGTGCGCACCGCTTCAACCTCCGCCCATTTGGTGAACTTGTCGATGGCGACGTAGAGGTAGCGGTAGCCCCCGCTGGAGCGTGGGAAAGGTCCCAGGATGTCCAGCCCCCAGACCGCGAAGGGCCAGGAGAGAGGGATGGTCTGGAGCCCCAGTGCGGGCTGGTGGACTTGCTTGGCGTGGAACTGGCACCTCGCAAGCCTGGACAACGGCGGTTGCATCTTGAAGCACTGAGGGCCAATAGAAACCACTCCTGAAGACTTTCCCTGCGAGGGTGCGTGATGATGAGTGGTGGCCACATTCTCCACTGTGTATGTCCTTGATCAGCTGGCGGCCTTCTTCAGGGGGGACGCATTTTAGTGCAACTCCATTTGGACGCTTGCGGTACAGGTCTCCCTCGTGAAGGCAGTATGACTTGGCCTGGCGAGCAACTCTCTCTGCTTCTGCGTCCTCTTCAGGGAGGACTCCGTCCCTGAGGTACTCCTTGAGCTCATCGATCCAGCCCGTCTCTTGGTGTGTCATGGCCAGCAGCAGGCGTTCCCCTGTGGGTGGACCGCAGCCTGGTGCTCCAGATGTTGGTGGTGGTGGGAGCTCTTCGTCCATGTTCATTTCAACGCTTCTTTTGGCTGTTTCACCGATGCCCTGGTGAGCCTCTCCTCGAACACGCCCGCCTGCTGGGCTTCTCTGCGTGATGCTCGCCTGGCGATGTCGTCGGCCTCCTGGTTCTCCCTTCGTGGGATGTGCCTGAGCTCCATCCCCTTGAAGTGTTTCTCGAGCTTGCGGACCTCCTCGAGGTAAGCGGCCATATGGCCGTCCTTAGGCGTGTAGCTCTTGTTGGAGAAGTTGACGAGGAGCTGGGAGTCGCCCTTGATGAGTAAGCGCTTGATGCCGAGGGCGATTGCGGCTCTGAGCCCGGCGAGGAGGCCCTCGTACTCGGCGATGTTGTTGGAGACCTTGTCTGTCGTGAAGCACAGCTGGACGGCGTAGTAGAGCTTGTCGCCCTTGGGTGAGGTCAGGACGACGCCAGCCCCAGCGTTCTGGCATGCGAATGCTCCGTCGAAGTGCATGGTCCAGTGGCTTGGCGCCGTGTCTCCTGCTGGCGTGGATTCTGCCTCATGAGGCTCTTCTTGCTGGTGTCTGTCCACTCGGCGACGAAGTCAGCCAATGCTCTCCCCTTGATGACCCTGGTGGTGTCGAAGCGCAGGCCAAAAGGTTGCAGCTCAATGTTCCACCCTGCGACGCGGTCAGTGGCGTTTGGATTGCGCAGGATCTGCTCCAGAGGGAATGATGTGACCACCGTGATGGGGTGGCCCTGGAAGTAGTGGCGCAGCTTCCTGGAAGCGATGAGGAGCGCGAGGAGGAGCTTCTGCTGCATAGTGTACCGCTCGCGAGCATCTCGCAGCACAGTGCTGACGAAGTAGACGGGATGCTCGACGAGGGTTGTCGATGGTGACGCAGCGCTGGGTTCCTCGGGAGCCTTGTCGAGCCTCTCGAGAGGTGGACCCTCGACGAGGGTGCCTTCTGGTTGCGCGGGCTCGGCATGGGGCTCAGGGCCTGAAGAGGATGTTTCCTTGTCGGGGGGATCTGGGCTTGGCGTGGCGGTGTCCTTCTTGGCGAGGACTGGCTCTTCCCTTTCTGCCACCAAGGCTGCGCTCACTGTTTGTGGAGTGGCTGATAGGTACAGCTTCAGATGCTCGCCGGGCCTTGGGGCAACCATGACAGGTGGGCTAGCCAAGTACTTCTTCAGGTCTTCAAATGCCTTGTCCGCCTCAGGCGTCCACTTGAACGTGCCAGACCGCTTCATGAGCTTGAAAAATGGCAGCGCCCTCTCGCCGAACTTGGAGATGAAACGGCCGAGGCTGGCCATGCATCCCGCGAGGCGCTGCATGTCCTTAAGGCGACGAGGTGGCTGCATCTCTTCTATGGCTTTGATCTTGTCAGGATTCGCTTCTATGCCGCGGTGAGACACTAGGAACCCGAGGAGTTTGCCTGACGGTACCCCGAAGACGCACTTGGCGGGGTTCAGCTTGATGCTTACTTTGCGCAGGCTGGCAAAGGTCTCCTCGAGGTCCTCCATGAGGGTGTGCTCTTCGCGAGTCTTGACCACGATGTCGTCGACGTAGGCTTCTGCATTTCTTCCCATCTGAGCCCCCAAGGCCTTCCTCATGAGCCTCTGGAAGGTGGCGCCGGCGTTCTTCAGGCCAAAGGGCATGCAGACGTAGCAATACACACCACAAGGGGTGAGGAATGCTGTCTTCTCCTCATCCTCCTTCGCCATCTTGATCTGGTGGTAGCCTGAGAAGGCATCCAGAAAACAGAGGAGGTCGCAGCCGGCGGTGGAGTCCACGATCTGGTCTATCCGAGGCATGGGGTACGGGTCCTTGGGGCAGGCCTTGTTGAGGTCGGTGTAGTCGATGCAGAGCCTGCCGCCCCCGGTGTGCTTGGGAACGACCACCGTGTTGGAGAGCCATGTGGGGTGTGGAACTTCTCTGATGATGTGCGCTTCTTTTAACTTCTCTACTTCCTTGATGATGAACTCTTGCTTCTCTGGCGCCTGGCGCCGTGCTTTCTGCTTCACGGGGCGTGCGTTTGGACACACGGCTAAGTGGTGCTCGATCACCTCCCTCGGTACTCCGGACATCTCTGACGGTGTCCATGCGAACATGTCAGAGTTTGCCCTGAGGAAGGCGACGAGCGCGCTTTCCTATTTGGGAGGCAAGCCAGCGCCTATGGTGACGCTAGCCCCCGAGCCGCTGGCGTCCAGTGACACCTTCTTCGTGGCTGCCTGCTCCTGTGAGAACAGCTGCTTCTTCTTCGCGGGCCTCTCGAGGGGCTCCATGTCCTCATCAGCGGGGAATGCCACGGCAGCGGCCTTGTAGGCGGTCTCGACAGAGCGCATTGCGTCCTGGACTTGACCGTGGATGGCGATGGTGCCGCCGCTGCCTGGAAGCTTGACGATGTTGTAGGCATGGTGAGTGACAGCCATGAACTTCGCGAGGGCGGGGTAGCCGAGGATGGCGTTGTAGGGCAGGCCAATGTGCGCGACGTCGAAGTCGATCTGCTCGGTGCGGTAGTTCTGCGGCGTGCCGAAGGTGACCGCGAGCCTCACCTGCCCCAGAGGTGTGGTAGAGCCACTTGTCACCCCGTGAAGGGCCTAGAGGGCATGAGCCACTCGTAGGGCACTTGAAGCTGCTCGAAGGTCTCGACAGAGATGACGTTCAAGCCCGCACCCCCATCTATAAGTGTCTTGGCGACGGCGATGTTGTTGATGATGGGGGTGCACACCAGTGGGATGGTGCCTACTGCCTTGGTCGACTTGGGGTGGTCCTTGGAGTCGAAGGCGATGGTGTACTGTGACCACTTGAGGGGCTGGGAAGCCTCAAGCCCTGGAAGCGCTGCGCTGACCTCGCGAGAGAATTGCTTGAAGTGGTTGTTGGACTTGGGCGCTGGGACCCGCCGAGGATGCAGGCTATTGCCCCCTGAGGGGCCTGGTAGCCCCCAGGGTTCTCGTCGGGGAGGTTGCCGTTTTGCCCAGCGTTATTCCCCCGAGCCCTGTGCTGGAAGTTGTGGCGTCCACCTCCGCGGCCGCCGCCGCCCTGGTTCTTCTCCCGCTCCTTGCTGAGCTGCTTGAGCTCCCAGCAGTCTTCAGTGGCGTGGTTGTGCCTGTTGTGGTAGATGCAGTATGGGCGATTGTCCGCCTTTTTCTCTTCAGCCGCCGGAGAGGCCTCGCGAGGCTGCTTTGCGTCAGGCTCTGCCGCGAGGATGGCGGTGGTCTTGCGCTTCTCGCAGGCTTCTTCTTGCTCCTGGACCCCTCTGGAGGGTCCTCCTCCACTTCCTTCTTGACGAAGAGGAGGCCCTCTTCAGCCTTGGCGCACTTGTCAGCCAGATCAAAGAGCTTCACCACAGAGGAGAGGGTGTCGTGGATGCCGAGCTTCTCGAGCATCCTGTGGTTCGTGACGCCCTCCCTGAAGGCGGAGATGACGTGCGAGTCCGGGATGTTCGGAATCTTGTTGCGGACCTGGCTGAAGCGCTGGATGTATCTGCGGAGGGTCTCGTCAGGCTTCTGGCGCACCGCGCGAAGGTCGTTGTAGGTGAGCGCGCGTTCGTAGGTGCCCTTGAAGTTGGCGACGAAGACCTTGCAGAGGTCCTCCCACGTGTCGATGGTGTTCTCGGGGAGGTTCATGAGCCACGAGAGCGCGGAGTCCTTGAGCGCCATGGAGAGCCAGTTGGCCATCACCTTGTCGTCGCCTCCTGCAGCTGGATGGAGACGGTGTAGAGCTGCAGGAACTCCAGAGGGTTGGTCCTGCCGTCGTAGCGTGGAGGGAGGTCTGGCTTGAACTTCACAGGCCAGACGACACGGCGCAGGTTGCGGGTGAAGGCGGTGCAGCCCGTGGCGTACGTCACGGCGCCACCAGCGAGTACGCCGCGGTTCTGGCGACCTGCAGCGGCATCTCCTGCACGACGCGGTTGTGGCGGTCCCTCTGGCGCTCGATCTCCACGCGGGCGTCCGCCGGAGTCCGCTGCACGATCTGGCAGTCGTGCGGCGAGGATGCGTGCGACGCGGCGCGGTGGTTTGCTGCCGGAGCTGCAGCTGGAGGAGGTGGCGGAGGCGGAGGGGGAGGAGGAGCGCCGTGCGCTATGTTCCCCTCGCGTCCGGAGTGGCGCACCAGCGAGCGGGAGGGTGCTGGTGCTGCAGTGGTGGCGGCAGGAACGGCGGCGGCGTTGATGAGCTCCTCGAGACGCCCAGCCAGTTGTCATGGCCCGCCTGCGTGGGACGGTAGCGCAGCAGCTCTTGCGCCATCAGCAGCGCGGTGGCTGGACTGGGCGCTGCTCGGCCCATCGTGGAGGCGCTCTCGCGCCTGGATGGGTGCAAGGAGGAAGCTCCCTCGTCCTCGCCGTCGATGCCGCCGTCGTTGCTGCCGTTGCCGCTCGTTGCCGCTGCCGTTGCCGCCGTCGTCCTCAGGGTGCTCGACGCGCGGCTCGGCGTTGCGCTCTGAAGCGCGGTTGGCGCGTGGGCGACCACGCGGGTTGTGGTTGGCGGCGGGCTCGGTGTTGGCCCTGCCGGACGTCCGTCGCGCAAGGCGCGCAGCTCGCGTGTCAGTCATGGCGCGGAGAGGTTGAAGAAGTTGAAGACGCGCCTCAGCCCCCTACCTGGCGCGCCAAATGTCGGAGACTAGTCCCAGGAACTAGGGGTGTCTCTCAAGTGCCAGGAAACGAGTAAGGGGCTGAACACAACGTCAAACAAATCCTCAACAACCTCGGCGACGGTGCTCGTCGAGCTCGGTGAGGAACATCACGACAGAGAGGTAACACGAGCCGCTACCCAGGTTCAGGCCCACCGTGAGGTGTAAAAGCCCTACGTCCTGCTAAGATGTATTGCACTGCTTGGAGAGGTTCACAGTACAAGGTGCTTGCCGAGGGCACTGCTATGGCTATGGTGGACTATGGTGGAATGAGCTCCGTCTTCTTCTCAGACGTAGCTCCTTGGTTGTGGAATGAGTTGTGAATGCGGGATCCCCCTCCTAGGTCGTACACTGGCTCCTTATATACTGGGCTTGGTCCTCTTCCCCGAAAATCTCCGGCGGGAAGGGAT
Organism: Poa pratensis; assembly: GCA_947311845.1. Classification (NCBI taxonomy): domain Eukaryota; kingdom Viridiplantae; phylum Streptophyta; class Magnoliopsida; order Poales; family Poaceae; genus Poa; species Poa pratensis. Next base: position 36,906,333 of record CAMZMU010000049.1, read on the forward strand.
ACCACAATGCCGCCGAGTTGGAGCACAGCGCACAGCGTCGGGGGCGTCCATGGACACGGTCCATGGCAGGGAGCACGTCGTCTTGGCAGAAAAAGCCACCGTCCAACCAGGACGGTGGGCTGGCGCTGCAGAGCTTTGGGGCGCGCCCCACGGTGACGTCGCAGTTGGAGCGTAGCGGCGGCCGGCCGCTTTATCACCAATTTGGCAAGTCTTGGAGTCCGCTTTGCTTGCCGCAGCTCCTTTGACCACTTTATACACGAGAATGGCAACTGCGGCGTCTTCGTCATCACGCGCAGGCGCGCGCGTCACTCTGCGGCGGGCGCAGAGCCCATGTGCGCTCTGCAGCGGTGCAGGAGCTTGCTTCCACTTGAAGGAACCCCGCGAGGCCTGAACCCTCGCCGAGGTTTTGTAGCCGTTGACTTCTCGCGAGGGAAAAATTCCCGAGGGTGGCGCGGAGACGCGCCAGGGCCTGAAGATCTTCTAGGAGAGGCCTTCCCGAGGCAGAGGTCCCTCTCGAGGCCTCCAGGCCGATCGTTTGGTCCTTAGCAGAAATGCTCGGTCGAGCAAATAAGCCCTCGCGAGGGAAAATGCCTCGCGAGGCTCGCCAGGCTGAAAGCCTGGTCCTTAGCAGAAATTCCTGCGGAGCGTTCGAGGGTGTGGCAGGCCGGCCCATGACACCCCCGGTTTTCACTGGGCCGACAAATAATCAAAATGATTTTTATCCTCAATAGTAGATGGACTGAAAATATCATATTCATCATTGTAAACATCATATATAGGAGGCATATCATAATCAACATAAACTATATCCTCAATAGTGGGTGGACTGAAAATATCATATTCATCATCATAATGGAGACATGGTATCATCAAACAAGACAAAGAACCTCCCCAAGCTTAGATGATTGCAAGATATAAAAGGAACATCCCCAAGCTTAGTCTAGTGCACACAAGAATAGAAACTTAAGCGCTTCGCTCCCCGGCAACGGCGCCAGAAAAGTACTGATAACCCCCAAGAGCAAGGGATCACTGTAGCACCTCTCAATGTGGAAGTAAGGTATCGATCCGCTGGAGCAAGAAGGAAAAGTTATCTATTCCCTACAACTATATGTCACAAGTTTTAGTTGATTATGCACTAAACAAGTTTAAGGAACAAGGTGGTTGATTTAATGGATGGAAGTTTGATGTAACAAGGCAAGAATGTGGAAGTGTCCCAATCCTCTTCAATGCAAGAGGACAAGACAAAGGTTTTCTAGGATGCTTGGAAATAAGGCCTAGAGATTATACTTTCACTAGTGGACACTCCCAACAATTGAATACATAGATATTTCCTCTTCACTTTGCTACTCTGAACTATTCTCCCGTTGGATAGAAATATCAATCTACTGCGTAGAGCTACAAGAGCACACCTTAAAGTCTGAGTGAACAAACACCACAATATCATAGAACACCAAGACCATCATGTAGGGCTACAAAAACACACCTTAAAGTCTGTCTTCCACATCTAGGGAACCCCAAGGTCACTATGAGTGCCCCAAAATAGTACTAAACAAACACCACAATTTATAGTGACATCCAACACAAAGAATAACTCATGGTAAGTATTTCTGTAACCTTTAGCCTAAGAGTCACACACGGTGCGCACACTGTCAACTTCACACCATGGGACAAAGGTGACTCTGGAAATTACATTAATAAAACCACTTGAGTAGCACAAACAATGAAGGAGAAACATCCATGAATTAAATTAGATTACAAAGCTCATGATCACATAAAGATCACATCATGGGAGAGAGAGATGAACCACATAGCTACCGGTAGAGCCCTCAGCCCCGATGAAGAACTACTCCTTCCTCATCATGGGAGGCAGCAACGGCGATGAAGATGTTGATGATGAACACGCCGGAGGGGGTGGAGCCCTCCGGAGGCGATTCCGGCGGTGTTTCCCCCCTCCGATCTTCTCCGGCGGCAGCCTTCTGACTCTATGTTCGGTGTTCTGTGTTTCTCCGCCGCCTCCTTTCGCGAAACGCCAGGGGACCTTTTTTATAGGCGTTTTTAGGTCAAGACGGAGTCGGTGGACGAAAGATCGACGGCCACGGAGCTCCGAGGGGAAACGAGCTGGGCCCACGCGGCCAGGTATTTTAGGCCGCGTGGGACCCTCCCATTTCCAGCCTGTTGGGCTTCTGGTCTTCAATTTAAGCCCATTGCGTTCGTCTCGAAAATTCTGAACCGTGCTCTTTGGCCTTGCCCTTTTTGGAGTCCCGAAGCTCCCGGAAAGTCTGAAACACTAAAAAAGAAGTTTTCTGGAAAAACAGGGTTAATTCCAAATAAATGGGAAAACTATGAAATATTCCCAAAATCATTATAAAACATTGATATAACCCTTATATGATGCAAATATGATTGGAATATAAGCAATTAAAGTGCAAAGTTCATGTATGCATTTTACATGCATCAATTGCTATCGCCGATGTTCGTGTCGATATTTTCTTCTTGCTGGTCAGATTCAGAATTCTCATTTGCTTGTTGCTCTTCTTCCACAGCAACTATAGCCAACTCATCATTTGAGTTTATCGAAACACCAGATTAATCTTAAAAAACTTGTGAATATCTCCTTTCTGTGATTTTATCAAGTCGTCAACACACTTTGCTCTTTCCCTTTTTGCGACGCCGGATTCATACGTTATGGAAGACATGACAACGTAGAATGCTGAAAAACATATATCAAATGATGAAAATGAATTATACCGGGAGAGAGTAATGAACTATGGATTAGAAAATAGGAAATTTGGAACATACTAGCCTGGAAATAATTTATACCGGGAGAGTGTACCTCCGTGTTGTGTTCACGTCGTCGAGGAGTCAGGGAGAGCGCGGCTGAGGCGCTGAGCGCAGCACGCACGGCGGCGGCGTGCCGGCCCTGGCGGCGAGTGATGAGTTTCGGCGACGGGATCGGCCGATCGCGACTGCTCGATGCCTCGATCCGTCGATGGAACAGAAATACGGCGATACGATTAGATCGATCCATCGATCGGAAGCAGGCTGGGAAGAAGCAAGCCAGCGATAGCTAATTAGCTATTCCCTGCGATGCCTTGCCTCCCTGGCCCATCGCACCACACAGCCCATTAGGCCGAAAAACTCATACCATTTTTTTCTGATGGGCTAACAATACGTACGCATATGCATATAGCATACCTGGATGGGGGCCTACATTTTGGGAGGCCAGGGCGGCAGCCCCCCCCCCTCCCCAACAAGGGTCGGCAGACCCTATAGACGACAGTCGTTTCTCGAAATAGGATTTCGCCCCGCTATATTAATATAGCAACCAACCGATACAACTAGAAACCACTGCTAGGGCCAAACAGCACAAAGCAAGCCCAAAAAAAGAGAAAACAAAGCCGACAGCGGCGGTTCGACGATAACGGAGGTGATTCTCAACTGCTGCGCCCTCCGAAGAATTGCCACCACGCTCCTAGCGCTCCGAAGCGCCGCAAACCAAGCAAGACCTTCAAGAAGGGAAGCGACGACAACGACGCTGCTGCCCGGACCGTTCCCAGGGTTACCCCCGATACACATCCTAGGGTTTCCCCCGGTCCGCAACGGGGTGTGGGGAAGAGATACATCCAACGCCCTTAATGAAGGAAGGTGATACCCATAGGCGTCACCACGTTGGTGCCGAGACGGCAGGGATTTCTCCCGACCTCCAGAAAACCACACCCCGGGCACTCCAGGCACTCCACCAATCTTGCCACCCACCAGCGCACGCCACCATGGTTTTGTAATCACTTTCGCCGTCTCACCTTGACCCACATCGCGAGGCCGGTAAAACTGAGAAGCAAACACGTCGGCGAGGGTCAGCAGTACAGCGGCACACTGGAGGTAACTAGCTCCACCGCCGGAAGGCGGTAGCTGACCGGATGCAGCAGCAGGACATAATGATGGGTTCGTAGCATAGGAAACAAATAATTTCCTACGGCCAAGACTCCAAGATCTAATCTAGTGGATGCAAGCAACGGTAAGTCAAGTTCCAAGAGAACTCACCCTCGAAGACCGTAAGCGTTTCGAGAATAATTCTCGTGGATGATGTAGTCGTTCACTCGCCGATATCAAGATCATGAAGATATGCGCTGCAACGGGCAGCGCCTCCATACTCGGTCGCACGTACGGTTTGATGACGACCTCCGTTCCCTCGATCCAGCGGGCAGCGGAAGTAGTAGAACCACCGGAAACTCCAGCAACACGACGGCGTGGTGTGGTGGAGAAACTAATCGGCCATGGCTTCGCCAAGCGGATGGCCGAAAGGTGGAGCAGCGGGAGGAGGGAGAGAGAGGCAAGTGTGTGAGGAATAGGGAGCTCCACACCTCTATATATAGGAGGAGGAGGCAGCCACCAAGAGAGGGATGCGCAGCCCAAAAAAGGTGCCCCCATTTTATCCCTCTTAATGTGAGTGGTAACTCCATTTTAACTCACTTGAAACTTCCTCTTAATTTGGTAGAAACCCCATTCATAAATCCCAAGAGTTTTTCTCTCATAAATGAATACAACATTTTTAATTCTTTTATTTGAGATTTAATATTTGTTGATTCTATTAATCAACAAACATTAACACTTACCCCCTTGAACTATTTCAATATTACCCGAAACAATTTCGGTGCTGTCCAAACTTTTCTCCGATATTTCGTATCTACCCAAAAGCATCGGCAAACCTTAAGTGTGTCACCCTACGATTCGTGAATAATGCAGACATGATCGAGACACCTCTCCGATCAATAGTCAATAGCGGGACCTGGAGATCCGTAATGACTCCTACACATTCAACGATGAATCTTGTGATCGCGTGAACCATAAACGTCGTAACTAATTCCTTTTGTCTCGCGATATTTTACTTGCCCGAGATCCGATCATCGGTATCAACTATACCTAGTTCGATCTCGTTACCGACAAGTACTCTTTACTCGTTTCGTGATATGACATCCTTGTGACCTAGTCACGTGCTTGCAAGCGGTGTCGATGTGATATCACCGAGAGGGCCCAGAGTATATCTCTCTGTCATTTGGATGGACAAATCCCACTCTTGATCCATGAGCCTCAACTAATACTTTCAGAGTTCCCAACGCCACCTTTATAGTCACCCTTTCACGGTGTGACGTTTGATGTCATCAAAGCACTCATCCGGTGTTAGTGGTTGACATGATCTCATGGTCTAAGGAATAGAGTTACTTTGTATGTGATGGATACAACAATGTAAACTTAATGACTTGATCGCATTGCTATATCTACTTTGGGTGTATGTTCATCACATTATTCTCCTAATGATGTGATCCCGTTATTAACAACATCCAATGTTCATGATCAGGAAACCTTGATCATCGGTTAATCAACGAGCTAGTTAAACGAGAGGCGTTACTAGGAACTCTTACTTATTTATTAGTCACACATGTATTAACGTTTCCGATTAATACAATTCTAGCATGATAAATAAACATTTATCATAAACATGGAATAAGATAATAACCACTTTATTATTGCCTCTCGGGCATATTCCTTTCAGTCTCCCACTTGCACTAGGGGCAATAATCTAGATTACATTGTGATGACCCTAACACCCATGGAGTTCCGGTGTTGATCATGTTTTGCCTTCGGGAGTTGTTTAGTCAACGGATCTGCCACATTCAGATTCGTATGTACTTTGCAAATCTTTATATCGCCATCCTTGACATGTTTACGGATGGAGTGAAAACGGCGCTTGATATGCTTGGAATTATTGTGAGACCTTGGTTCTTTAGCATTGGCTATGGCACCATTGTTGTCACAATAGATAACCATCGGATCCAACGCACTAGGAACCACACATAGTTCGGTAATGAACTCCTTCATCCAAACTGCTTCATCCGCTGCTTCCGACGCAGCAACATATTCCGCGTCTGTTGATGATCCTGCTACCACAGGTTGCTTGGAACTCCTCTAGCTTACTGCTCCTCCATTCATAACAAATACGTATCCGGATTGTGACTTAGAGTAATCCGGATCAGTGTCGAAGTTAGCATCGACGTAACATCTTGCGACGAGCTCTTCTTCATCACCGCCATACACGAGAAACATATCCTTAGTCCTTCTCAAGTACTTTAAGATATTTTTTACCGCCGTCCAGTGTTCCAAACCTGGATCAGATTGGTACCTGCTAGTCAAGCTAATAGCATGTGCCACATCCGGTCTTATACACAGCATAGCATACATGATAGAGCCTATGGCTGAGGCATAGGGAATTTTGTTCATAACACTTCTATCTTCTGCCGTAGCTGGACTTTGAGTCCTACTCAATGTCTTGCCTTGCAACATAGGTAAGAACCCTTTCTTACTTTTGTCCATTCTAAACTTCTTCAGAATCTTGTCAAGGTACGTACTTTGCAAAAGTCCAATCAAGCGTCTCGATCTATCTCTATAGATCTTGATGCCTAATATATGAGATGCTTCACCAAAGTCCTTCATCGAAAAACTGTTGTTCAAATAACCTTTTACACTGCTTAAAAGTTCTATGTCATTTCCAATCAACAATATGTCATCCACATATAGTACCAGAAATGCTACAGACCTCCCACTCACTTTCTTGTAGATACAAGCTTCTCCATAAGTTTGGACAAATCCAAACCCTTTGATCCCCTCATCAAAACGGAGGTTCCAACTCCAGGATGCTTGCTTCAGTCCATAAATGGATCGCTGAAGTTTGCACACCTTGTTAGCATCCTTAGGATCGACAAAACCTTTGGGTTGCACCATGTACAACTCTTCCTCAATGTTACCATTAAGGAACGCAGTTTTGACATCCATCTGCCAAATTTCATAATCGAAAAATGCAGCAATTGCTAACATAATCCTAACAGATTTAGCATCGCTATAGGGGATAAAGTCTCCTCGTAGTCAACTCCTTGAATTTTTCGAAAACCCTTTGCGACAAGTCGAGCTTTATAGACGGTCACGTTACTATCAGCGTCAGTTTTCTTTTTGAATATCCATTTGTTCTCAACAGCCTTACGGTCATTGGGTAAGTCCACCAAAGTCCATACTTGGTTTTCGTACATGGATCCCATTTCGGATTTCATGGCTTCCAGCCATTTGTTGGAATTAGGGCTCATTATTGCTTCATCATACATCACAGGGTCATTGTTTTCAACTATCATGAAATTCAAGACGGGATCACCATACAGTTCAGGAGCTATACGTGTCATTGTTGACCTGCGAAGTACGGTAGTATCCTCTTTCGGAGTTTCATGATCTTGATCATTAGTTCCCTCTTCACTTGGTGAAGTCAACTCCGGAACAGTTTCCGATGCTGCCCACTCGCCATTCCAAGAAGAGAAGGTTCAATAACCTCGTCGAGTTCTACCTTCCTACTACTCACACCTTTTGAGAGAAACTCCTTCTCCAAAAAGGATCCATTCTTGGCAACGAAAACCTTGCCTTTGGATCTGTGATAGAAGGTGTACCCAATTGTTTCTTTAGGGTATCCTATGAAGTCGCATTTTTCCGCTTTGGGTTCGAGTTTATCAGGTTGAAGCTTCTTCACATAAACATCGCATCCCCAAACTTTTAGAAACGATAACTTAGGTTTGTTGCCAGACCTCAATTCATACGGTGTCGTTTCAATGGATTTAGATGGAGCCCTATTTAAAGTGAATGCAGTTGTCTCTAGTGCATAACCCCAAAATGATAGTGGCAAATCTGTGAGAGACATCATAGACCGAACCATATCCAATAAAGTACGATTACGACACTCAGACACACCATTACGCTGTGGTGTTCCGGCAGGTGTGAGTTGTGAAACTATTCCACACTGTTTCATATGGGTGCCAAACTCGTAACTCAAATATTCACCTCCACGATCAGATCGTAGAAATTTAATCTTTCTGCTGCGATGGTTTTCCACTTCACTCTGAAATTCTTTGAACTTTTTGAATGTTTCAGACTTATGTTTCATTAAGTAGATATACCCATATCTACTCAAATCATCCGTGAAAGTGACGAAGTAACGATATCCACCGCGCGCTGACACACTCATTGGACCGCACACATCGGTATGTATGATTTCCAACAAATCCGTCGCCCGTTCCATTGTTCCTGAAAACGGGTTCTAGTCATCTTACCCATAAGGCATGGTTCACATGTCTCAAATGATTCATAATCAAGTGATTCTAGGAGTCCATCGGAATGGAGCTTCTTCATGTGTTTGACACCAATATGACCTAAGCGGCAATGCCACATGTATGCAGCAATATCATCATTCATCTTAATTCTTTTGGCATTCACATTATGAATATGTGTATTACTACAATCAAGATCCAAAAGAAATAAACCATTCTTCACAGGTGCATGACCATAAAAGATATTATTCATATAAATAGAACATCCATTGCTCTCAGACTTAAATGAATAACCGTATTGCATCAAACAAGATCCAGATATGATGTTCATGCTCAACGCAGGCACCAAATAACAATTATTGAGGTTTATTACTAATCCTGATGGTAAACGAAGAGGTAGCGTCCCGACGGCGATCACATCAACCTTTGATCCATTGCCGACGCGCATCGTCACCTCATCTCTTGCTAGTTGTCGCTTATTCCGCAGTTCCTGTTTCGAGTTACATTTGTTAGCAACCGAACCAGTATCAAATACCCAGGCGCTACTGCGAGTACTAGTAAGGTACACATCAATAACATGTATATCACATATACCTTTGTTCACTTTGCCAGCCTTCTTATCTGCCAGATATTTGGGACAGTTCCGCTTCCAGTGCCCTTGCAATAAAAACACTCAGTATCAGGCTTAGGGCTGCCTTGGTCTTCTTCTCAGGCGTGGTAACAGTTTTACCGCCCTTCTTGGAGTTACCCTTTGGCTTGCCTTTCTTGAAACTAGTGGTTTTATTCACCATCAACACTTGATGTTCCTTTTTATCTCGACTTCAGCAGTTTTGAGCATGGACAGAAGCTCTGGGAGAGTCTTCTCCATGCCTTGCATATTGTAGTTCATCACAAAGTTCTTGTAACTTGGTGGCAGAGATTGGAGAACACGATGAATTCCTAGCTTGTTGGGGATCGATATTCCCAGAGCTATGAGTTTATCGGCGTACCCAGACATTTTGAGTACATGCTCGCTAACGGAGTTGTTCTCTTCCATCATGCAGCTAAAGAACTTTTCTGAAGCTGCATAACTCTCTACGGCAGCATGGGTATCGAAAATCAATTTCAATTCCCCATTGTATCAAAGGCGTTGTTGTTCTCGAAACGCTTTCGCAGCTCCGGCTCTAAACCATACAGAATGCCGCAGTGAACTACATTGTGGTCTTCCTCAGGTTAAGTGCCCAGTTGGTAAAGTTGCTACCATTGTTCGCTAGTTTCTCTTTCTCCATGAACATATTTGAAATTGAAGCAGGTGGTGCCATGATCTACAACATATTTGCAAAGACAATTTAGACTAAGTGTATGATAAATTAAGTTCAAGTTAATTCAAAATTACCACGTGAACTCCCACTCAAAAACAACATCCCTCTAGTCGTTTCAGTGATTACACAAACCAAATTCACTACACCAAAACCGATCATCACGAGAGTTGGGGTAGCTGCAAAGGCGAACATCGAGATGTTCATCATATCATCCATATGACTCATGCTTTACCTTTCGGTTACGTGTTCCGAGGCCATGTCTGTACATGCTAGGCTCGCCAAGTAGAACCGTAGTACTTGCGTGTGTTACGAGGCCATGTTTGTACATGCTAGGCTCGTCAACACCCGTTGTATGCGAACGTAGAGTCTATCACACCCGATCATCACGTGGTGCTTCGAAACGACGAACTTTCTTAACGGTGCATACTAAGGAAGAACACATTTCTATCTTGATATTAACAGTGAGGGATCATCTTAACATCACATGCATGGATAATGTGATATGATATGGTCCTTCTTGCACTTGGATATCCATCTTGTGCGTCTTGGCATGATCTCCATCATTACACCGGCGTGGCACCAAGGTCCATGGTGCCTCCTTCCTGATTGTCCTCCAAATTACAAAATATCACATGGATATGATATATAGCATGCAGGCCATGAATTTAAATGACAACCATTTGGCTCATGCCGGTATGTCATAATTTACAAATAGTATCATCTCATACATCAAAATTTGTAACATTGACCATATCACATCACATGCCCTGCAAAAACAAGTTAGACGTCCTCTAATTTATTTTGCATATTTTACGTGGCTTAGGGCTTTCGAAGATAGAACCGTTCTTACCTACGAACATGAAACCACAACGGTGATAAACAAATTATTAACAACCCTTTGTAGATAAAATCTTAACTATAGTGGGAGAGACAGATACCCGCAAAGCCACTTATGCAAAGCAAGTTGCAAGTCAGTCGTGGAACAAGTCTCATGTACGTGGACATGTAAGGTTAGTCCAGGCCGCTTCATCCCACTATGCCACTAAGATTAAAAATACAACATGGAAGCAATAACATGATCATCAACGCCCACATACACATATGTGTTCTACCCGTGCAAAACATCTACGCATAGACACGGCTCTGATACCACTGATGGGTTCGTAGCATAGAAAACAAAAAATTTCCTAGGGCCAAGACTCCAAGATCTAATCTAGTGGATGTAAGCAACGGGTAAGTCAAGTTCCAAGAGAACTCACCCTCGAAGACCGTAAGCGTTTCGAGAATAATTCTCGTGGATGATGTAGTCATTCACTCGCCGATCTCAAGATCGTGAAGATATGCGCTGCAACGGCAGCGCCTCCGTACTCGGTCACACGTACGGTTTGATGACGACCTACGTTCCCTCGATCCAGCGAGACAGCGGAAATAGTAGAACCACCGGAAACTCCAGCAGCACGACGGCGTGGTGTGGTGGAGAAACTAATCGGCCATGGCTTCGCCAAGCGGATGGCCGAAAGGTGGTGCAGCGGGAGGAGAGAGAGAGGCAAGTGTGTGAGGAATAGGGAGCTCCACACCTCTATATATAGGAGGAGGAGGCAGCCAACAAGAGAGGGATGGGCAGCCCAAAAAAGGTGCCCCCATTTTATCCCTCTTAATGTGAGTGGTAACCCCATTTTAACTCACTTGAAACTTCCTCTTAATTTGGTAGAAACTCCCATTCATAAATTCCAAGAGTTTTTCTCTCATAAATGAATAAAACGTTTTTAATTCTTTTATTTGAGATTTAATATTTGTTGATTCTATTAATCAACAAACATTAACACTTACCCCCTTGAACTATTTCAATATTACCCGAAACAATTTCGGTGCTTTCCAAACTTTTCTCCGATATTCTGTATCTACCTAAAAGCATCGGCAAACATTAAGTGTGTCACCCTACGGTTCGTGAATAATGCAGACATGATCGAGACACCTCTCCGATCAATAGTCAACAGAGGGACCTGGAGATCCGTAATGACTCCTACACATTCAACGATGAATCTTGTGATCGCGTGAACCATAAACGTCGTAACTAATTCCTTTTGTCTCGCGATATTTTACTTGTCCGAGATCCGATCATCGGTATCAACTATACCTAGTTCAATCTCGTTACCGACAAGTACTCTTTACTCGTTCCGTGATATGACATCCTTGTGACCTAGTCACGTGCTTGCAAGCGGTGTCGATGTGATATCACCGAGAGGGCCCAGAGTATATCTCTCCGTCATTTGGATGGACAAATCCCACTCTTGATCCATGAGCCTCAACTAATACTTTCAGAGTTCCTAACGCCACCTTTATAGTCACCGTTTCACGGTGTGACGTTTGATGTCATCAAAGCACTCATCCGGTGTTAGTGATTGATATGATCTCATGGTCTAAGGAATAGAGTTACTTTGTATGTGATAGATACAACAATGTAAACTTAATGACTTGATCGCATTGCTATATCTACTTTGGTGTATGTTCATCACATTATTCTCCTAATGATCTGATCCTGTTATTAACAACATCCAATGTTCATGATCAGGAAATCTTGATCATCGGTTAATCAACGAGCTAGTTAAACGAGAGGCGTTACAAGGAACTCTTACTTGTTTATTAGTCACACATGTATTAACGTTTCCGATTAATACAATTCTACCATGAGAAATAAACATTTATCATAAACATGGAATAAGATAATAACCACTTTATTATTGCCTCTCGGGCATATTCCTTTCAACAAACTAGGCCCTCACCGGCCCGGCCGAGCCAGAATGGGCCCGTGAAGTCCCGCCGCCGCACTGGAGCAGGGGTGCTGCCGATGCCGCCATCCCAAGCACCAATCTTTGCTCGTCGTTCACCGGAGGAGATGCCACCACATCCTCTTGCCGCTCACCCAGGCCCAGATGGGCCCCACAGGGCCCAGATCTGGGCCAGCAGGGCGGCGTCGGCCGCCCTCTGGCAACCAGCTGGCCACGTGCGAGCTACCACGCCTCTCCATCGGCCAACGGCCGCGCCGCCGCTCCACACACCACCCGGACGCGGTATCTCACGCCGCCGAGCCAGTCCGTCCCTGTCGATCTCTGGCCGGCCGCGAGCTCTCGAGCCACCAGGTTATTATCGGTATCCTGTTCTTTCTTTCCGCGAGTAAATCATCCATTGATTATTAGTCCTACACGAGGGCTCTGTCTTTCTTTCGGCGACGCCCCCTCTTTTTATATTTGTTTCTTCTTCAAAAATACGTACATACATATATATATGCCAGCCTTGCTAGATCTTGGCCGCAAAAATATAGCTAGATTCGATCGATCTATTCGTGCCTAGATTTGTACACGTGAATTAAAAAACACTTAGATTAGTGTTTTGACTGTTGTGTGGAAAAAATGACTATTGCTCCAACATTATATCTTTTAGAGAACACTGACGGTAAAAAACATGATCATTAACAGATTACCCATGTTGGCATCAAGCAATGAGCACTAGAGTGTTTAATCGCTCCAATATTATACCCATGTTCTGCTAGTATCAGAAAACTGGGCTTAGCAGTTAGAGGATGGTTAATAATAGAGCCCGCTACTGGCTATATACCATTGCCATGTCACTTATAGTTATCTTATAGCCATCATGTATAATAGTTGGCTATATAGCCATCATGTATGATCTGACCCCGTTCTAGTCATAGTGTTGGATTAATAATTCTAAAGTAAAATTTTGAAAAGTTTTAAAATTCGACTATGAAATTGAATTGAAATTTCAATAAAATTAATTTATCAAAATCGACTTTTTTATTCCGATATGACATACGTACGAGTATAATAGGGATTTCATGCATATTTCATTGTGCTTTCTTGCGAGACCACAAAAATATGTGCAATGTTTCTGAAATAACAGAAATTTGCAATGCAAAAACTTGATATTTCAAAACATTTTCGTAACAACAACATGTCGCCGAAAATTATAAGAAATTGATTAGAAAATATAATTTTGAATCATTTATTCAAAATATTTTAGGAAAATCCATGGAAAATATATTTTTGAATTTATTAAGAAATATTATTTTCTAGTCAAAATATATTATTTATACGTTACAAATACGGATGAAGTACAGAGCTACGTATACCTATCCCGCGGCACCTGGCCGCACGTGGCAGCAGCTGGAGACACCGGTAGGGCGCGGCTCCGCTAGAATTCACTATCCGGTGAGAATGCGCATCTGGCCGTAGCCGTTGCAGTGAGATGAGATGCATCAATTCATGGCTTTGCTCCACCGAACGACGATCGTCCGTTGCTTCGGCCATGATGTAGCAAACAGACATGAATACATGGATTTAGTGACCCAAAAATTGCTATTACCTACTTTCCGAAATCTTAGGCGAGAGATGGCACGCTCTTTCCGCCAATTCGTACGGCTGGAAGCTAGTGGTCCACGTACGACGAATAGTCATCCCGCTTTGCTGAAGGCGGGACACTAGGGACATAGATGTGAGTACGTGACCTCGCATGCAGTCCTGACTGGCCGGTTAAGAAGAAAATGACGATTTCAATCTGACTGGCCGGCACGTTATCACCCTGGTCCCGCAACATGGGACTACGGAATTGCACGGAAGGGGGAGAAGAAAAGTCTGTGTACACAAACTAGAAATATGGCCATGGTTTCGATGAAAGGGGGATCCCTGCTCCGCCCCTGGAGAGGGGGAGGGGCGGCCGCCCCTCCTCACCCCCCTACTGGCGCCGCCCCTGGGGCCATGGCCCGGTTTGGCACCTACATAGTTCTGCCGGTGGGTACATGTCAACTCCAAGTTCGATAAGTATTTGTCTATGATGAAACTCAGGGTAGACGAACGACTGGACATCCTTTTTTTTTAAACCGAGGCAAAAGACTTGTCATTTTCATTAAATAAGAAGAAGTAGGAATTGGCTTGTGTAGTCTTTTTTTTTAGATGGCTTGTGTAGTCTTTCAAAAGACATAATTCATATGCACTACGCTTCGTTGGTTCTACGTACTTATCCATTTTTTTCTTTGAGAGACGAGTACTAGCCACTGGTCTTTACTTTTTCATGTGGTGGTACTATTAATCAATACAGCTCCCGGAGAGGATTATAGAGGGGAAAATGGAAGATGAATTTGAGCGAACACACAATGTGTGAAAGCGAATTTCAGATTTTTGAAAGGCCTATGTTCGTTCTGCTCTGAAGCTGCAGGATGTCACATTCATATCGATGAGCCAGGGATCCCGGATCCTCAACCTGTAGTTGTTGTTGTTCTGAATGCCACAATTGCTTGGATACAATCTTAAACATGGTGATTATATGATATTATTGTTTGCCAGAAAAAGATGACGGTTGTAGGACCGAGTTATCCAAACAATTACTTCCTCCAGTCATGATTTTGAGCAACAAAATATGTATCATATGCCATAAATATTATACCATAGTAAACTTCTTTCGAATGAATCCAACAGTATATTTTTTGTCACATAAAAAATGATAAACTTGAGTTTTTACAAAGTTTTCAAAAAAATTCTTCACAAAAAGATCAATCATCTATAAACATGTATGAGTTTCGGTTCAAATGGCCTAGATATGATCATTGTGATAATGTGCCAATATTTGACACATAGGTGTACCTTGGTATGGCAAACAATGTTGCAGAACTGAGTTTTTTCAAATTATTTTTATAAATATCATTTTTTATTTTTAAAATGTCAAAAATGACTTTTTTTGTGAAGCAAGTACAACAAATATGGTGCAAAATGGCACTCATCCAATATCCACACAAAAAACACCATATTTGATGGATAATACAGAAATATTAGTAATTTTCTCAGTTTCTACTTAATTTCGCCTTTTTAAACGACTTTATGCCGATTTTCCGAAAGTAATTCAAGTGCGTGATAGTTTGCTCTGGAAATTTTACAAAAAATATTTTAAGTTACACAAGTAGTGGTTATTTCACAAAACCGTCGATAGTTTTGAAAAATTCGACCCCTTTCAACGAATAGCCGTGGTGGCCATCTTGACCATTTTTTCAAAAAAAATCAAATAAAGTGAAAAAAATACTCAAAAAATGAAATCCTTTGGCATGGAGTCCTCTTATGTGTAGTAGTTGATAGAAAAAATGATAAACTTGATTTTTTACAAAGTTTTCAAAAAACTTCTTCACAAAAATATAAATCATCTATTGAAAAGTCCACACGCTAGAGCTGAGCCAATCAGGAGCAAGTCCCACCATTCCCACGGATAGTGTGTTTTCTTGAAGAGACTGTGAACCATTGGATCGAGCGCGTGACCCACCTCTCTCTCTCCTGCACCACACCCGCACGTCCCTCCTATCCTCTCGATCCCCTTTCTCTCTCCTGCGCCTCTCCTCCGATCCCCTCGATCCTCTACTCCTGCGCCTCCCTCTCGCCGCCGTCAACTTTTAATTTTCGAGCCCCAACTTTTAATTTTACTTCTAATTCTTGGTTCAATAAGGCAAATAGAAAAAAATATTATTCTTGGGGATCGAACTCACAACCTAACATTAAAAAATAATACTACTCAAACAGTTTAGCATTGAATGGGGAGCTTTATGTTTAAATAACTGCTCAAAGAAGTGTCAACATAACGAAATATTTCAAAATTGGATAAAACTTGAAAAGTTGACCCTCTAGAAAAATTCGGTTGAATTATCGATGAAATTCATATCCGTGATCACACTCAACACCAGACTAGTACTGGAGCAGCTAATCAGTGTTCACGTGGCTTCATGCTTGTGCAGTCTTTTCAACACAATTCATATGCACTAGGCTTCGTCGGTTCTACGTACTTATCCGCTTTTTTTATTTGATAGGTGGGTACAAGCACAGGTCTCTTTTTTTCCCGAACAAGGTGTACCATCTATTTTATGTAGTGGACGGAGGATCAACAAAATTCTTCATTTCTAAAAGAAAACGCTTGGGAAGTTTAATGCTCTCATAGCCTATACCTGCCCCTCGCAAAAAAAAAAGCCTATACCTGCCTAAGGACCAAGCTCATAACCAAAGTCACTCTTACTTGCCCGCCGGCCGCCACCCCCGCCACCCCATCCCCTCTGCTTGAGCCAGCTGGAACCGTCGATCTGGCCTTCTCCGCCGCCGCCCCCGCCCTGCCCGCCGTCGGCCCTCCACCCTCGTCCAGTGTCCTGCTACTGCTGCTGGCCGCCTGGCCCTGCCCACCCTTGATCTGGCTGGTGCGGCGCCGTGCTGGGCTACTGGCTCTCTCAAGCCTCAAGGTGTGGATTAACACCGCGGTGACCAGTAATGCCGACCGCAGCGAACCATCGTCGTTGTCCTTCTCCCCCGATGTTGGAATGGTAAGGCCCCGCTCCCCGTCGTCTTTTTAATTCCCTCACCCATCCTCTTAATTTCTATTCTATTTGGTTCATTAATTTCTAGGGTTCCTGGTCTGGTTCTTAAATTATTTCTAGGGTTCTTGGTCTGGTGCAGAGATTTAATTCTAGGTCTTATTTGTCGACACAAATTAGCTCACATTGCTATCGGATCCCTGTTCTAGGATCTGAGCTCTCTCTCCTCTCTGAATTTAACTAAGGCATGATGAACAAGGGGGAAATATGCTAAGATAGCTTAAACCAGAGGGACAATTGAGCTTGCGCTAGATTGTGATCACATGCCAAGCTAGCTTAGACCAGAGACACTTGAGACTGCGCTAAATTATTGTTTGTAGCAGTTTATTAAAACTACCTGATGCATGCAATTAACAGCCTACATGTAAATAGATAGTATATATTGTATTTGTATATGTTGTTTGCTTTGCTATTAGATAGTATATATTGTGTAAATTGACAATTTGTTGTATATTGTGTAAATTGATAACCACAATTTGCTATATATTGTGTAAATTGATAATTTGTTGTCTCCAACTAGGCAATAGCAAACTATTGATTGTATGTGTTATTTATTCAATTTGCTTCTAATTGTAGAATTCATCATGAAGAAGAGGAATAGCACTATTTTGCATTGGAATCACACAACTTTGAGAAATATGTATTAATCTACATTGTCATGAATCAATTTGTTGTTTATATTGTCATTTGCCAACTTTTTGTGGAGTGTGCCCACCCTCCAATTTTTTCTTGCGTCCGCCACTGCTCTTACCTATCTATCAGCTAGAGAACTAATGACTTCATCTCATCATCTACCACCCAAGTCTAATATAAGGTGCAGGACTTGTCTAAGCCCAAGAAGAACATTTTTCTCCTTTTACTTCTTTGTCTCGAAATTATACAGTTTCATTCGGGCATTATTTGGGGTGTTCATAGATATCATGCATATGCATAGAAGGCGTCAGGAATTACTAAAGTGCAATAAGCTCATATTCTTCCTCATTGTCCAATTCTCGCACGGTTGTCAAGGCTGTACCTTCTACTCGTCAATTGTTTCACAGGAGAGCTCTCGTCAAAAGGTTGTATCTGACGTTGTCAGAAGTGCACGCTATTAATCTTTTCGAGCCCCAACTTTTAATTTTACGTCTAATTTTTGGTTCAATAAGGCAAATAGAAAAAAAATATTATTCTTGGGGATCGAACTCACAACCAAACATTAAAAAATAATACTGCTCAAACAGTTTAGCATTGAACGGGGAGCTTTATGGTTAAATAACTGCTCAAAGAAGTGTCAACATAACGAAATATTTCAAAATTGGGAAAATTTTGAAAAGTTGACCCTCTGGAAAAATTCGGTTGAAATATCGATGAAATTCATATCCGTGATCACACTCAACACCAGACTAGTACTGGAGCGTGTTCACGTGGCTTCATGCTTGTGCAGTCTTTTTCAAGACAATTCATAATACGGTGGGCATAAAACCCGATACCCGAATCCGAAAAACCCGCACCCGAACCCGTATAACCCGAACCCGTGAAACCCGAACACATTTTCGGGTGTCAAGTCTGAAAACCCGAATTTATTTCAGGAAATACGGGTATTAACCCCCAGTACCCGAACAGCCCGATATACCCGAAATAGAGTATGCAGCCCAGCACTTCACTAGATTGTTTGCGTTTTTTTTTTTAGCCCAGCCCAGTAAAACAAAATCCCCACACAGCCCAACAACCAACAATCATTAGAGCATTGTGTCCTCAGCGGCTCAGCCCAACACGACGCACCTCTTCCTATCGTCCCTGACCTCACGATCTACCACAGAGCGCCGCCGCCTCTTCCAACTCCCGCACTGTCCCACACGAACAGGCACAACCTCGCACGCCATCCTCCACCCGGCCTCCCATCCTCCCAATCCAAGTCCCGATCTGGTGGCCACGGTCGCTGCCTCCCTTGGCTGAGTGCGGCCGGCCGCCGTCCTCGTCAGCCTGCGGTGGTGCAGCCTCGCGCGGACAACCTTCCTCGACAGAGCCGGTGGTGCAGCGTCGCGCCGCACCGGCCGGCTTCCTCGACAGCACGCGGTGATGCAGCGCCGTTCCTGCCGGCCGTCCTTCGCAAGTCTGCATCGAAGACTAAGTTTTTCCACGCGCTGCTGCTGTTCGGGTAAATCGGGAAAAACCCGACCCGAACCCGAAATTTCGGGCACCCGAAATGTCGGGTTTTGATTTTTTTGTCACAATTTCGGGTGTGAGATCTGGGAACCCGAATTTCAAAAAACCCGAATAACCCGACCCGAAATTTCGGGTAAACCCGAACGCCCACCGTTTCATATGCACTAGGCTTCGTCGGTTCTACGTACTTATCCGCTTTTTTTATTTGATAGGTGGGCACATGCACAGGTCCTTTTTTTTCCCGAACAAGGTGTACCATCTTTTTTATGTAGTGGACGGAGGATCAACAAAATTCTTCATTTCTAAAAGAAAACACTTGGGAAGTTTAATGCTCTCATAGCCTATACCTGCCTAAGGACCAAGCTCATAACCAAAGTCACTCTTACCTATCGATCAGCTAGAGAACTAATGACTTCATCTCATCATCTACCACCCAAGTCTAATATAAGGTGCAGGACTTGTCTAAGCCCAAGAAGAACATTTTCTCCTTTTACTTCTTTGTCTCGAAATTATACAGTATCATTCAGGCATTATTTGGGGTGTTCATGGATATCATGCATATGCATAGAAGGCGTCAGGAATTACTGAAGTGCAATAAGCTCATATTCTCCCTCATTGTCCATTTCTCGCACGGTTGTCATGGCTGTACCGGATATTCAGCACCTACTACCCAAAAAGCATTTTTCAAAATGTCAAAAAATTCAAAATAAAAATTTCGCATGTAGTTCAAGATGTATTATGTTAGCACGAAAAGTTACGGGAAGAAAAAATATTTTTGCAACCTGTGCAAAAAAGACAAATTCGGACGCACGGAAATGTCTTTATACGTGTCAGATTTTTGTCTTTTTGTACAGCTCACACAAAATGTTTTTTCACCATGCCATTTTTTGTGCTAACACATAATGTTCTAATGTACATCCGGATTTTTTTCTGGAATTTTTTGACATTTTGAAAAAAAAACTAATTTTTTTTTACATAATGGGCCTGGCTGTACCTCCTACTCGTCAATTGTTTCACAGGAACTATTAGCCCTGTTTCTCGTCCCTCGTCTAACAAAACACACTCCATCCATTGGTTGTAGTGGATGCAACGCGCACAACCTGTCTAAGGAGTGGGTGGCGTGATATGTTCGTGCAAAGCAAGGATAAATGGGGATCATAGAAGATTTTTTGGGTCATAAAAAATGGAGAAAATGGGGCAAGACAATCTGCAAGGCCTGAATCATCTACAAGGCAGACGTGTACGCGTGGGCATGGCAGTCTGCTAATTTAGCTTAACCTTCAGCTTTATTCAACTGTAACATTCATAGGATACAAGCCGAAACTGCAGCCATACATGTCAGGTTCTTCTAATAAAGTAGCACATTACTTAGCTCAGTTAGGCAAACGAGTGAATAGTGGAGTGTAACGCAATTCAGCGCCGATCACGACCTGCGTGTCGAAGCGCTGACTGCGGATGATTTCACCTCAAAAAAATGTAACGCCTTCGATCATCGTTGCCTTCCACGGATCCCCTTCATAATTGCACCATAGTTTTGGAGATGGCCCAATTCAGGTTGTTTACGCCCTCGATACAGTCCGAAGCAACAACCAACTTGTGCACTTTTACATCAAACACCAAAGTCCATCGCCGAAGAGATGTCAGGTCCATGAACTATGCTAATCTAGGCAAATCAAAACACTAGTACCTTTATGATCATCTCGTTCCGCAGCATCTCCATTAATCTACATTATTCATAGAGCTGGTCGAACCCAATTACTTGTTTGCATACCTTATTATTGGCGTACATCGGAGCTTCAAGCAAATATCTGGTCGGGCCAACTTAAAAAAGAGCAAAAAAAATATTCCAATTCTCAGCTAGTGTTGGTGCTGTTACAGGGTCATTCGGAACTGCAAGAGATTTTTTTTCACACTATCCATTTGTTAGCTAGAAATTGGGGAAACACTAGTAGAAAAAGACTTTTGGTCCGGAGTACTGTTTTGCCATTAGCCCCGGTTCAGGCAAAAACCGGGACCAGTGCCTGGCACTGGTCCCGGTTCGAGCTGCCAGGGCCCCGTGGGGCATTGGTCCCGGTTCGGTTGGGGGCATTGGTCCCGGTTCATGCCAAGAACCGGGACCAAAGCTCCAGAGCCGGACCACGTGGCATGCCGCGGAGCTTTGGTCCCGGTTCGTGCCAAGAACCGGGACCAATACCCCTGCCTATATATTGTTGCCCCCACCCCCCTCTCTCCTCTGTTTTTTTTTCCTGGATTGGTGGGAAGTGGGGGTGCTAGTTTTTTTTCTCTTTGCCACGCACAAGATGTGTTCGATGAAATGCCCGACCCGCACCGAGGTTAGCAACTTTATCCTTTTCGTCTGTAATTGATACAGAAATATTGCACGTGTCGATGTACGGTGGTCATTTCACTATTCAAGATGTTATTGTAATGGTATTTGATAAACTTAATTATATATATGATGCAGATGGATGCACGGATGCGATGGATGTACGGCGAGAGCTAACCTCGATGTGGCTGAGGCAAACAAAGTGAATAATTTTATGCCTTGTCCATGTGAGAAGTGTCGGAACGTCAGGGAGTACTCTGACCCGAGAACCATTCAAGACCACGTGATTCGGAAAGGTTTCATGCCCAGCTATAATTGTTGGACCAAGCACGGAGAAAGAGGGGTTACGATGGAAGACAATGAAGAAGAGGAGGATGATGACAACTATCCTATGTTCCCTGAGGAATGCGGTGATACTGTTATGGAAGACGTTGAAGAAGAAAGAGGTGAACATCGGGCATCAGATGAGCCCGCTGATGGTCTTGGTGGGGTCATTTCTGATGCAAAGCGAGAATGCGATACAGAAAAGGAGAAGCTAAAGTTGGAGGCCATGCTTGAGGATCACAAAAAGTTGCTGTACCCAAACTGCGAAGATGGCAGCACAAAGCTCGGTACCACACTGGAACTGCTGAAATGGAAGGCAGAGACTGGTTGTTCTGACAAGGGATTTGAGAAGTTACTGAAAATAATGAAGCCGAAGCTTCCAAAGGATAACGAATTGCCCGAGACTACATACGAAGCAAAGAAGGCTATCTGCCCTCTAGGATTAGATGTGCAGAAGATACATGCATGCATTAATGACTGCATCCTGTACCGCGGTGAGTACGAGAACATGGATAAATGCCCGGTATGCAATGCACTGCGGTACAAGATAAGACAAGATGACCCTGGTGATGTTGAGGGCGATGACGAGCCCCCCCGGAAGAGGGTTCCTGCTAAGGTGATGTGGTATGCTCCTATAATACCACGGTTGAAACGTCTGTTCAGAAACAAAGAGCATGCCAGGTTGTTGCGATGGCACAAAGAAGAGCGTAAGAAAGACGGGAAGTTGAGACACCCCGCCGATGGGTCCCAGTGGAGAAAAATCGACAGAGAGTTCCCGACATTTTCAGATGACGCAAGGAACTTAAGATTTGGTCTAAGTACAGATGGCTTTAATCCTTTTGGGGAGCAGAGCTCCAGTCATAGCACTTGGCCCGTGACTCTATGTATCTACAACCTTCCTCCTTGGTTGTGCATGAAGCGGAAGTTCATTATGATGCCAGTGCTCATCCAAGGCCCGAAGCAACCCGGCAACGACATTGATGTGTACCTACGGCCATTAGTTGATGAACTTTTGCAGTTGTGGTCCGAACCAGGTGTACGTGTGTGGGATGAGCACAAACAACAGGAATTTGACCTACGAGCGTTGCTGTTCGTAACCATCAATGATTGGCCTGCTCTTAGTAACATTTCAGGACAGTCAAACAAGGGATACAATGCATGCACGCACTGTTTAGATAAGACTGAAAGTATACATTTGGGAAACAAGAATGTGTACCTGGGGCATCGTCGATTTCTTCCGAACGGTCATGCCGTAAGAAAGCCCGGCAAGCATTTCAACGGTGAGGCAGATCGCCGGAAGAAGCCTAACCTCCCTGATGGTGATGTTATATATGACATGGTCAAGGATTTAGAAGTAATCTTTGGAAAGGGTCCTGGCAGTCTATCTGTTCCGAATGACGCTGACAACCACGTACCCATATGGAAGAAGTGCTCTATATTCTGGGAGCTACCCTATTGGAAAGTCCTAGAGGTCCGGTCTTCAATCGACGTGATGCACGTGACGAAGAATCTTTGCGTGAACCTGCTAGGCTTCCTGGGCGTGTATGGGAAGACAAAAGATACACCGGAAGCACGGGCAGACCAGCAACGTATGAAAGACCCATACAACAAGCAGACGGATAAAGGGCGTAAATACTTAAGCAGATACGCTCTTACCAAAGCAGAGAAGGAAATCTTTTTTGAATGCCTGAGCAGTATCAAGGTCCCGGCTGGCTTCTCGTCAAATATAAAGGGAATAATAAATATGGCAAAGAAAAAATTCCAGAACCTGAAGTCTCATGATTGCCACGTGATTATGACGCAGTTGCTTCCGGTTGCATTGAGGGGGCTTCTACCGGAAAATGTTCGAGTACCCATTGTGAAGCTATGTGCATTCCTCAATGCAATATCTCAGAAGGTCATCGATCCAGTAACTCTACCAAGTTTACAGAAGGCTGTGGTCCAATGTCTTGTCAGCTTCGAGTTGGTGTTCCCCCCATCATTCTTCAATATTATGACGCATCTCCTGGTTCACCTACGCGACGAGATTGCCATTCTCGGTCCTGTATTTCTACACAATATGTTCCCCTTCGAGAGGTTCATGGGAGTCTTGAAGAAATATGTTCATAACCGTGCTAGGCCAGAAGGAAGCATCTCAAGGGGCTATGGAACAGAAGAGGTCATTGAGTTCTGTGTTGACTTTATTCCTGACCTTAAGCCGATTGGTGTTCCTGAATCGCGGCATGAGGGGAGACTGAGTGGAAAAGGCACGCTAGGAAAGAAAGCACTGATATGTAGGGACGGGCATTCTTTAACTCAAGCACACTACACAGTTCTACAAAGTTCCACCTTCGTGGCTCCGTATATCGAGGAACACAAGAATTATGTACGCTCCAAGAACCCGGGGAAGGATGACTCCTGGATTAAAGAAAAACACATGGAGACCTTCGGCAGTTGGTTGCGATTACAGCTCATGAATGACACCACTGTCGGAGATCAGCTCTACTTGTTGGCCGCGTCACCATCTTCGACTGTATTGAATTTCCAAGGGTACGAGATAAATGGGAATACATTTTACACGATCGCCCAAGATAAAAAGAGCACCAACCAGAACAGTGGTGTCCGCTTGATGCAACAAACGACGATGGGCAAAAGGACACATACTATGGTCGCATAGAGGAGATATGGGAACTTGACTATGGACCTACTTTTAAGGTCCCTTTGTTTCGGTGCAGTTGGGTCAACATGAATGGAGAAGGGATAAAGGTAGACCAGCTGTACGGGATGACAACAGTGGATCTCAAGAATCTTGGTTGTTACAAGAACGAACCATTCGTCCTAGCCAATGATGTGGCTCAGGTTTTCTATGTGAAGGACATGTCCTCCAGACCGAAAAAAAGAAAAAACAAGCAAACGAATACCGAAAAAAAGAAAAAACAAGCAAACGAATACGATGAGCCAAAGCGTCACGTAGTTCTTTCAGGGAAAAGAAACATCGTGGGAGTCGAGGACAAGACAGACATGTCAGCAGATTATGATAAGTTTGATGAAATTCCGCCCTTCACAGTGAGAACTGACCCAAGCATCCCGTTAAATAATGAAGATGCTCCATGGTTACGGCTGAAGCGATCATAGGCCAGGGACATACGCGAAGAAGGGTTCATGGCTTTTATGTAAATCAATGTAATGTATTAAACCTTTATGTGATGTGTAGTAATGTATTAAACCTTTATGTGGTGAAACACGCGTGGTAGGTGGTTGTCGGCTCCCACACCTCCCGTGGGAACCTCTCAAACCTCAGCTTCGACCGTCCAAACACAGTTCCCCCTGCATACAGCCCGACGGTGGCTCGTGAGTTTGAGCGCCACTTCGATCCAAGCAGCGGTAAGACGTCTCTGATGATCTACAACCGTCCGGCAAGACGTCTCTGATGATCTGCAACCGTTTGGAACGGTCGCAGGTCATCAGAGACGTCTTGCCACTGGTTGCCCAAAGATGCCTCTCCGAGTGACGCTGGAATGTTTTGTGTTTGAGCACCACTTCGATCCAAGCAGCGGCAAGACGTCTCTGATGATCTACAACCGTCCGGCAACACATCTCTGATGATCTGCAACCGTTTGGAACGGTCGCAGGTCATCAGAGACGTCTTGCCGCTGGTTGCCCAAAGATGCCTCTCCGAGTGACGCTGGAATGTTTTGTGTGAGTGAGTAACTTGTCTGAGGAGGGCGGTTATATATAGGGTACGTGTGCTTCTTTAGTCCCGGTTGGTAACACCAACCGGGTCATGTGGCTCACGAAGTGGTCGTGATACTGCTGATCCAACAGCTCACAATCCCTCAAAAGAAACACACCCCTGATCCAACGTCTCACAAGCGCTTGAAAGAAACACACGATCCGTGTGCTTCTTTAGTCCCGGTTGGTAACACCAACCGGGTCATGTGGCTCACGAAGTGGTCGTGATACTGCTGATCCAACAGCTCACAATCCCTCAAAAGAAACACACCCCTGATCCAACGGCTCACAAGCGATTGAAAGAAACACACGATCTGTGTGCTTCTTTAGTCCCGGTTGGTAACACCAACCGGGACTAAAGACGGGCTTTGCGGTTTCTTTCAAGCGCTTGTGAGACGTTGTATCATGTGTAATAATGTATTAAACCTTTTATGTAATGCATTAAGATAAATGAATTAATAATTTTTATCTGCTTTCTTCTGCATTTTACAACACCAAACATTCATCTTACAAATATAGGTTTTCTGAAATTGTTCTGCATTTACTTCTGCTTGCCATGGGATTTTACAACACCAAAAATAGAATTAACTGAATTAATAATTATTATTACTTAATCATAAATCTTACTTAATCAATTTTTATCGATTTATACGTATTATTAGTCGAGTTTCGACTTACGGATTTAAAGATATGAATTTATCCATATTAAATTGAAAATGACAATAATAATGTAAAATTGATTTTGGATTATTTATACAAATTCAAACACTTTTCATGTTGAAAGTTTTGTCAATTCAAAATATGCAATAAAGTTAATGCATTTTTAATTGAAAATGGCAAAATAGTTAATAGTTTGTATAGTTAGAATAATTATTTTAGAAAACAGAAAATGGTTTTGGATTATTTATTCAAATTTAATAACTTTTCATGTTGAAAGTCTTTTCAGATTCAAAACCATTTGAAATTCATATTCAAACACCTAAATAAGAAAAAAAAGGCGGGAACAACATTTCAGAACTGAAAAGTTCGAAATAGTTTTGAAAAAGGACTCTTTGGTCCCGGTTTCTGGCAAGAACCGGGACCAAAGAGTCCATGAACGCGCCACTGGATCTGGCATTAAATGACCCACTCTTTGGTCCCGGTTGCTGTAAAGAACCGGGACCAAAGGGTCATTGGTCCCGGTTCTTGCCAGCAACCGGGACCAAAGAGTCCTAGTATAACTTCCCGCGCCCTCTCTTCTTCCCCATTCAGGCAAAATCGACTAAGGACTGGAGAAGGCGCGACCGCACGCGAAGCCGGCGAAGCCCTGCTCGTTTTTCCGGGCGGCCCTGCTCCGCCGCGGCCCCCGCCGTCGCGCGCCCCTGCTCCGGCGGCCGTCGCGCGCCCTGCTCCGGCGGCCCTCCCATCGCGCGCCCCTGCCCTCCGCCGCGCCCCCCGCGCCGTCGCGCCTCTCCCGTCGCCGGCGGCCTGCTCCTGGCCTCCGCCGCGCCCGCCCCTTCCCTCTCCACGGCCAGGTGATCGCCGCGGCGCCCACGCCCTCCCTCTCGTGCTCAACACCGAGCCGTAGCACCATTGCTAATTAGTGTTGTTTACAATTTAATTTGACAGAATTTTTTAGATAGAATTTGGTAGTGTTGTTTAAAATTGTTGAATTTTAGATAGTTGTTTAAAATTGTTGAATTTTAGATAGTTGAATTTTAGATAGTTGTTTAAAATTTTAGATAGAAAATATTTTAAATTTTAGATAGACTTAATTTTAGATAGAATTTTTAGATAGAATTTTAGATAGAATTTGATAAAATTGTGTATAAGAATTTAGCTACTGTTTTAGTTAGTTTTAGCAATTTTGAAACTTAGCAATTTTGTTTGTTTATCAGAAAAATATGAATAATATATCAAAATGCCAGAAAATGATTTAAACTTGTAAAATCAATATCTTTTAATCTGTTTATCAGAAAAATACGAATAATATATCAAAATGCACAGAAAAATAAATGCTAGCTATTTATGTCAAAATACAAACATTTTGGAACATTTCAATTTGGTGAATATTTGGAAATAACTTCAATGCATTTCCTTTAGTTATGGAGCTAATTTAAATAAGTGTTTATATTTGAAATTTGACTTCTATTAAATTGGTCATGCATGATTGAACAATGTTAAATTAGAAGAACTAAAATACCTTCTTATATTAAATATGGAATTTGTGGAAATGATTTTATTAGTCATTGCAATTCCATTTAAATTGACCTACATGACCTAGGATGTATCTTGACATATGGAACAAGTTACCCAACTAAAGTTTTGTGCATTGTTCTTAATTTGCAGAAACTATGGAACGAGACGAAGATCAGGAAAATATCCTCCAGGATATAATCCGCGGGCCGGAAGATATTGTCGATGTCACCACGGAGTTTTTGAACAACTCCGGTGAGGGAGATGAGTCTCTCAACCGAAGAGACGGCTCCGGTGAGGTAGAACCCGACGGCCGGGGTGAGGGAGAAGTCAGCGAGGGAGAAGCCGACGAGGGAGAAGCCGAAGGCTCCGGTGGAACATTAAATGTTGCAAACTCCGGCGAGGTGCATATACATATATTAATGAAGCCGAAGATTGTATTAATTAAGTCTCTGATGTCTATATACATATATTAACGCTCTTTCTTCTTTTAGCCCTCCGGATCGAGCAAATCTTCTGTAAGGACAAAACGAGGCCCAGCCAAAAAGTTGGGCGACCAAGAAAGGTACACGATCGAAAGAGTCGCTGAAGACGGCACACCGACTGCTCCCCCTGGTGTTAAAAATAAAATGGTAAAGCAATGCGGAGTTCTTGTTAGGGACTTCATCCCGATCACCGTTCGAGAATGGCATCGGCCAAACGAGAAAGGACAGCTATATGTCAGCGATGAGGGCAAAGAAAGACTTTGGAGAAAGCTCATGGTTAATTTCACCCTGCCGGCGCCAGAGGTGGATTCAGATGAGGAGGATCCAGATGAGGCAGAAAAGATTGCCCGGAAAATCATGGAGCAAAAAGTCAAGGACTGGGCACTTAAGAAGATGGCCGAGCTATTCAAGAACTGGAAGAAAAGATTGAACAAACTGTTTGTCAAGAAAAATAAGACTCCAGACTTCGATAAAGGGTATGAGAAGATAAAGGACTACTGGGAAGAATTTGTGGCGTACAAGAAATCAGAGGAAGCTCTGGAAAAGTCTGCAAAAAATGCGGCAAATGCTGCTCTAAAGATGTACCACCATACTATGGGGCCTGGTGGCTACGCTGGTAGCATGCCTAAGTGGGAGAAACTTGAGGCGGACCTGCTGGCTAATGGGATCACTCCAGAGCCACTCAAGTGGATCGAACGGGCAAGAAATTGGTTTTACGGGCATGGGGGCACGTTGGACGCAGAAGGGAAGTGCATATATAACAGAAGACACAAAGATAATCCCCTACTACCCATCCAAGAAATTAGAAAAGCAGTAAAGGATGTTGAAGAGGGACGGTTCATTCCCGATAGAGAGGATGACGAGCTCACACGCGCCCTTGGGAATAAGGAACACGACGGACGGTTACGAGGCGTACCTGGCTCCAAGCCCAAGACAATTGCGATTCCCGAGCACAGGAAGAAATTTCCTGATAGAAGCCATCAGAGGAGAAAGGAAAGGGAGGCAATGGAAGCACGCGCTGCTGCAGACCGGCTGCGTAATATAGAAGAGAATTAAAGCTGCAGAAGGAACAAATTGCCGTGCTTAGCCAGCAAGGTACTAGCGGCCAATCTCAACGGCACATGGTAGAAGCTGCATGCGATGGTACCGGTGGCCCATCGAATCGGAAAAGCAGCGTGGCTTCCACGGAGCTCCAGGATGGTAATGATGATGCAGTGGCTCCACTTCGTCGCTACCCAGTGGATGATATCACGGAGAGCACACCTTGTGAGATGCATGTGAAAGTTTTTAACTTAACCGTGAAGGTGGCGGTCGGCTATGTCGTACCAATTGGACCTAATCCAACTTACCATTTCTCTCCGGTTCCAAATGGCTACGCTGTTGTCGCGGTGGATGAAGTGATGAAAGATTATGAGGAGCTGAAGCTGCAACACCCTGCAGGTGAAGATGGGGAGGTGCTTGAACTTGGAGAAGCCAAGAAAGCGACCATTTATGGCCAAAGGAATTCATCGTGCTTCCGAACTGGCAGCCAAGGCCATCGACTCCTCACCAGTCTCCAGCGCAACAGTCCTCTTCACCGCCTCAGCATTCTCCAGCGCAACAGTCCTCTTCACCGCCTCACCAGTCTCCAGCGCAGCCGTCTCCGCCGCCGCGTCAGCCGTTTCCGCCCACCGCTCGTACTATGAGGGGTAAGCGATCACCGAAACGTAAAAGGTCGCCCCTCCCAACAGTACCTCATAAGAATCTTCCCATTAGACCTTATGACAGGACTGTAGCGGAAAACGCCGCGGAGGTGGCTGCCTACAATAAGGCTTTTTTTGCACCAAAAAAGCCCGAGCAGAAGCCGGTATACGATGAAAAATCCAAAAAGTGGAGAAAGTCCTTCCTTGAGCAGCCATCCCAGATATCGATGAATCTGCCATCTGACTATGGTCGTGAACTTACTAAGCTAGCACGTGCCCAGTCTGAGCAGAACAAGGGAAGAAGTGCAAAAAGCGGGAAACAAATTGCCCAGCTCGGACAGCAGAAAAATCAATCGGTCCCCCCGCTCATAGTGTGTTCCGATGTCGACAAGGACTTCAGAGTCGCTATGGATAAGACCTGGAATTATTGGACCCCAGAGCCATAGCTGCTGCTAAAGAACTTGGTGTCACTGTATCTCAGGCCAAGGAACAGGCTACCGCCTTGGGTATGAGCCTTGGTCAACTTTTAGGCTATGAACATGCGCCAATGTTAGAGATGGCACGGAAATATGTCCAAGGGGAGCCTATGGTCAGTAATGAGGAGATGACGGGTCTATCAACACATATGCGAAATCTGCATACCTGGTACCTGGTGCACACATCAAAGAAGGACGCGAAAGAGTGGTTTCCGCTGGACGTTAGAGTGGAGCATTTCTTCAAACGTTACACTATACAGGTTCAACTGACTGAACTGTTCCAGTTATTCCAAAAGCGCGCCCTCGACAAATCTATCCTCTCTTGCTATTGTCTGTAAGTGATTTATTTTCGTAATTAAGTCTCTAGCTCAGCTCGTTCATTGCCTGTATTATATTATCCTGCTATATATATCCTTTTGTACGCTATTATGCAGAATGAAGATGCTGGAATGCAAAAGATCTAAAGTTTTTGAGGTTGGGTTCGTTGACCCATATATCGTGAATTCACATACGTTAGTCAATCACCCCAAAGACGTGGAGCATGACCTGACCACCTTTTTAACCATGCAACATTTCTGTACGGAAATACTATTTCCTTACAACTTCAGGTGAGTGTTTCTGTCTTGTACATATTTTTATTTGGCTTTCTCGATGTTAAGTGTAATTGATGAGCTATGCATGTCTGCTTTATGTAAACGTCCGCAGGTTCCACTGGATTCTGCTAAGCATTCAACCTGACAAGTCCACAGTTGAAGTCCACGACTCATTAAGTTGGGACCAAGCGTTGTGGTCCGACATGAAAGAAATGCTCAACAAGTAATTTCAATCATTATCGCATTATATCGCCCTCTTTCGTTCGTTCCCTGATGTCAAGTAATTAATAACTCCTTTGTTCATTTTCTTTGCCAAAGCAGGTGTTGGACAATTTTCAAACAGAAGGTAGAAGGTCCATTCAAAGATGAGCTAACTTATAAAACGGTGGAAAGTCCGCAGCAGCCACCGGGGAGTAATTTATGTGGATTCTACGTTTGCGAGTTCATTCGCGAGTTGACCACTGAGCGGAGAACAACTGCTTTCAGCAAAATGCGGGAGAAGATCGACCCAGAACTGCGCGTAGGAGCAATTCAAGAGGAATTGGCGGGATTTCTGCTTAGGGAGGTCATCGATGAAAGGGGAGAACATTATGCTTCGGACGATGAACTACATATGCCTTGATGGCTTGATCTATCTCCATGTAATTAAATAGTTGTATTCTCGCAAGAGATCGAATATTAATTATATATGCATCAACATGTACTGTGTATATAGTAGAGCGTATAATATGCGTACGGAAACGATGGAGAGCACGTCGGCGATGCGAAGAAGGGGGAGACGACGGAGGCACCGGCGAGAGGGAGAGGGGGCACCGGCGAGAGGGAGAGGGGCACCGGCGAGAAGGAGAGGGGGCACCGGCGAGAGGGGGCACCGGCGAGAGGGAGAGGGGGCACCGGCGAGATCGACCTAAACCCTAAATACCAAAAAAAAAAACACTCATTGGTCCCGGTTCGTAAAGAACCGGGACCAATGAGTCTCCCCCCACGAGCAGCCAGACCAGGCCACGTGGACAACCATTGGTCCCGGTTCGTGGCCCAACCGGGACCAGCATTGGTCCCGATTGGCCAGTCCCGGTTGGGCAACCGGGACTGAAGGCCCAACCGAACCGGGACCATAGGCCCATTTTCTACTAGTGAAACAAATTAAATGTACTAGCGTGTTGTTTTCCTGCAATTGAAGGGAAAGTTTTTTGAGAAATAGAAGGGAAATTGGAGAAGCTGCTTGACTGCTATGCAGGCTCGCCGCTGCAACGTCTCGACGCTGCCCGGCAGCTGGACCTCTAGCTGATGCTCGTACGGCTGGATATGCCGGCGGCTGCTGCCTGCTGTGGCGCTGTTGCCCGACTCCTTTCCGTTAATCCCCCCTTTTTTACCCTAAATTTTCAAACCTAGTGGCTGAATGTCTGGCTCAGAAGAACGATCCTAGAGGGATTGGCCGAATGGACAATGGTTTCTTCTCTCGTTAGTCGGTCCTCGTGCTCGTGGATGCAGAACTACTGGACTGGGCTTGAGCCGTTGTTCTGCTAGTATCAGAAAACTGGGCTTAGCAGTTAGGCTATTGATGCATTGGTATAGTCATTTTTGGCAAAATCATGGTCGGGCCATGGCCCGGTTTGGCACCTACGTAGTTCTGCCAGTGGGTACATGTCACAACTCCAAGTTCGATAAGTATTTGTCTATGATGAAACTCAGGGTAGACGAACGACTGGACATCTTTTTTTTTTTTACCGAGGCAAAAGACTTGCCATTTTCATTAAATAAGAAGAAGTAGGAATTGGCTTGTGTAAGTCTTTTTTTTAGATGGCTTGTGTAGTCTTTCTAAAGATACAATTCATATGCACTACGCTTCATTGGTTCTACGTACTTATCCATTTTTTTCTTGAGAGACGAGTACTAGCCACTGGTCTTTACTTTTTCATGTGGTGGTCGGAGGACCAACAAATAATTTATTTCCAAAGTAAAACGCTTAGGTAATTTAATGCTCTCAGCCTATACCTGCCTAAGGACCAAGCTCATAACCAAAGGCACTCTTACCTATTGATGTACTAGAGAACCAACGACTCATCATCATCTACCACTCTACGTATAATATAAGGTGTAGGACAGCAGGAGTTTCGAAGCCGAAGAAGAATTTTGTTCTCATGTTACTTGTTTTTTTAGAAATTATCCAATTTCGTTCGGGCATTATTTGGCGTGTTCATAGATATCACGCATAGGCATAGAAGGCACCAGGAATTAGTGACATGCAATACGCTCATAGGTTCAGAGTTCACTCTTGACTTATACTTTCATGACTTGTTTCTTGGCTGATCCGGGAAGCAAGACAACCAGGAAACGAAGCACTTGCATGTCATCATCTCTTGTAGAAAGAGTCAGGGTCCAGGCAAAGATTATCGTAGACGGCGCCTTTGCAAGATCTTTGCACGATGGGCGTTTGCAGTGCTCAGTGCTGTATGCCACGACGACCGACAAATTTGGTCGAACCGTCTGCTTGAGCTAGCGAGGGTGGCGCCTGCTAGAGACATTAGCTTGTACCGCTGATATGGTTGTTCACAATGTTATGGTGGCTTCCCATTCTTTGGAAGTGATTTAACAATGTTACGGAAGCCGTCTCTGCAGCTATGGAGCTCTCTCTGACAAACTGGAACTATATTGCCCCGACGAATGCATGTATCCCTATGAACAGATATATTAATCAATAAAGCTCCGAGAGAGGATTATAGAGAAACAAACTGGAACATGAAATGGAGCGAGGGCTTACAATGTGTGAACGCGAATACAGAATTGGGATATTATGAAAGGCCCAGTCCCATTTAGAAAATAAAATGAAAGCCCAGTGCATCCTGCTGTGAACCTGGGCTTTCAGGATGTCACATTCATATTCATGGGCCAGGGATCCTTACTTTCTACTGGCTGTTGTTCCAGATTCCTTAAAAAAACTGTTGTTCCGGATGCAACAATTTTTAGACTCGATCTTAAAGATGGTGATTACTCCAAAAAAAATTGTTTTCAAGAAAATATAACACGGTTATAGGAGTTTGTCAAAACAAATTATTTCCGCCGGTATGATGCATAAGTCCTTCTCACATTTTGAGTTAAAGTTTGACCATGATTTTAAGCAACAAACAATATTTATACCACAAATATTATACGTTGGAAGCTTCTTTCAAATATGAATCCAACAGTATTATTTTGTGTCTTATAAAACATATCTTCTTATTTAACTTAAGGTCAAAATTGAACTCAAAAATTGAGGGGAACTTATACACCGAACCAGATGAAGTACTCCCTTTACTAATTATGACGTGTAAATTTTCTCATGGAACACGACATTTTTCAATTAAAAACAATGAGGTTTTCTTTGTAGCATCATTGTGTTAGATTAATCATGTGAAAATTAAATCAAATCAAACTAATTAGCAAGGACTTAATCTCATGTAAGTGTAGATTTACTATGTGTATCTCGTGTAAGCATAAATCAAAGGTAATACATGCTTAGAACATCATGTACAACGAAATATAGGCTCATGTTGTCA
Source organism: Poa pratensis (assembly GCA_947311845.1). NCBI lineage: Eukaryota > Viridiplantae > Streptophyta > Magnoliopsida > Poales > Poaceae > Poa > Poa pratensis. The sequence goes on from CAMZMU010000049.1 coordinate 36,940,636, forward strand.
TGACTATCAAATATTCAAAATAAATGTCAGTATAACTCAACAGCAATGTTCTTATATATGGATAAAATGTTCATGACAGAAATAGGCAGTCAGTTCAAAACAAAAATATATGTTTTGTGAACAAATATTCATACGTTTGAAAATATAATACTCATATAACTTGGAGAAATGTTCTTGAATTTGCACACGAAAATATTTTTTATTACATAAGCCAAAAATAATATGCGACTAGAGTGGAGTTGGGAGAGAAGTGTGGCGCTTGAGAGGTGGGATATTTTTTTGGCTGGTCTAAGCTACTAGGACGAGATATTAGTGGTGTGAGGGTATTAGACACGTCACTGGTATTTTTTGTCTGATCAGACAAACCGGACCCACATGCCAGAGACGTGTTCATTCTTTCTGCATATCACTGGACACTAGTACACCATTACACCACTAATAATACCAGTGACGTGGCGCGCAACTAATAATCTCTAAGTTAGTGTATAGAAAGGAGCAAGACATCTTTGTATATGTGACCTAATCCTAATGCACGTCGGTTCATCTGACTTTCAGCACTGAGGTTGGGAACGTCATTTCGTTGCCCATATGAAATTAGGAAGTAATGAAATAGACGGCGGAAAATAAGAGAGTCCGGCTTCTCCATGCATGTGCATTACACGATGACATGCTGTGGATTATGTGGACGTAAGAAGGTGCCTTTCGCAACCTTTTGCGTTTGTGGCCTCGGCCTCTTGTGCCTGTCCCAATCTGACAAAGAACTCTTCGTGTAATGAGCCTTAAACAAGTTGACTAGACTCTTATCCACTGACCTCACACGAGCTGTGGGGTGCTAATGCATGGCATTTTCTACGGTACTTATTCTTTTGTTCTGGCCACACATAAAGGTTAAATCACACCCCTTTATTATATGAAAAAAAAAGGTGAAACTGACGATGATTTGCTGACTGAACTCAACAGCCTTAATTACTCCTAATATACACCAAAATAAGAGAATTACATCCCTTTTACGAAGAAAAACGATAAAATTGTTTGTTACTGCGTTATGATAAAAAAAAATGGTTTACAAAGAACGTGCTATTTTTCTTTAGTTTTTTCTGTTAGCGAGGACAAGATCTTTAACCCTTTTTGTATAAAAGCTGGATCAGACAATACTAGGATTCTGATCCACCGTAACAACGAATGCAAACTAAATTAATCCAAGTTGACATTCTAATACTCCGAACCGAGGGCGTCATTATGTATCCAAGTCACATGATGAGATCCCGATCGATAGCGAGTGCTCATATCACAGGGGTCATCACCGGAATGGGCGGCGTTATCTTAAAGCACAATTCTCGTCATGGCCAGCACCGGCCAGCGTAACCACTCTCTCTACTCTATTGCCAACAACCACTCCATGCCGTTCTCGATCGAAAGCCTTCGCCGTCCATTCATGGCCATCCTCCCACAGCCACAGTGCAGATTAATTGCTAGCTAATCATGCCACGATATGGCCTGAATTATGACGAGGCTGGATGGTGATTTGGCAAATAGGAGATCCTGCCTCTTGGCAGGCCGCAGGCATCATTCCTTGGCATCGATCCTCTCTCTTTGGGTGCTACTCAACGATGCTTAAAGCTTTTGCTCTCAGGGGGCCAGCTGATAGAGAATGGACTAATGGAACCATGGTGCTTGCTGCTGTCACCGAGACGTAGACGTGCTAGGTTATTATCGGTGCGAATAAAAGAGAAGTGCCGGTTAAGTAGGCCAAAAGTAAAAAGGGAAAACCATTGGTCGTGTGAAGTTACTGAATTCAGATTTAGCAAGACATGGAGATATGAAGGAAAATATAGTCAGCCGGATTTTAAAGGAATTCCTTTGCTTCCTCGATAATTGGCATAGTCTTTTGTCCCCTTCAACAATAAAATTTCTTCATCACTTGAGGTCAAAACCATCTAGATTTGGTCCCTTGGCATAGAGATGGTTTCAAATTTTTGGTTATCATCATCAAAAATTACAAACAAATCATAAATAATGGATAAAACAAAAATAGTCCGGCAATATTCTAGAAAAAATGAAATTCAGTATTTTTTTGGATAAAATGGGGTTAAATCGGGTCTTTGTCTAAGGAGATATTTTCAAAGCTCACATATTTTTCAAAACAAATCTAGAATATTAGCCTTTTTTTGAAGTTTCATGTTATCTCTCAATTATTACATTTTAAATTTTCTATTCCCCCATTTTTTTTCCTTTAAATGTTCACTCAGAATAGTTGTTTTATAGTATATAACAAATAATTTACAGATGTTTTTAAAATTTATGAATTTATTCATCCATTTCTCTCTTGTTTTGTTCTTCTAATAATTTGATATGTTTGAAAGAAGACTTTAGTTTTATGTTTACTGGGCTACCACATATATCAAACCGTCATCACATAATTGTTAAAACTGCTTTTAAATTTGGCAAAGCTCCAAATCTAGAAGGTTTGGCAGTTGAGGTTGCAAAATTTCCGAGGGACCAAAATCTACACTTTAGCAAAAGTTGAAGCGTCTAAAGACAGAATACTTTTTGTTGAACGCACGAAAGTTTTAGGTTGGAATTCAGGCACAAATTAAGTTGAGGATGACGAGACGAACCAGTAGAAGTTTTGCATGCTGCTAAATCTCACCTTCCGATAGCTAAAGCGTAAAATTATTCAGGAACGAATCTTAGGCGGAAGGAATGTTTTTGTGGACGTGTGTCGCGGCTGAATCCACTAACTCGGAGTAGGCAATATCCTAGATGAGAAGATTAACTACTTAATCCTAGTCACTCAAAACAAACAAATTTGCACTCCAACTTTTTCTTCGACCTAATGCAAATGCATATTACTACAGCCACTGAAAATCCTGTGCTGCCAGTTTGCGATCAAGCGTGCACTGCGAGTGCTTGTCTCTTTCAGGCCACTGCAGTTTAATTAGGCCTTTACGGGGAGTGTCACTGTACGCTACGGCACTTTACCCAGCTCGACCGGCTTTGCGGCAACCGGCCGTCGATCACTCGACTCGAGAACGGAGGTGGATTTGCTTGGCTGCCGGTCGCCGTCGCCGTGCGTGGCCTCCGGCGATCCTCTCCACTTCTAAATTTCATGGCGCGGATGCCACCACGCGTCGCTTCTCTCCGCTGTCGATCTCATCTTCGACCACTGACTGGGCATGCACTGGTCCTCCATGGCCTCTGCCCCGGTTTCTGTTCACATCAGGCTCTCACTTTCTTCCTTGAAGTTCAAGGCTCGCTCTATAGTGGAAGAGATGGCAACGTGTTGTATAGGCACTCAGTGACTCAGGGGTTTGAATTTACCCGGACGGGCGCCAGACCGAAAGAGACGATACGGACATCAAGTAGACGCTCGTACGATCCACGTCTATTGACGAGGTTTATTCATCCTACAACAAGCTGACGACGTGATTCCTTACGACTAAAGGTTATAAGGTGAAAAAACTAGGTTGTTGCTCTGTTTTTTCACTAGAAACTTTATAGGCTAAAGACTAAAGGTTATAAGAGTGAAATGTTCCGCGTTAGCAAGGAGTGAGAGACTTCGTTTTTTAGTTAGGAGGGATTTCACTCTCCCGGCATTTGAGTATTAGGATTTTAATCTTGGTTACACACCAAAACTGGTTGTCAAGGATAGATGCATTACCGTCTGCTCCTCAAGAATAAATAAGAGACTTGATTCACGTCCATGAGGATTTGAACCCTGATGTTGGGCTTGTACATCCACTCTCCCAACAAAATAAGAGACTACTAATGAGATCTTTAGTATACTGAAATGGAGAATTCATGGTTTCCCCACATAAGCACACTGGTATCTTGACATTTTAGATTGAAAAGGAGTCAAAAAAATGGTATACTGGCTACTGAAAAAATAAGCGCCTCTCCAAGGGAGTCGTCTTATCCTTATCAATTTTGTCCTTAGCGACATGATCTTATATGTGATGTCTTATTTTAAATTCCACGTGATCCACAAAAATCCATACTAGGAATGGTTGAATAAGTTGTTAACCATTGATAGGATATGATGATTTTTTAAGAAACAAATAAATTCAGTTGAAACCGAAGAGCCTTTCATCATTGGAAGGTGAGCATAAGGTCAAGTCATACATGTTCTACTATGACACCTTTAGCAATAAAAACGGTGACTAAATAGGGTTCTTGGAAGGATACATGGCTAATAATGCTCCACTATGCGAACGGTGATCAAGCTTGTTGCATATTGTGTGTAATAAGCATGACACAATTGTGTAGGTGATGAGCATCTTTCGATGAAATTTCTTTTTTAGACGTGATCTTATTGGATTTGAATTAATAGCAAAGAATGATATGCTCGACCATACTATTAGAGTGAACTTATCCCAAGAGAGAGATGAGTTCCTTTGGAACCAACACCAAAATGGGGCAATTCTCGGTTGATATGTATGCAACTCTGTGAATAGTGATGTTTGAATCATGAATAAACAACTACTGAAACTTAATATTCCAATCAATTGAGATGTTTATGTGGTACCTACACAAAGGTGCAAACTTAATCAATTACATTTTCTCTAAAAAGGACAATGGGAACGATTTTTTTGTCACAATGGCGAGACTACCGAATACTTTTTTATGATTAAAAATTTGCTCACTTTCTATGGTCTAGCATCCAGATAGACTCCAATTTGTACGACATCGGGATCCCTCCGAGATAGCCCAAGTTCAGGAGAAGTCCTAGCAATGTTCCCAGGATGGACCAAGTCAAAGATGAAGCCCCAATAGGCCAAGTGTGGCACAAGTCTAGCACAACGCGGTCACACACGGATAGGCCCATGGTCAACTCTGGTTGTGCAGGGTCAGCTCCCAAACTGTTACCTTGATGGCCGACTCCTTTGAAGCATCACCAGAGATGACCATAGGAGTCGTCATCAAGACTGACATTAATGGTCATCAAGACACCAGTTACGCCAATTGTGCGTTTCACCGGTTTGTTATGATTTGTGGTAATTGGCCCATTGCGCCTTAATTCTACCCAAGTCGTACCCCCCTATATAAGGCACGGCCGGGACCTTAGATAGAGACTTCACGCATGCTTGGAACGCAAACATCATGTAAAAATCAGACAAGCAACAGTGGGATGTTATCTCGTACCTAGATTACCATGTTCGCTTTGCTTCAAAATCCTTCTACATTTGCCATCCCCTATGGCTACTGGCGTGAGTTCGCCATGACATGTACTCAGCTCATGATGTTTCTAAACATTTTTGGTAATTGTCTGTGGACTATTGGTACCAATTAAGTTGAGATCTGAATCGTGGTCGGAAACATCTCATTATTGTTTCCTAGCGATCACTTTTGAACACCCCTTACTTTGCTTTTTAGATTGTTCCATTTCCCCCATTTCCCTTTATACATGGAAAACATATATTTTTGCATTGGTACCCTTCCCGTGAAGTTTAGATTTTATTGGATAAAAACTTACCTTCCTAAAAATCATGTTTTGAGAATTCCAGATATCAAAATATTAAAATTGATGTACTATTTTGTTCCTAGGAAATAAACCTTTTTTATCCAACGACCAAGAATGAGGACCAGTCCAATGAAAATCTAGGCCTGAGGCGAAGCAAAGAAAATATAATTTGTACTGAACTTTTATACTTCTCTAGTTTTACTTTTAGCATGTACGGTATTACAAGTGTAATTTTCTTTTTGTTCGCATAGTTTAACCACACAAATAGAAATATTACTAAATATTAGTTGGTGTGTTTTTTAATGAATATTTCGTAACAAATTTCTACTATAGAACCTTTTTTTCCTACAATGCCTAGTCTATATAATCTATCGTTATTTATGGAAAGATCTATAAAAACTACGGCTAACAAATATTTCAATAGTGGTTTCTAGTGTATGATTAAGTATGCGTTTTTGTAGAAACTTGTAGATTATGAACTTTACCAATGACACAATTTTTTCATGGTCCAATTTTCCTAGAAAGACAAAAGATTAAAAATATGCATGCTTTCTACTTGGTATGGAAACAATATTCGTTAGAATAATCACTAATAAAAAATAGAGTGTACTCTAATATGTTTGCACATTAGGTTTTATTATTTGATATGCTCTTATGCAGCCGGCTTCTATCATCTGGTGTACACGAGTACCCCAACTGTTTATGAAATAAAAATGTTTGCACGGAATTAAACATGAACATTTAGTTACGTAGATTTCCATAAAACATGCAGAATTTCTAACAGAAAGAGCATAGCATGCTAAATAAACTTGTTGTCACTGGTTACATTGGTTTGTTCTTACAAGTCCTAAGAGGCCATTGGTGTGTACTTGTTTTAGCAAATTAATAATGTTATTATGTTAAGCTACAAATTTCGTCCCACAATGTAAGACGAGCATGATTTTTTACCACAAAAAATCAGGTCTTTGACCACTACTAATATCGATGTATGGATTGAGCTTGTACACCTGACATCGCTGCATTTGTCTTGTGGGATACTTTTTTATATGTATTTGTACTATTTATTGGAAGTACTATAAGTGAAATTATAGTTAAAGTTGTGCATTATTGACCAGAAAAAATCATTCATGCTTTAATTTTTTATGGTGATTATTAAATAGTTTTAGGGGTTTAATAGAGAATAGCATATTTATTATTACTACATAATAGATCTTGTGGTTAAAATCAACCCGCAGTCCATAGGATGTTCCATTTAAAGTTTTTGATATTCCAAAGATTGTTCACTTTTGAGTGAGCCCATGTGAAGAATTTTTTAAATAAAGAGTATATATTAATATCACGGAGATACCAATTACACCTAGCCTCTGCAACAATGTAATAACCTAAGATATTACGGATGCACACAACCGAAGAACAATAAGAAGAAGAAACTAAAAAAGAAAAGTCCCGCTACAGAGTTACAGTCCTTGCAGCAGCAGCAGCACTACCCCAATACAACACCTGATGTCAAAGTTCTACAAAAGCAACGCCTTCAAGAAGCAGAAGCAGAGCTTCCCGCCGCTCCCTCCGACGCGACCGAATCCATCTGATCCAGAGGTCTCTAGGCATAAATTCCATGCGAGATCGCCGGCGGAGGCTTCCGGAACCCGACACTCCGGTCAGATCAAAGAGGACAGGCATCATGCAGATCTTCGTCTTGACGCAAGAGGAACCCTAGGGCCGCCGCCATTATTCGAGCACACCAGCACGCTCTCACGCCGCCAGTCGGAGCAGCCAAGGTGAAAGAGGCCAGAGCGCCCCACAAACTATATGGCAGGATCGGGCGATCAGACCCAAGGCGCGCTGGCATCAAGGCCCCAGCCCCACGGCCGCGCCATCTAGTGCCGCCCCCGCCGCCACCCCACGGGAATGCCACCGCGACACCCTCACCACCCCTCCAACGTTTGCCGAGAGGGGGCCGTCACCGACGCCGGCGAGCAAGGACGGCGCCGGCCAAGATCGGTCGAGAAGGGGAGGGGCTGGCGGCGGCTCGGGGCGCCTCCGGAGTCGCCCGGTGGGGGACGGCTCGGAAGGTTATTTCTTTCGTTCTCCAAAAATGTGTGTGTAAAGAATTATGGAAACAAAATAACAGTTTATGGATATTTCAAACATGCGTCACTATAACAAAACGTTTGCTGCCGCATCTATTCGTAAACACGTGTGAAACCTCTCAATGAACATTTCTATGAAACCTACTGAGGTAGAATGTAGCATGATTTTGGCAAAATGTAACGATCTATATGCAAATATGTCATAGTCAACAGATCAGCCGTTCAGAACGAGTGCTTTCCCCCTGTTGTACAATTGCATCTCGCTAGATAATGGAGGTTAATTAACAATATTACCACTGCTAGCTACTAGCAGGAATAGTATCTAGGTCACCCTTGTTCTTGTGGTGGCTGTGTGGTTGCGTCCATGGACACCAGTAACAAGATGCCGGCCATTGTTGGTGACACGCAAGAGACCAGCATGATGGTGTTCGTCTAGAAGCACTTTCGGATACATAGGCCGCCGGACCTAACAAGGAACCGAGCTAGCTAGTGCACGCGCGTGTCACCCCCGGATTGGCCCAAAATGCCTGTATTGCACTAACAGACAAATATCTCCCACAGAGTGATGATCCAGGAGGGGCGCCGGTGCTTCTTGCGTACGTAGGGCGGCAACAAGTGCTCAAAGTGGTGATGCAGTTTGAGTTGACATTGACCAGAGATGGGAGTAGAAGATAATATGATATTTTGGGGAGGTCAAGTTTCGGCTGTAGCGTGGAACAGAAGGGCCATGCATGGTGTCATGTACAGATTACAGTATATGGTAGTGGTGGCGTAGTGCGGAGTTGACTCTGAAAGAAGGCACTGAACATGCACGCACAGTGGCATGGTTGACATATCCACCAAGAACACTATCTCTGATAATACTAGTACTGGTTCAGGTTTCAGCCGGGGTTTGGTGGTGGACGTCCCTGTTTCGCTACATCCGCACACGGAACACGTAATATGTGCACCTCGCAATCGACGCTACGCCTCCCAGCCTCGATCGTGTATGAATTTTCAAGATTCCCGAGCACACGGTGCGAGATGTCCCGATCGAATTGGGTTCCCACTGCACTGCAGTGAACCACGAGATCGACCGATCTGGCCACAGAGATGGAGTAATAAACAAGCAGACATGAGCAAAGGTTGCAACTCAAACAAACATGCGCACGTGGAACCCACAAAGGGCCATCAGATGGGACTTCTCGGCCTGTGTGTTTGGAACCCACGACCACCATTGCTAGGGGACAGGAGATCAGGCTCCATGATCTTGTTGATGCAAGTGCAACACTCTGACTATCCATTTTGTCTCCGTATCCTACCGTCGGATTTTTATTTTCTTTCTGTTCTTCCAACTGTAGGAGAGCTCTAATCAGGAGCACCTGCAGATAAATGTTTTTCAATTTCCCTAACTGATGAGGGAACAGTTAGCAGATGCCTCCTCCTACTAACAAAGATAATAATTGAGGAGGGGATCTTGTTATTCAGTTGGGATCGCGACAAGTGGAATGTATGTGGTGATCGATCGAGCCTTGGACGGAATCGTGCTATCTTAATCAAATTCGATCAACAGCAAAGGCATCTATTCCGAGGGAATAACAGCACAAGGCCACGATTAAGCTGTCCGCCTCGTTCCCAGCTGGACGGATTCACCTGTATACATGTCATGTGGTGTTAATTTGCAAGCTAATAAGCTGCTCTACCAAGCATGCATATTCCTGGTTAATACTGATATAATAGTCTTTTTCTATGAAAAGGGCTAATTTAACCGCATAATCGACGTAGCAATAGTACCTTCTAAGCAAAGACCGGGATCATGGAATCAATTCATTTTGGCGTCAGCATTGGAGGCCATGTTGATTTGTGCCGAGAATGTGCTCAACATCTTCTTGACCAGTAGGAGAACGAATGGTTCTAACGGATGATTGTATGAAACTTAATTTTCTTGTAGTATTATGTTCCAAAAGGTTATTGGCATCTTACTCGTGTTTCTAGAGCAAATCTGATCAAACAACACACAAAACCTAGAGTTACGTAGAAAAAAAAGTAGCGAAACTACAATTTTAGCTACTGCCTCCATCTTTATTTAGAAGGCCACTACCGAAACCCTTATTTCTATAGTGCATTGTCTTCTTATATCATGAGCCCGACCGTCGTCTACTTCATGATGCCAAGGCGCATATTTGGAGGCTTTTTGGACAAGGGATGACTCAACGGAAGATGATGAGGAAATTGCACATAACACCAACCTTGGTAACAAAGTTGCAACACAGAAAACAAACTTCTTTTGGGACTGACCCCATCTTTTGTGCTAAGACTAGCCGCAATGGGGGTATCATAAGTGGTATCATGCCTTCCATGTTGGCAAAAAGCTGATGTCTCACTGCAATTAATGATGAGAGAGGTGATAGTAGTATCATGTTTGGAAGCTTTTAGGACAAGGGATGACTCAACGGAAGATGATACATGGTGTGCCATTATGACCATGTCAGACTTTTTTTTTGGCAAATCAGCGTTCGTTGTTTTAGGCAAGACCACATGTGGCGACATCTTATGTCGAAACTCTTTCATATGTTGTCCCTGCTACGGGAAGGCGTCCTTGGGGCGGAGAGAACTTTATTCTGATTTTTGGATGTAGCCGCCGCCTCACCATTCTGAAGAAAACACTAAAAACAGACTAAACAAAAAACAGGAAACCTCCCACTGTGATGGGCCGTGGTCCGCCATGCCTCCAAGGCCCAAAAGTTACCGGAGGCGGAGCGGGCCGCCGGCTCTCTCCTGGAGCCTCGTACCGGTCGGTAACATTTTAAAGTTTGGCCAAATAATTCCTAATATATTGTAGTAGGACTTTATTTAACTCGTTAAGACAATGTTCGATCAGCAATAACTTTTTGATGTGCGGTCTATGAGAACAAAATTGATTTCAACATACTTCCTCCAGTCACTTTTATAAGGCACACTACCTATTGACTATATACATACCAAAATGAGTGAATCTAGACTTATTTTGTATATAGATTCACTCATTTGAGTATGCATGCAACCAAAATGGAAATGATAGGAGGTGTGCCTTATAAAAGTGAACTGAGCGAGTATTTGGAATACAATTTCTCATTATTGTGATTATGCACATAACATAAATAAGAAGATATGCTCATCTCAACGAACCTCCAAAATAAACAAAAACGAAGACCGTGCTACCGGTAAAAAAGGCAGCGTAGAAAAAGCCGGCAGAGGGCCCACTCCGACAAGCAGCAAAACAAAAGGTGGGCCCCACCGCACTGGCTGGCCTCCCCAAACGTTTCTCTCCCTATTTATGCCCCACACCTGCTGGTCTCTCTCTCCTCGTGTCTCCGCTCCCCAACCTCCACCATCGGAGTCAAAACAAATCGAGCGAAATCCCCGGCAAAATCCGGCCTTTACCGCGATTCTCCGCTCCGAATCCAAGGCGTTCTCGACGAGCGATCTCGCCCTCGGACCCAGGATCCATCTCGACTTCCCCAGCTCATCTCGTTTTGTCGTCTTGAAGCAGAGGCCACACGGGCGTGAGTTACTGTTCGACCAAGATTCCGGTCGGGTCTTGGTGGCCGAGCCGAGGCGTAATTTGTCCGGTCTTGGGAGATTTCTCTGCGGCTTGGTTGGATAGATTGGATTAGATGGTGACGAAGATGATGCGGTGGCCGCGGCCGGCGGCGGCGCGCAAGTTCCGCGTCCGGCTGGTCGTGCGCCGGCGGAGGGGCTGCCGCCGCCAGCGGAGCCCGCGGAGCAGGAGGCGCTACCGAGGGTCGCGGCGGAGGTCAGGTGGAAGGGGCCGAGGGCGTCCGGCCTCAGCTCGCTGCGCCGCGCGGTGCGGCGCAACCGCACCCGGGAGGAGGAGCTGGCCCCGGCCACAGCCGCCGCCGGCTGCGAGGGTGGAAGAGGCGCGGTGGCGTGGGAGGAGGAGTTCGAGAGCGTCGTCACGCTCGCGGCCGCGTCTCACCGGGAGGCGGCCGTGTTCCTGCCCTGGGAGCTCGCCTTCACCGTGTTCACTGTGAGCATCAATCTAAATCTCTTCCTCGCGATCTGTTGAATTATCTCATCCGTGGAGCAATTAATGCTTGCCAATTTCTTGAATGGATATGTTTAGTTGCTGGATGTCAATGGATCAACCATAGCATGCAACTGTATTCCTGTCAACATGATAGTAACATTACACCTTGTGAAGATAAGCACCATCTTTATCTGCAACGACATTGCGGTTTCATATGCTTAGTTTTATACGTGAACAAACTTGTATCATAATACTCAGATAACCCCTCCGCAGAATGGACTTATAACCTTGTGATCGAGTTGAATTTCAGTATTATGAGTTCATAACCCATGCTCCGGTTCCTATTTTGGCCGGATGATTTTCTTTTCCAGTTAGTATTTTTTTAACAAATCAATACACCTAAAGCTAAAGAAGGATATCCTGAGCAATTGAAAATAATTCCGTAGCAAGTTGTCAACTTGTCATGCTTTTGTTTTGAGTGGTTTCTTCCGGTCAGTTTGCTTGAGTGACTTCTGCAGACAATCTGACCTGCCTTGTTTTTCTTTCCCTCGTGGCAGGATATGAACAAAGGCCCAAAGACTAAACCAACAATTCTGGGAACGGCTTCCCTTAGCCTTGCTGATTATGCATCAGCAGCTGAAGAGGACATTGAGATAATTGTCCCCCTGTCTGTGACATGTGGTGCACCTGAGTCTGCTCCATCGCTTCATGTGAGTTTGTGCTGTGAATAACAAGTTCTAGTTAATAACTATCATTTTAATTGCTGTCTGTCCTGACTTTGAATCATCTTTTTCACTGTAGCTTACTCTGAGTATGGTGCAACTGAGAGCTCTTCAAGAAACCTCGGATGCTTCACAGCGATCTGCTGTGACCACTCCGTTATCTCCATCATCTTGTGATTCTCTACCTGGAGGAAAAGATGAGGGTTCAGTCATTAAAGCAGGGCTGAGAAAGGTGAAAATCCTGAAGGATATGGTGTCGACCCGAAGGTCCAAGAAGACGTTCCAGAGCGATGAAGGCAGTGATGACAATTGCTATGTTCACAGTGATGGTGCTGAATATTCATATGGCACCGACCCTGTTGATGAAGATCTGGATGATAGAGCACATGAAGATGAAGTTGCAGATCCAACTATCAGGAAGTCGTTCAGCTATGGTTCTCTGCAGTCTGCCAACCATGTTGGTGGCCTAGTTTATGCACATGCAAAGATTGATGTCAATCATGAGGACTGGGTCTATTATAGTCACCGAAAATCTGATGCTGGTTACCATGTGGAGCAACCGCAGTCATCAACTGCTGAGAAACTGTGTTGCCAACTGCCAAACGGAGTATCCTTCCTTGGAGAAAGAGGAAACTGAGTTTACGGTCATTAAAGGCTAAAGGTGAACCTCTGTTGAAGAGAGCAAATGGAGAAGAGGGAGGCGATGATATTGACTATGATCGTCGGCTGCTAACATCATCCAGTGGATCAGAGGTACATTTTTCTTTTTCTTCTCACTGCATTGTAAAAAGTAATCAACATATCCTATGTTTGGCCAAAAGGCAGTTCAAGTACTTCTCCAAAGAGTGGCTTGTTTGTATATCACAGAACTATTTTCTTAATTGCCATGATGTTTGTTCTGAGCAATGCCTCTTTCTACACTGCAGGGACCAAGAAGTGAAGATGGTGGTATGATGTCAGAATTTGGCGATGACTATTTTGTTGTGGGCAATTGGGAATCAAAGGAGGTACTTAGCCGTGATGGTCATATGAGGCTTTCTTCCGAGGTGTTCTTTGCATCAATCGACCAGAGAAGCGAGCGAGCTGCTGGGGCGAGTGCATGCACAGCACTTGTGGCCGTTATTGCAGACTGGTTCCAAGCGAACCAGGATGTGATGCCCATCCAGTCGCAGTTTGATAACCTGATCCGTGAAGGATCACTGGAGTGGAGAAACCTTTGCGAGAACAAGACATATCGAGAGCTTTTTCCCGACAAGCACTTTGATCTTGACACTGTCCTTCATGCCAAGATCCGCCCACTCACAGTCTCCCCCAGCAAGTCATTCATTGGATTCTTCCTACCCGAAGGTGCCGATGACATGAGAGGATTTGACTTCCTCAATGGTGCAATGTCCTTTGATAACATCTGGGATGAGATCAGCCGGGCAGCGGAGTCCTCATCTAGTGAGAGCCCTAACCTATATATAGTGAGCTGGAATGATCACTTTTTTCTCCTCAAGGTTGAGCGTGATGCATATTACATCATCGACACCCTTGGAGAAAGGTTATATGAAGGATGTAGCCAGGCCTACATTTTGAAATTTGATGACACCACCATGATTCACAAGGTCTCTGGTGAAAAGAAAACATCTAGCCCAGACTCAAGTGGACCATTGAAGGATTCTTCAGGGAGCTCCTCCACCGGACAGGACAGCGAAGACAACATGGAAGAGAACATACTCGTGTCCAATGGCAAGGAATCATGCAAAGAATACATCAAGAGTTTCTTGGCAGCCATACCAATCAGGGAGCTACAGGGGGACATCAAGAGAGGAGTGATGGCATCGACACCACTCCACCACCGCCTCCAGATCGAGTTCCACTACACCGAAGCATCACCCCCGGAAGAGGCTGCCTCACCTCCTCAAGCTCTCGCCATCGAAGCCCCGTTCGAGTTCTCATGGCCTGATCCACCACCACCAGCCATGGAGGTCGCCCTGACACCTGCGGTCGCTGTTGCATAGCTTTGCCACCACGTTGGCCGAGAGCTGATGACAGTCCGCTTGACGCAGACAGGAAGAGCCTCTTTTTTTTTCTCCTTGGGGGGAAACCTACTCGAAGATTTTGTTTCCTTTTTGTTTGTGCTCATCTCATGTCTAATATGACCTGGCTAGTTAGTATAGGTGTCCCTCGAGGTATCGGAGCCTTGTGCCTGCTGTTTTGTACAAAGAGGCGACTACTCCTACCTATCTTGTATTAACCGACTGATGTTGTAACCATGTATTAACCTTGTACTACTACCAATCAATGAGTAATGCTCTCATGTTAGTTAAGTTTTGGCCCTTGTTGCTGCAAACTTCATAGAGCAGAGTGTACTGTTGGAACTCTGAATCTTCCTTTGATGCCTGCTGGCTGTCTCTGAAAATAACTGGGTCTGTTCTGGCAAGAGTGCTGGTGCTGTTAGCTGTAGCTTCTGGATGGTGCAGCATCGTCCAGGCATTCATGTTGGATTACCAGAGCCAACCTGTCACCAGCATCAGTACATATTCAGTGAATGCGACACATGAGCTGCTGTAAAATGTGGATGAAAAGCATACTTTCAATCTTTTCTGGGTCCGCATGTGATAGCGTTAATAAATAGTTGAATCTTTTACGTGTACCCTTTTAGAGCTGTTGTCTTTTTCTCTGCACGTTGAACATATCTCTTTTGTTTTAAGGGAGTTTTTTTTTCGGGATTTTGTTTGAAGGGAGTTTGCAGGGATTTTGTTTGAAGGGAGTTTGCAGAGTAACTTCAGCAAAACATCAGCATCCTAGTCTGAACTGTAATCTGTGACTCCTTTGGCCACATGCTGTGACTTCTAAAGAAATTCCACTAGAAAAACCTCCTTATTTATTCTGAATATAAAAGTGCACTGGAGAAATCGCCGTAGCTGTTCACACTTGGTCACACTATCATTAGTCCGTGAATGATGTAACAGCCAACACGCGCGTTACGGAGTAGAGCGGCCAATCAGCGTCCACAATGCATGCGTTGGACAACGAATATAAATTGTTATTTTCCCCTTGTTTTACATGCATCATGCATGTTTATTCGAATGTCCCCTTCACAATGTTTCTGGGGTTAAGCTGGCATGATATTTATATTCAGTTCACGACTACGACCTCTTGTCCTGTAACGTAGGCATCAAGAACCGGTCAGATTCATTTGATGGTCCACATTACTTGGCAGAAAAATGAGCCACTGTCTAGCTCATTTGATTCACTGTCGCGAGTACAGAAGAGATCAATGGCATTTCCAATTCAAATGTCATGCCTGGGAACTAGGTACATCATAATCATTTGACACTGGGCTGGTGTTTAGCTGTACAAAATGCTTCTCAGGAAGCAAGCTTAACAAGTTAGCAGGTTCTGGGAGTAGAAATCCCCAGATTTCTGGGTGAGTAGGACCAGACAGCTAAAGATGAGTCCATTAAGGGCATAGATCAGACACAAGCTGCACAACTCCCGACATTGGCGCATCATTCTGCATTCATTTAATTCAGCGAAAGAACATGATGTAAGAACTGGGCACTAGATAAAGTGTAATCATGATAACTGAACGTAATTGCAGTGTACAAAACCATATCTCACCAAATACACAATGTCAAATGCCTCGGAGTAATCTTTCAGAGATTTCTCGATGTTGGTATTCCTGCAAAACCAGTTCTTTGTCAGTTGATGCATGAATCTATAGAAAACTGAGTCTCATCGCTGACACCAGTTAAATAGGAATATAATGCTCCACTGGCACTATATAGCGCTGCCTATCGATTGCTCCATTGGCACTAACATATTCTCTAGTTTTTTTTTTGTTGCAGCTCGACAAGAAAAATATAAGGTTTCCTTGGTTTAAATGATTTATTTAAATGTTAATTAGTCACATGAAACTTTCATGCAGTCAATTTTGGGCTTGCATTGATTAAAGGATACCAGTAAAACACAAACATGAGCTTTCCTGTGATTGCTCACCTTGTAACAACCCAAAAGAAACTTTACTTTAAAGAAAGGCAGCAATTAAGACTCTCTGTAGTTCAAACTTACATAGTAACAGAGCTTGTGAGGTATGTAAACTCTCCAAAGAAAAAACGAAGTTCACACATCTAATCACATTTATATCAACAAAATAAGCTGCTTCGATGATAAAAGAGTCACAAGACAAATGGGCAAAAGATCAGCTGAACTTTTGGAAACTATGTCATAGCCAGAGAAAAGACAGGCTTATTTAATCTTAGAACTCGTCCTGAGGAACCTACAATAGAAGAAAAAGGTACACTGGAAGCAAATATATGTACATAACCTACTGTGTTGTTTAGTAATTTACTCGGTTCACCGCAATAGCTAAGAAAATTTCAGTATCAGCGACAGTTTCCCCCCCCCCCCCCCCCCCCCCCCCACACACACACACACTTTAAAAGCAAGCATGATATACTCCAAATGACCGAATCCATCGAATATGTATGTGACCGGAATAGAAAACCTAAATGATTCTTCTCAATACGGTAAACTGTAAGTCCCAGCTAACTATGAATGAAGCAAGCAAAAGGCAAGCTAATGGGAAAGTTACTTACAGGAACCCAGCAGCAATCCTGTTCTCGTAGTTTAAACCATCAGACATTCCCAGGTCTCCAATGTGATCTCCAAGTAGCAGCACGTTGGTCCTCTTTTTAACCAACGAATAGTCGTCAGTAGATCCATTTGGATCCCCCAGACTGTTGTGTACTGGAGCTGCCATGTCCAAGGAATGCTCATTTTTGTTTAGAACATGAATCGTCTTCCCTGCATTAGACGTTATTAAATTTCTATGAGATAATGAGACAATAAGCTAAACACATATTTGACGTAAAGAAGCAATTCATTAGTTAAAGCATCAGTTTGGAAAGATTGTTTAGTGGAAAGAGATAAACGTATCCACACTGACAGAGATACACAAATTACAAATCAAAGGTCCAATGGGACAGTCAAGTAATTCTTAGAGATTTGATATCACACATTTTCATAAATTAAGGAATTTGCTAAGTCTAGGGCAACTGCATGAAAACTAAAATTTATTGTGAGTTGGATATCATCAACATTTGGTAGAAACAATTGGTGAATCTTAAAAATCACCTTTAAATGCTACAAGACGACCCTCTTCGTTAAATACCATCCTATTGGACACAATCTTGATGTTCTTGAATGATCGGTGGAGTTTCTGCCTGAAGACCTAAAAAAGGAGCAGCATGTCATATGCAACGAAGTTCCTTTTAATGTCTGGTACCATGCTTTCGTAGAACTTACCTCCTCAATTATGTCTGCAAGTCCAGCAGAAAATACCAATACTGGAATATCTCTAGCCTGAAAATTGCATTTAAAGGCTTTATCAGACACTTATGTCTTAATGGATTTAGAACTTTACAGGGTTTTGCTAGAATATAACCATAAAAGAAGCTAATTCTTCTTTATCTCCCTAAAATGTTGTAATCACAGGTAAGCCAACTCGATCTACCAATAATATCACTTCATTACCAACATATGTGAAAGAAACGAACAAATGAAACATGTGCTAGAGAACTTCAGGACACAATTTTCAGTAGCACATTCCTTGTTGCCTAAATGAAGTGCATAAGATAGGATAATTCATCCGATAAAATAAACTAAAGAGGGGGGGAAAACAAGAAGCAGACCAAGGGAAAATATGTAATATAATCATAATTTGAGGTCTCTTATGCTTATATGAATATTTCCAGTATGCTGTTTGGTTTATTTAAATGCTTGGAATAGCTTGACCATGACGACTAGCTTACTTCCAAATATGAAGTCAAACTTGCTGAAACATCAGAAGAAAATGAATTCCGCAAGCGCGGAAGCACACATGCAGATTATGATTTTTTTTCCAATCAGAACATCTGTATGCTTGTGGATACAAGTAATCAAAACTCTACGAAATAAACATCCAAAAAAGTCACCCAAATGCCTTCCTATTTGACAAATCCATCACAGGGAAAGGAACCAAAATAGATAAGCGAGACACGACAATATAGTTACCTATCGGGACCTAATCTGTACCCATTACCTAAATACCAGGTGAAACAGTAACTACATATGTCCCAGATGCTTATCTGCCTTGTCAGTAAAATTGGACTACTACGCAAACATGAGAAAAGAAAATAAAACCTCCAAGAACTCAAACAGCTCCACCACTCCATCTCGAAAAGCAATTGCAGCATCAGCCACTGATTTCTTTATAGCTTCCTGTGTGAGCCCCCCTTCAATTAGGAGACCGTGAGTCTTCCCCCACCTGTAGCAAGCAACATCAGAGGGTAAGGTACACTACACTGAATATCTAACTGAGATGCATATTATATTCAGAAAAGTGAAAGCGAGGGTATACTGGGCAATTGATGAATGGGATGAAAACATTATAAATCATCAAAAAAACTACCATATATATAGAGAGAGAAATACATATCAGTTGTTCGTGTTTTTTCTAGAGAATTATTTGTAAAACTGATGGCACATAAATTAGGTTCTGCTAAGTGCTAACTACTAGGAAGTAGTAGGAATTCAAACTAGTATGCAACACGGATACAGTAAGCTAATATGCCTGATGAACCATGTGGGTCACAACTCACAAGGAAGCTTCGCTATAAAGAATGACCAATGTACATCCACCATCACTTGATAACAAAATACTTCTGAACTAAGCAACCATGTGTCCATGTTATTGTCCCAATTTAAAATGAATGTACTCTGGGACTTGCAACCTTGACCACATGACCTCTTAGATGCGAACCCAGAGATAAGCACTAAGCATTTCAAGTTCAAATGTTTCAGTGAAGGAAACCTATACAAATCACTCAACCAATAGCACAACATCATATGGATGCCAAACCAAAGAAGGTAAGTTCACTTCACTGTAACAGAATGGTATATCCGAAAAGCATTGAGAGGTGGATATAAACGAATGCAGTTTGCAAGAGCAGCCGAAGCGCTCACCATTCTTCCATGAGCTTGGCCTTCTCCGGAAGCGGGATGTCGGGGTCGATCTCAATGGGGTGGTAGTGCTCAAACAGCGCCTCCCTCTTGGCATCGAACTCTTCGTTCCCCTGCCTCAGCAGCCCGTGGCTACCTACGACCACACATAGATACACATGCCGTCAGGACACTTCGAACCCGAATTGTATGCTCCCAAGTCCGAAGAGAAATCAGAAATGAGCAGAAATGAGGAGCTTACTCTGGCCCCGGGAGCCGTCGTACCAGTACCGAGTGAGCGTGCCGTCGAAGTCAGCAATGACCTGCGCAATGGAAGAACCTAGTTAGAATCCGAAGGGATATCCAGATACAACAGAGGCGGTGATACTGGCGAGGAAGCGGACCTGCAGCTTGGCTGCGCCGGCGGTGCGGATGGCGGCGACCTTGCGTGCGAGGGCGTCGGCGTCGGCAACGACGGAGTCGGGGGTCCTTGTACTGGAGGGAGACATGGAGGCTGGGGGGAGGAGGGTGAGACGGCCGCCGAGGTGTGGAGCGAGGGGCGGCGGGGTGGTAGGGTTCCGGCGGCGAGGGGCGCGGGAGAAGAGGCGGCGGAGGAGACGGGACGGGGATGGGGAGAGGAACGGTGGGCTCGTCATGGGCCGCATTTCGAGACGGTGGGCCGGAGCAAGACGAAGCTCTCTACTCTAGGGCTCTAAATAAAAATGCCATTAATCTGCCCGTGGTGTCGTGTGGCGACTGGCGAGACAATGTCGTCGGCGGCGACGGCGTCGCTGCGCCACCACTTCCGCCTCCCCACCCGCCGCCTCCTCCGCGCCTGCTCTTCCTCGACGCTCGGCGGCCATGGCTCCTCGGATGCGGGGGTGGTGGAGCTGAACCCGCCGCGCGGCACCAGGGACTTTCCCCCGGAGGAGATGCGGCTCCGCAGCTGGCTCTTCGGCAACTTCCGGGAGGTGTCCCGCCTGATGGCGTTCGAGGAGGTGGACTTCCCCGTGCTCGAGTCCGAGGCGCTCTTCGTCCGCAAGGCCGGGGAGGAGATCACGCAGCAGCTCTACAGCTTCGACGACAAGGGCGGCCGCCGCGTCGCTCTCCGGCCCGAGATCACCCCTTCCCTCGCGCGCCTCGTCATAAAGCAAGGGAAGTCGGTCTCCCTCCCGCTCAAATGGTTCACCGTCGGACAGTGCTGGCGGTACGAGCGCATGACCAGAGGGAGACGCCGCGAGCATTACCAGTGGAACATGGATGTCTTTGGCGTGCCTGGTGCTCGGGCTGAAGCTGAACTTCTTCAGGCTATTGTGCTCTTGTTTGAGCGTCTCGGAATCGCATCCTCCGATGTGGGGATCAGACTGTCCAGCCGGAAGGTTCTTCAGGCGGTGCTGAACATGTACCACGTACCAGGACACCTGTTTACTCAAGTCTGTGTCATTGTTGACAAATTGGGGAAACTGAGCACAGAAGAGATTGAGAAAGAGTTGACCTCAACTGGGCTGCATCTGAAGCTGTACAGGGTATCATCCAAGTGCTTTCTCTCAAGTCACTCTCCGAGCTTGAGGAGGTGCTAGGCTCTGGCGCTGAAGCTGTTGCTGACTTGAAGAAGCTCTTCTCTTTTGCTGAACAATATGGTTATGCTGATTGGATCTGTTTCGATGCATCTGTTGTTCGTGGCCTTGCGTACTACACGGGGATTGTCTTCGAGGCTTTCGATAGAAGAGGGGAACTCAGAGCAATTTGTGGTGGGGGGAGATACGATAGGCTACTTTCAACATTTGGAAGTGACGATGTACCAGCGTGTGGGTTCGGATTTGGAGATGCTGTTATCATGGAACTGCTGAAAGAAAAGGGTCTTTTGCCTGATCTTTCGCATCAAGTGGATGACATTGTCTTCCCATTGGACGAGGAGCTTCAAGGACCAGCATCTTGTGTTGCATCTTCTCTGCGGAAGAAAGGCAGATCTGTAGACCTTGTAGAAGACAAGCGTCTGAAGTGGGTGTTTAAACATGCCGAGAGGATAAATGCTAGCAGGCTGATTTTGGTTGGAAAATCTGAGTGGGAGCGAGGCATGGTACGGGTGAAGATACTAACAACCAGAGAAGAAATCGAGGTCAAGGCAGGTGAATTGCAGTAATTAATTGTTAGCCAGTCTGAAGGTTTTACTTCCAAAACCTAGCCCCTCTTTTCTTCATTTTTATCGTCTTTTGTTTTTTGGTCCTTCCTCTGCAACATTGTATCTTGTCATTCCTACAATATAAAGAAAATATTGTGGAAACATAATAGTTAATGCTTAGGTTTCAGAAATCGGAACTTAACAGAATTCCAAGAAAGGATGCCCTAATTGAAATGCATATTATATATGCAAAAGTAAAATCTTATAACTGGACAACTGATCAATGTTATGAAAATAGCACAGGTGCATCAAGAAAACTACCATAAGAAACATTTTCACTTCTGTTGGAAAAGTTTCTGTATATAAATATAAATACATATAAATTATTTGTGCATTTGTTTTTTATAGAGAATTATTTGTGAAATTGATGGTACATGGATTGGCTTCTGCTAAATACTACTCCCCCGGTTCTATAATATAAGAGATTTTAGATATTTCAATGTTGGCTACATACGGAACAAAATGAGTGAATTTACAACCCAGCCTCTCTATCAAACCCGAGAATATATGTTCAGTTCAATGGTCACCATAACCGAACACTGTGGCTTGTACATTAAACACTCTAGTATTGATAGCTTGATATCAACATGGAAAGTGTGTTAACAATCATGTTATTGAATAGCACAGCCGGTTTCTAGATCTTCTGACAACAAACACGGGGTTGATTTGGTGGATATTGGGGACGAGTTTGATGAGCCAATTACAAACATACGACACACTGAATATACCTAGGCCAACTCTGGAAGGTTACTGGTGATAAAGGAGTATAAGGAAGCACATCCAACCCGATCACGGATATTATTCCTGCAAGCAATCGCGAAACGAGCATGAATTCCCATTTGAGATGGTGCTGATACTAGTCTTGATGGTATATGTATATCCGACATTAGCGATGATCCACGAGTTGCAGCACTGGCTCGTAACTAAAAAATATCCTAATCTAAACTCTAGGGAGGCGGCGTCCAAATGGATCAAGGAGTAGGACTCCATTATGCTGCCAAACTAGATGGAGGATGCAGAAATCTTAAATTTGAACACTACTTGGGTTTGATCCAATAAGAGGTGGCGCAGCACCATGTAGTGGAGGAGAAAAAAAACATTTGATGACTCATGTAGGTTTGGAAACATTGTCATAGTGGGGAAATAGACGATCGATCTTTGTATGGTAACCCAGAGGAATTGATCAAGAGCCAGGTTCTCCCTCATCTCTTCTCTACACACTACACATCCATTCCCTTCGTTGCCACCATGTTTTGTTACTTTGTGCATGCCACCCCTACTAACCCCCTCGCATCTCTATGTTGGCTGTCCTCGCATATGCGAGTGGAAGCAAGAGGGAATAAGGGAAGTCAAAATTATTTCAAGTTGATTGTACACTCATTTCTTTTCTTCCAGAATCCTTGCAGCAACACGCGACGCCAGGTTTCTGATACTTTCATCAGCTCATTTATCTCTGTGTGCAAAATTGAAAGGAGCATAGTACTCTTCGCACATGGTAAACCAGCATATATAAGAGCAAGTGTCCCCATGGCATCTATGGCAGCAATGTCATGAACCTTTATTCACGGTTGGAGCCTCCCATGTGATGAATTATTGCATAGTACTGTAGTACCCCATGCATCTATGGACACATTATATAAAAGAGCAGGTAATATGAAAGCTCAGATGGCATGCAATACTCGGTTTACCAATATATATACCCTGCTCGCTGTATTACTCCGTCTATGTTTTGATTGGTTTTCTAGCATTATAGTCTGTAACTGCCTAAACGAATTTCAATTTATATAAGATTGGAAGGCATCATGAATTCCCGTACTCCCTACCCGGATCCCAGTGTTAGTCAGTCAGACGGTGGCAGGGATAACCACTTTAAGTTCACCATTAACTTAGTACTGCCAGCACATCAGGGATTTGGTAAACGGCACTACCCTAATTGTTAGGGAAACAATTAGGAACGTAGCAACCATACTGTCTTGTCAAAAGAACGTTTTTTCTATTAAAAAAACTAACCACAAAGGGTTAAACTTGAATGTTCTTTCTTTTTTAATAGCACCAGCCCAATCTATGGCCCCTTAAGTGTTTTCTTTGTACCAATTTGCATCATTTTCTTTTTTTCATGCACCAAACAAATGAACTAGTACTTGATTTGCTTAATATGAATCAACAACTATGAGCGAGTCATTTAGAATAAAAAATGGAAAGAGTATTCATGCGGCCAGGGGCGTCCAAAGGGGCCGAGGAGTAGGACTCCATCATGCGGCCAAACTAGATGGAGGGCTGGAGGCTCTGCAGAAATCTGAAATTTCAAATCAAGAGGTGGCACAGCACCATGTAGTGGAGGAGTCATAAAGCACTTGATGACTCATGTAGGTTTTGGTCATGTCTTCTAAACATCATGGTGGGAAAATATACAATCAACCTTCATGTGGTTTGGTCTTTGTCTTGTATCTTGATTCCCGCCCTGCTTCTTTTGAGTGTTATTTTTCTTGTACTTTACATTCTCTGTACTAGCACTTGATGGGTGGAAGTATAGATATTAGTGGGTGCATTCACGGGGATATTTTGTTCTTTTGCGACGGTAAATTGGAGTACTGGTCAAGTCTTGCTCTATATCTAATCCCATTTTTTTTGTTATGTTCCTATCTAACTGAGCACCTTTTTTGTTTGTTTTCTCACCTTTCCCTTTCAGTTCCAGCAGTTTCATCTTGCTTTGTTTCTTTCGTAATTCGGTCAATCGTATCATGCTCAGTCTCAAACTATTACAAGAAAAATCTTAAACCCTTAGAAATGATAAGAGCCATGTTCTCCCTCATCTCTTCTCTCTACTCAGCACCACACCCATTCTCTTGTGTTGTTCCTTCCAGCATGTCGCCCCTACTAGCCCCCCTCCGCCCCTCACATCTCCATGCTGGCTGTCCTTGCAAAGAGATGAGTGGATGGCATCATGGGATTGGACGAAGCAGGAGGGACATTGGCTTGAAGGCTCGACCAATGAAGCTGACCCTTGTTCTCGACCTCCTATCTTGCTCACTAAATGTCCTTTCTCTGCCCTCGAGACATTGCGGTAGGCAGGATGTGCCGTGAGCCCACACGCTCAAGGTGTGGTGGTGGCGCAAGCCGCTCCCGGCCCTTTCTCCAAGGCGAGAATGCTACGGAATTTCCAGTCGGCTCTTTTATGTTTGTGTGCAGAACCGAAATGAGCAGTACTGTTCGCACATGGTAAACCAGCATATATGAGAACAAGTGTCCCCATGGCATCTATGGCAGCAATGTCATAAACTTTTTTTCACGGTTGTTGGAGCCTCCCATGCGATGAATTATTGCATAGTAGTGTAATACTCCATGCATCTATGAGCACACAACTTAGCTTATGTAAAAGAGCAGGTAATATGAAAGCTCAGATGACATGCAATTTTCGATTTACCAATATGTATACCCTGCTCGTTGTATTACTCTATCTATGATTTGCTTGGTTTTCTAGCATTATATATGTATGTAACTGGCTATACGATTTTTCATTTATAGGATTGCGAGACATCATGAATTCCCGTAGTCCCTACCCGAGTCCCAGTACTAGTTAGTCAAACCGATGAGGGGATAACCACTTTAGGTTCACCACTGATATTCTTCATAAGTGTCTTCTTCCCGCATTGATTTGCATCACTGTTCGGTTTTCTTGCACCTACAAAGCGACAACTGGTACTGGATTTGCTTAAACATGAATCAGCTCCATTATACTAGACTATGAGCCAGTCATTCAGAAAAAGATGGAAAGACATTTTGCCTCGCTTAAAAAAAATATCCGAATGAGATTAAATTCTTTCTCGGGCTCGCAATGAGAGTAGTGGAAACTTTAGCTCCCACTTGATCATCATGTGAACCATTTTCAAGTTTCTCGAAAGCCAAATTTGGCAAGCTATTCACCGAGCTTAATTAGCGGCCTGACAGAGCAACCTCTCTCAAAACCAAACAGTCTACTACTCCCTCTCACTAATATAAGGTATTGGACCTACCATATTCAATTTTCTTGATTCAAATGTATCTAGACTTATTTGTAAATAGATTTACTCATTTTAATACCTATGTAGTAAAAATGAAGGGGGTCCAGTGCCTTATACTCCGTATTAGTGAATGGAGGGGGTACTTCATTGAATAGAAAAAACTGCATTTGGGATATTTGCATACACAGGCCACCCAAACACTAAGAATTCGGGATATTCGGGTCTGGAGCCATGGACAATGTCAATGTCTAATTCCAGGCCCGTGTATCTACATCCAAACACAGCTTAAACTTTTTGCCCCCACTATAATTTTTGTTCTGGGTCCGCCCTTGGGCTACATCCAAGGCTTGTTGGTTCAACTTCTCTCTATGATGTTCTCGGTGATTGTATAGATTCTGGTTTTTATGTTGTTTCCAATGACATCGGGAGAGGCTCGAGAGAGGTCCTTATGGCTCTAAATTATTATTTTTATTTGGTAATCTTGTGCTGTGATCGTTTGTGTGACTATTTGTAGAATTTCTGATTCTAAAAATATCTGCATAAAAAAAGTGGTCCCTGTATTAGTTGTCTGCATGTTGTACAACAGCCAGCTCAACTATGTGTTTTCTTTCTGGGTCAAATCACTTAATGTAGAGATAAAATTATATTAGTAGGCTAACTGTAAACGTTGGCTGGCATATAACCTATGTTCTAAAATTTAAAACGTTTTGGCAGACCATTTTAGCCTGTCAAAACATTTTATATTTTGCAATAGAGGTAGTATTAGTTTTCTCAGAGTAGAACACAGAAATTCCTGACAGAGAAAGAAAAGGCTTTCATCAAAGAAGAACAGAAATGACCACACGCTTGCAATTTACTCCAGAACAAGCATGTCTGCTAGTGCATATGTAAATGACACACAAAATTAATAAAGGGAAAAAAAGAAGAAGATGCAGAGACAATTACAGTAGATATACATGCTGCAAGCCTGCAACGCGCCGTTGAGAGATGGGACGGGGTCAGAGGAAGATAAAGCAGTCCATGGACATGAGGGGATTGTTGAGGTCATCAATCAATTCTCCTCCACCAACACCGATACCGGCGGCGGCAACCGTCGCCCCGGCGCTCTTCCTCTGCCCACCTGAATCCACTGTTCTGCACGAGGACGAAGAAGATGAAAGCCTATTCTTCCTGTAGGACGCCGAGCCTCCTGGCCCTGCCCTTGCTCCTGCTCCTGCAGGCGGCGCACGAGGGGGCGATGGCCGCACGCGCCTCGCCGCCGTCGTCGTCGGGGTTGTTGTACGGATACAGCGGCCGTTGCTGTGCCTGTTAGTGCTGGTGCTAGGCTTCTTCTTCCTCGGAGACTTGACCACGGACAGAGCCGGAGGCGTTCTTGGCGACGATGATTGGCGCGGAGCGGCGGAGGCGGGCCGGGAGAGCTTCTTCTTCTTGTGGGGGTCGAGCACCACGACCTCCATGTCCCTGCAAGTGCGGACTTTGCGGAACTCGGCCGAGAAGGGCCGTGACGACGACGAGGACGAACAAGTAGCTGTTGTTGAGGAGGAGGTGGTGGCCATGGAGACGGAAGAGCTTGCGGCGGACAGCAAGGAGGAGCTAGTTGATGTGGAGGCGGCGATGGGCGAGGGAGAATCAGAAGCGAGTGGGAGTGGGTGCACGGCGACGGCATGTTTGGTGCTGTGGTGGCGACCCAGAGTCGGAGAACCGCCCCCGCACAAGGACAAGGAGTCGTCGCCGGCGGTGGGAGGGGGAGAAGAGTAGGGGCAGCATCTGCTTACACAAGTGCCCATGGATCTTTGTTGATGATGTCTCTCAGTTGATCTCAAGGCTCAGGCCAGACAGGGTATATGTATGTGCAATTAGGCAAGTATATGTGCAACTAAGGGCAACATGCCGACCAATTATCAAGGATGATAACTGATGCAAGGACAATAAGATTATATAAGCAAATGGAGGGACAAAGCAAATGCAAAAAGACATAGTTGTTGCAGACCTAGTAGCAGTAGACTTTTTGCATCAAAACACTAAAGCTGGCATGGCCATTTGGTCAGAGAAACTAGCACGCGAGCGCAAAGTGTTTGAATTTGCAACGGCAGGCGCCAACACAGAGAGACAGTGACTATGATGAATGCAGTGTAGCTAGCTGCATCAATCAGTTCAGTTTCAGCATCCAAACAACACACCACACCTCAAATGTCCGTTCAATATTCAGAAATTTGGATCATGGACAGGCAGATCACACGCAAAATGTGATGACCCATTGAGCTGCATCAATCGGTTTTTCCAAGTTCAACAACACACTGCAGGTCAAATGCCAAAAGAGGCAACCTGCCGTTCACTGTTCAGACTAGTTTAGATCATTAACGGTGCAGATGCAGTGCTCTCTCATCATGCACTGTAACTATATCCCAGAGTTAAGGATGCTACAAAGCTGCATCAGATAAACACATGCATACAGATAATTCTGAGCCGGCGAGACCAAAGGAAAATGATGTCTCGTTGTCCCTCTGTCTTCCAACTTTCATCTAATGCAGCTACCAGTTCTAGCCTGCTTGTAATTTAGTCCTCGCATTACCCTTGAAGAAGATCAAAAAATGGTCAGTGAAGCAACTGGCATCGTTAACCCTCTGTGCAACGGGTGGTCGTCTAGCAGGGGCACGTGGAGCTCATTACGAATTGGTTTAGGTTGAGCGTGAAGCTAGCGTCACTGCTTCTTGTGAAGAGGCAGGGGATGGTGGCAATAACATTGACTCCATTGTGGTGGGCAATCCCGAGGAGTAAAAGGAGTAAATGAGAATTGCATAAGTTATATTGATTCATGGTAACCATATAAGAAAACTCTACATTTGTCTACATGTATTCCTTCTCGAGAGTTGCTAAAATCCTTTTGGGCCCTGAACCAAAATACATGGTAGAGTGTTCTTTGCACTTCTATTGGATCAAATAAAGGAAACAAATAAGGTAGAGTAGCACTTGCTCATCATAAGAGATGTATTTACCATAGTAAACCTACTCCTCATAAGCATCTTCCCTATGGAAGAAAAGTGAAATTTGGTTCGAACGAATATAAATAAGGTGGTGAGAAAGCGAGGTTTATAGGTCAAGGATTCCGCACAGGGCCAACATCGGTTACGATGTGGCGTACCTTCTCAATATGGGTGTAGTTATGTTTTGATACTGAATATCATTAGCAGTACATATCCATGCAATTGATGTATGTAGTGACTACGAAGTCATATGGGTCTCAATTTAGGTATCTATGTGCGAAACTTTGGAAGTCACCCTATGATTTAAAGTAGTCGGAATTTTGTGTGCTACAACCGGCTAAGTGATTTTCTCCTTAAAAGGATTACTCAAAAACCGATGATTGTTGATATGTATTCATAAAGAAATCTCGGATCGAATTTTACATCGCTTTAAAGGTGTTGATGATCTTAACATCAATGACTATGCAAGACGTATGAGATACATGCAATCATATTATGACGGATATTTGGGTCAAACCAAATAAATTCTTAAATTTAGAACTTGAACATATGCCCTTAGAAATAAATGTACACCAATCTTCATATATCCAGAAATATTGGAGAAGTTCAATATATATAGATATAGCATATCAAAGTCATATATGGCGATATTATGCCTAACATGGGATACAAATCCATTGATACCTCGCGGAAATGGTGATGGGATAGCTGGAGCTGAAGTTCTACATCTGAATACCATCAAAGCACTTACATAGTGATGATTGCAAGTGCACAGGTTGATGTAGCTAGTTTCGAAGTCATACAAAGCACTTACATAGTGATGATTGCAAGTGCACAGGGTGATGGGATAGCTGGAGCTGAAATTCTCCTTCTTCTTTATTTCCAGCGAATTGTTTCTTCACAAGGAAGATTTTAAGTGCTCCCAATCAGCATATTTCATCCCATACTTGGCAAGAATACCAGTATGAAAATGTTCTTCAATTTTCCGACTTCCTGTGAACATAGACATAAAAGTGCGTGCTGGCGCGGTAAAATGCAAGAATCCCTATCTCTATGTTGTAATAAAGTAAAGAAAAACACTATATGAAATGGACGTATCACATAGTTACATATCTTTTAACTAATTCCATCTGGAAAATCCAGATGAGACCATGTGATGCATGTAAAATGCATACATGAACTTTACATTTTATTACATGTTATTCCATGTTATTTGCATCATATAAGGGTTATATTCATGATTTATATTGAGTTTTGGGGATAATTAACAACTTCCCCATTTTTCTGGAATTAACCCTGCGCTGTCAGAAAACCCCTTTTTCTATATTTTGATGTTTCAGGGACCCAAACGACGTCCAAATGACCTGAAACTTTACGGGGATCACTTTTTTGGAAAGAACGAAACGTAGGCGCAAAGGAATCGAAGAAACGGAGACCAGAAGGCCAAAAGGGGTGGGCCCACGCGGCCAGATTCCCTGACCGCGTGGGGTCCCCCATCCTGGCCCTCGGCCTCTGCTGCCGTCGATCTTTCTTCCCGAAGCTTCGTCTTGACCTAAAAACGTCTATATATAGACCCCCCAGGTTCGCGAAAGGGAGCGCCGCCGAAACACAGAAACCACGAAACAGAGATCTGGAGCTGAAGATTGGAGGGGGAAAACTCCGGCGGGGCGCTGCCGGTGTGGTCTCCTTCCCCTCCAACAACATCTCCACCGACACCATGATGAAGAGGGAGTAGTCCACCTCTGGACTATGGGTTTGTGGAAGTAACTTATGTATCTCTCCTCTCTATGAGCTTCACTAATTAGTACCGTATGAGCTGCTGAACATGATTATGGTCATCTATGTAATTCCTTTGTGGTGGATCTTTATTATGAGTTAATACATGTTTGAGATTGCAATGGTTTTGTTTCAGTTATGAAAGTAGATGCATATTATGTACCCCGTTCTTATTTACTTGTCATGATCAAGCATGTTTATGAGAGCATGTGAGGGGGAACGTGTGCATTAGTTGGAGTAACGGGGGGTGGCTAGTGCAGTGAACGTGAGAGAAAGTTCTGCGATCCACTTGGGTTTTCTATCTTACTTTGTTGCCTCACTAGGGATAAACAAAAATACCATGCTACCGGAGAGTGGATGTGACCTTGGCCACTACCTCCATGACTAGATCTAGCATGTTCTTATTTTAACTTCATGTCATTGAACTTATTGCTATGCTCTGATTTATCTTAATTACTAAGGTGTTATGATTTAGTTCGCATCTTGGTGGAGCATAAGAGAGAGAACAACTTATACTTGAGATCTCTATGTTAGGACGTGATGCCCATATTATTAATAACTTGTCAAACCATGTCTTGCTATCTTTCATGTTAATTTTAGTGTTCCATTGTCTACCACGTTATCAAGAGAGAGTGCATTTGTGAAACCATGAACCCCGGTCCATTTTTAATCATAAGAAACACCTTTCCAACACTTTTATCATCACTTTTGTTTGCTGCCATTATTAAATCCGAAAATACAAAAACACTTTTACATCTTGCATTCATCATAAAAAACCCAAAATATCATTTATCATTACTACCATCATCCTTGCATATTTATTTACCATCATTGCATATTTACTTATTGTTTGCATTGCATATTTATTTATTATCATTCTCACACCTTGTGCTTGACAACCACTTGGTGAGGTTGAGGGCACAAAACAATTTATTTTGTTGCAGATTCTCAAGAGAAGGATAAGGAGATAACACCTGAAATACTGGTTCCCCGAGAGTTCGATATTAAACCCTCGAGTCACCCCTCGTGGGGAAAACTGTCTTCCACTACTACATACACTCTGCACTTGGAGTCTCAACCTAACCCATTTACTTTTCACGCAGGTACCACACGAAGGGGCCAGCAACTGTTTTCTGGCGCCGTTGTGGGGTAACTACGTGAAGGGCCATCATCATGGTGTGACATATCGATAATGTCTAATTATCTGATCGCAACAATGTCATATCATATACTGGATTTACTGGAAGAGTCTACCAAGGGAAGTCTTTAGCATAGACTTCACATGGCCCTTTCCAATAGTCATTCTTTTAAAAAAATCATTTGAAGCATCACAAGATGTCTATGGCTTCACGAAATGATTTGCCCCATATTAAATCATGTGTTTAGGATCTATCATAATTTAGAATGACCTATCATTATCTATCAACATAACGTCACTTGTATTGATAAAATACATACGAGTTATATTTATCTTCATGAACTACAGAAAAGTTAGAGGATAATTTGCGAAAAAAATGCTGTGAAAATCTAACATATATTGAGAATGTCTTTACCAACATCTAAATTCTAGAATTAGGTTTGTGAACCTGGTGAGATGCGAGCTTGATGTTTGCAATTAAAGTTCAGGGAGATTAAACTCCCAAAATTTAACTTGTCGGTGATCCTCCGATAAATTATATTGTATTACTTTTCTCTTTGTGTGTTTTCCCTAATGGTTTCTCATACAAGTTTTTTTATGAGACACTATAAATACAATTGTGGACCTATTCCATGACACGTCTCAAACGTGTCTATAATTTTTGATTGAGTAATGCTATTGTCATATCAATGTTACATATTTTTTATTATGGTTTTATATCATTTTACGTAATTTTTTGTTTGACTAACCTATTAACTAACACAGTTCTCAGAGTCAGTTGTTGTTTTCTACATGTGTTTCTTCGCAGAAAATCCCATTTTACGGAGGAAAAAATTACGGGGAAAGATACAAAGGCACCGTAGGGGGACAACCGGACAAGGGGCACATAGGTGAGGCGCGGCCCCCACTCACGGTTCCACCGCCTATTTATTCGTCTTGACCTTAAACCCTTCGAGGCGAGAGTTTATTTTCGGAAAGTAGATACAGAAGACGTTGTCCCGCGACGATCCAATATGGCGGCCAGTCCCGGTACTCTGCCGAAAGAGGGATCCATTTTTTGAGGCTTCTTCATCGAGCTTGCTGCCTCCACGATGATGCGTGAGTAGTTCCCCTTGTACTATGGGTACATAGCAGCAGCTAGATGACACACACTCTCTCTCTCACTCTCTCTCTCTTCAATACAAAAATCTACTGAGCTGCCCTACAAGTTGGAGTTTCTCTTATGTAGCGAACGTTACTAATTAATGTTGTGTTTATTCGACACATATACTTCTATATAAACATTTAATAAGAAAAACATGAGCCCAACAAGAAAATACAATAGCCAAGTTTAATAGTATAGATAACTGATAGTGAGTGCCGGTATATAAAGATTAATGATACATGAATTGTATGACGTACCCAGCTCTGTCACTTGTAATTGACTCCTATTAAGTGAGAAAGCTGAAGCAAGAGAGGAATATAGAGTTTGTATTTATATTTTATCCATAACTTTTTATTTCGTGTAACACATAAGAAATACTTGGATATAAATACCACTAGGCTATAGAACTAGAAAGCTAAGATATATGACTCGGTGTGCACCTCAATATGTTGGTAAAATAGGCCTGGGATGCATTCGGGACTTGTACACCAACGATTTGATTCATTTGGTAAGCAAAGAGTAGTGCAAGACCTATATAGTTCATTTGATTCACAACTCTAATATTCCGAGGCGAAGTTTTGCGTGTTGCTATTAAAATACACATCTTTCTAAACCTATTACGATGTGAATCTATGTTCAAAAAGCAATGCGGGTGATTTCATCTATTGATTCATATCCTTTGCAGGTGCTGAGGTCGAATAGTTCTGCGTGCCTCAGAATCAAACCAAGCGTTTCATGTTAACTCCAAAGTAGCCAAACATGATCCTGCTGCGCAGAGTCGAACAATGATCCCTAAAACCCAACCCTGTTGTTGTGCTGTTCGATTCATGGATTGTCTAGAGGAGCCAACTCCACGACAACCAATTGAATGTAGATTCTGAATAGTTTTATGAGGCTAGTGATACGTCCATTTTGCATCACCATTTTATATCATAATTTACTGCTATTCATTGATATATTTCATATTTGGATATATACTTATGTTATTTTATCTTGTTTTGCATGTTTGATGATTATTGGAGAATTAACTGCCGGAGTCAGGATTCAGCTGGAAAAAGCATCGTCAAGACACCCTATTTCTGAAGATCGACAATTCACGGAAAAATACAGATGTTCCTATTTTATCAGATGCCGGAGCAGCCAAAAGGGGAGGCTGAGATGGGCCACGAGGGGCCCACACCACCCCACGGCGCGGGCCCCCTCTGCCGCGCCGGGGCATGGTGTGGCCGCCCTGGCCCACCTCTGGCGCTCCCCTTCGCGTACTTATCCCCAGAAACCCTAAGACGGGGAGAGCCATCGAGGAAATATTCCGCCGCCTCCACGAGGCGGAAACCACAGAGAGAGAAAAAGCTCTCCGGCAGGGAGAAATCTGCCGGGGAAATTCCTTCCCGGAGGGGGGAAATCATCGCCATCGTCATCACGCTGGACTTCATCGGGATCATCATCATCATCTCCACCCCGTCACCATCATCTCCACCGCTCCACTTCGTTCCGCTGTAACATCTAGGGTTATACTTTGTGTAGTTCATAGGGGAAACTTTCCCGGTGTTGATTACTACTTGTGGTTGATGCTATTAAGTTTTATCGGTGAATTGAAGTATATGTCCAGATTGTTATTCATCATTATATCACCTCTGATCATGATCCATATGATGTCTTGTGAGTAGTTCGTTCAGTTCTTGAGGACATGGGAGAAGTCATGCTGTTAGTAGTGGAACTATGTTGAGTAATATTTAATGGTTTGATATTTAAGTTGTGGTGTTATTCTTCTAGTGGTGTCGTGTGAACGTCGACTACATGACACTTCACCTTTATGGGCCTAGGGAATGCATTGTGTATTCGGCTACTAATTGTGGGGTTGCCGGAGTGACAGAAACCTAAACCCCCGTTAGTAAACCGGTGCATGAGGGAGTGTAGGATCTCAGAGTTTAAGGCTGTGGTTAGATTTATCTTAATTACTTCCTTGTAACGCGGATGCTTGCAAGGGGTTTAATCACAAGTATGTATTAGTCCAAGTTAGGGCAGTGCATTAGCATAGGTTCACCCACACAACACTTATCAAAACAATAAAGATTAATCGCTGTAGGAAGCGAAAGCACTTGACGAAATTCCCGTGTGTCCTCAAGAACATTTTGCCATCATAAGTAAACCAACATTGGGCCACTTGCTGCAATTATTATTACTGTCTTTTATTTACACGTATTTTATTTATCTGCAATATCAAAAACCCCTAAAAACTTGTCTGCTAGTATTTACAGTGATTCCTTGATCAAAACTACTTGTCAACACCTTCTGCTCCTCGTTGGGTTCGACACTCTTATTTATCGAAAGTACTACGATACACCCCCTATACTTGTGGGTCATCAAGACTATTTTCTGGCGCCGTTGCCGGGGAGTGAAGTGCTATTGGTAAGTGGAATTGGTAAGGGAAACCTTTACTGTAAGTGCTGTTTTTATTTCTGCTTGCTGCTTTATTTTATTATGGAGAGATCTCCATTCGAATCCCTATTTGGGAATACTACTGCCACTGCTAAGGTAGTAGATGAACCGCCGCCTGCTGAATTAGATCCATTTAAAATACCTATGAAAATTGTTGAACGTGTTATGGATAACCGCTATGTTGGAGATGGAACCATCCATCCTGGTGATCATTTACTATTTATACATGAATTATGCGAGTTGTTCAAGTGTGCAGGTATTTCAATGGAAAAAGTCAAGAGGAAGTTATTCTCTATATCACTGAAGGGCCGAGCTGCGGAATGGTATAAGATGCTGAAGAATGGCCGATCTATTGGCTGGGAGGAAATTGTACCTCTCTTTTATTCTAAATTCTATCCTCCTAGTGAGATTCATCAAGATCGAAATCGCATATATAATTTTTGGCCTCATGATGGAGAGAGTATTGCCCAAGCGTGGGGGAGATTGAAGTCACTAATGCTCAAATGTCCCATTCATGAGCTCCCAAGTAATATTGTTATCAATAATTTTTATGCAAGGCTTTCTCTTCATGATAAGGATTTATTGGATGCCTCTTGTTCTGGATCATTTACACGTACTGAAGAAGAAGTTAAATGGGACCTTCTTGACCGTATTCAGGAAAATACTGAAGGATGGGAGAACGACAAAGGTAGAAAGTCAGGTATAAATTATGATTACGAATGCATTAAATCTTTTATGGAGACTGATGATTTCCGTAATGTTAGTGTGTTTATTGTCTTGATTCTCAAGTTGTTGCAAATTATTACAAAGCTTTTGCCTCTTATCTTGATGTGCCTAAGAAGGATTTGAATAAATATCATGAACCTTATAAAGATAAAACCAATTCGGCCATTGGCAAAGTATTGAAGTTCATACTGTTGATCACATTTTGCCAGAACCTTATATTGAAAAAATACCTTTTCCTGTTAAAGTCAAGAACATTCTCTGATAGCTAGTGTGGTTAATAAAAGTGCCAAGAAACCTTTAGAGCCTGATGAACAAATAACTGTTGAACCTGAAGTAGCAATATAAAGGATTTGGTAACTGAAAATGTAGATGGAGAACATATTATCTTTTGTGAAGATGCTTCTAATATTGTTTCGCATCCTGGTAAATCTAGGAAAACAAGTGTTCCTGTGCTTTCAGTGAAGATAGGAGAACATTGCTATTATGGTTTATGTGATATTGGTGCAAGTTCTAGTGCTATTCCTTTTGAACTTTATAAAGAAATTATGCATGAAATTAGTCCCTGTGAACTTGAGGATATTGATGTGGTTATTCAACTTGCCAATAGGGAAACTATCTCTCCATTGGTATTGTGAGAGATGTCGAGGTTTTATGCGGTAAAACTAAATATCCTACTGATTTTCTAGTACTTGGTTCTAAAGCTAGTAAAACTTGTCCTATTATTTTCGGTAGACCTTTCTTGAATACATGTGGTGCTATTATAGATTGTAAGAAAGAGAAAATTTACACTAAATTTAATGGAGAATCTTATGAGTTTAATTTCTCTAAGTTTGGTAAGAAACTTTATGAAACTGATTTGCCTAATGAGGACTCGAAAATTGAACAACTTGCTGCTATTGCTATTGCTCCTAACAATGCCTTGCAGCAATTTATGGAGGAACACGAAAGTGAGGTCTTTATGGAGGAAAGGAATGAAATTGACAATATCTTTCTTCATCAACCACCATTACTTAAGCATAATTTGCCGGTGGAAGATTTGGGTACCCCTGCACCTCCTAAAGAAGATCCTGTTTTTGATTTAAAACCTTTGCCTGATAACTTAAATATGCTCACATTGATGATAAGAAAACATATCCTGTTATTATTAGTTCTAAACTTTCAGGTACTGAAGAGGCAAGGTTATTGGAAGTATTGAGGAAACACCGAGGGGCTATCGGATATACTTTGGATGATTTAAAAGGGATTTCTCCTACTATATGTCAACACGCCATCAACATGGAAGATGATGCAAAACCTGTTGTGGAGCACCAGCGTCGTTAATCCCTAAAATGAAGGAAGTGGTAAGAAATGAGGTATTAAAACTCCTCGATGCTGGTATAATTTATCCTATTGCTGATAGTAAATGGGTAAGTCCTGTGCATTGTGTTCCTAAGAAAGGAGGAGTTACTGTTGTGCCAAATGAAAATGATGAACTTATTCCTCAAAGAGTAGTTGTTGGATATAGGATGTGCATTGATTTTCGAAAGGTTAATAAAGTTACTAAGAAAGATCACTATCCTTTACCTTTTATTGATCAAATGTTAGAAAGGTTGTCTAAGAAAACTCATTTTTGCTTTCTTGATGGTTATTCTGGATTTTCACAAATTGCTGTTAGAGCGAAAGATCAAGAGAAAACTACTTTTACTTGTCCTTATGGAACTTATGCTTATAGGCGTATGCCTTTTGGTTTGTGTAATGCTCCTGCTACATTTCAAAGATGCATGTCTGCTATTTTTCATGGTTTTTGTGAAAAAATTGTGGAAGTATTCATGGACGATTTTTCCGTCTATGGAACTTCTTTTGATAACTGCTTGCAAAACCTTGATAAAGTTTTGCAGAGATGTGAGGAAACTAATCTTGTTCTTAATTGGGAGAAATGTCACTTTATGGTTAATGAAGGGATTGTTCTTGGACATAAAATTTCTGAAAGAGGTATTGAAGTGGACAGAGCTAAAGTTGAAGCAATTGAGAAAATGCCCTGTCCCAGGGATGTTAAAGGTATTCGTAGTATTCTCGGTCATGCCGGTTTCTATAGAAGGTTTATTAAAGATTTCTCTAAAATTTCAAAACCTCTTACTAATCTTCTCCAAAAAGATGTACCTTTTGTTTTTGATGATGATTGTAAAGAAGCTTTTGAGTCTCTAAAAAAGGCTTTAACCACTGCTCCTGTTGTTCAACCTCCTGATTGGACTTTACCTTTCGAAATTATGTGTGATGCTAGTGATTTTGCTGTAGGTGCTGTTCTTGGACAGCGAGTAGATAAGAAGTTGAATGTTATTCATTATGCTAGTAAGACTCTTGATGCTGCTCAAAAGAATTATGCCACTACTGAAAAAGAGTTTTTAGCAGTAGTTTTTGCTTGTGATAAGTTTAGACCCTATATTGTTGATTCGAAAGTTATTATCCATACCGATCATGCTGCTATTAGATACCTTATGGAAAAGAAAGATGCTAAGCCTAGACTTATAAGATGGGTGCTTTTATTACAAGAGTTTGATTTGCATATTGTAGATAGGAAAGGTGCTGAAAATCCTGTCGCTGATAATTTGTCTAGATTGGAAAACATTTCTTATGATCCTGTTCCTGTTAACGATAGTTTTCCAAATGAACAATTGGCTGTGATAAAGGTAAGCTCGCGAGAAAGTCCTTGGTATGCTGACTATGCTAACTTTATTGTTGCCAAGTATTTGCCTCCAACCTTTACAGCTCAGCAAAGAAGGAAATTCTTTTATGACTTGAGGCATTATTTTTGGGATGACCCACACTTATATAAAGAAGGAGTGGATGGTATAATGCGAAGATGTGTTCCAGAATTTGAACAAAAAGAAATATTGAGAAATGCCATGGAAGTGCTTATGGAGGACATCATGCTGGAGATAGAACTGCACAAAAGGTTTTACAATCAGGTTTTTATTGGCCTACTCTTTTTAAAGATGCAAGAAAATTTATTTTATCATGCGATGAATGTCAAAGAGTTGGTAATATAACTAGACGCAATGAAATGCCTATGAATTATTCTCTTGTTATTGAACCTTTTGACTGTTGGGGATTTGACTTTATGGGTCCTTTTCCTCCTTCTGATGGTTATACTCATATACTTGTTGCTGTTGATTATGTTACTAAATGGGTAGAAGCTATACCAACATCTAGTGCTGATGGTGAGACATCATTAAAAATGCTTAAAGATATTATTTTTCCAAGGTTTGGTGTGCCTAGATATCTCATGACTGATGGTGGTTCTCATTTTATCCATGGTGCTTTTAGAAAAACCCTTGCTAAATATGATGTTAATCATAGAATTTCTTCACCTTATCATCCTCAAACAAGTGGTCAAGTAGAATTATCAAATAGAGAGATTAAATCTATTTTGCAGAAGACTGTTAATAAATCTAGAAAGAATTGGGCTAGGAAGCTTAATGATGCTTTGTGGGCTTATAGAACTGCTTATAAAAATCCTATGGGTATGTCTCCTTATAAAATGGTTTACGGAAAAGCTTGTCATTTACCTCTAGAATTAGAACATAAAGCTTATTGGGCCGTAAAAGAACTTAATAGAGATTTTAAACTTGCCGGTAAAAAAGGTTACTTGACTTGAGTTCCTTAGATGAATGGAGAAGTGAAGCTTATGAAAATGCTAGACTTTTTAAAGAGAAAGTGAAACAATGGCATGATAGGAGAATCCTAAAGAGAGAGTTTAATGTTGGTGAGAAAGTTCTATTGTATAGGTCTCGTCTCAGATTTTTTGCAGGTAAATTACTTTCGAAATGGGAAGGACCTTATGTTGTTTCAGAGGTTTACCGTTCAGGTGCAATCAAAATTACTTCGCTTGATGGTGACAAATCTCAAGTGGTTAATGGTCAAAGACTCAAGCATTATATTTCTGGGGATTCTTATAACGAAGACGTTGATATTATTCAAGTAGTGACTCCGGAAGATTTTATTAAAAGTCAAATTCAGAAAACTGCAGAGTCTGTTTTCGAATAGGTAACAGTTTTGGTAAGAAAAAGTT
Organism: Poa pratensis; assembly: GCA_947311845.1. NCBI lineage: Eukaryota > Viridiplantae > Streptophyta > Magnoliopsida > Poales > Poaceae > Poa > Poa pratensis. The sequence goes on from CAMZMU010000049.1 coordinate 36,980,325, forward strand.
CGCGTTTAACTTCCCAACTTATTTTTGTTGTTTTTATTAAATATGGAAAATTACGAGCCAAAAACGGGGAGGAAACGGTGCCCGAGGGCACCACACCACCCCACGGCGCGGGCCCACCCTTGGCCGCGCCGTGGCATGGTGTGGGCGCCTCGGAGCCCGTCTCCAGCCCGGTTTCGACCTGGACTTTCCTTTTGTTATGAAACTTTTTGCTATATAACCCCCGGATCCCCCGAGGTCCGTATATCGTTTTCTCGTCGTGTTTTCGTTTCGGGTTGTTTCTGTTCAGATGTCGTCCCAGGGTTCATCTTCAGAGAAGTACGTGCTGCGACGTCAACGTGAGCTCCTCCGTGACCTCGATCAGGGGACTTTCGTCGGATGGTCAGAAGAAGAAAGGATCACAGCTAGGCGCAAGGATATGGATCAGAGCGTCAAGGAGGAAGTAAAGAGATGTCGTCAAACAAAGAGGACAGATTGCTGCAAGATCAAGGACAAGCAAACCTACTTTTGTGGGATCAATTAACACTCAACGTGCCTTTTCTCATAATATGCAGGGAGCGACACCGCCTGTTCCAGATTTAGCTCTTTTCCTGCAGTAACTGAGGCTCTTCGAGTCACTGATGAGTTTTGCGATCAATATCGAGTTCTGAGGATGGAGGTGGAGATACTCCAAGAGGAGAACGACAGGCTTCGCCGCATGCTAGAGCGGTTCCTGTCCCCAATCAAGATCGTCCCACCATCACCACCGAAGGAGTAATTCATCATTGGTATTGGCATCCCCTCAGCTTGTTCCAAGCTTGGGGGAGTGCCGCGGTATCATCACCATTATCTTTTACCTTTTACTTTTCAGTCGAGTCATATCATGAGTAGAGAAGTTATCATATAGGATGGTTTGCAGTGTGGAAGTATCTCTCCTTTAGTTGGTTATCTATGTATCCCTTGGTGTGAGTTGCCGTTATTGGAATATTAATGAGAAGTTTTATCATTTACTTTCTGCACACTTTATTTTACTTTGCAAATTTCTGTCATATGAATGATCTTGTTGTTAGTATTGGCATCACTTTGGGAGCATCAAGTAAATCTATTTGGTTTTGGCAAACTTAGCATTGGTCAGTAGCAACAATACTTTGAGGCTTAAGTAGAAAAGAGGGGATTGCATGTAGATACATTATCTCATTATCTTTCTTTCTTGTTGGCTCATGAGCTTAGTATTCTCAAGTTAAAATTATTTGTGTTTACAAGGAAGATTGCATGATTGTTTCTATTACATTTATATTTGTTTGTATCCCTCCACTCTTATGCTTGCTACCCAGCCTTGCTAGCCAAAAACCTGTACTGAGAGGGAATGCTTCTCGTGCATCCAAACCTTGAGCCAAAACCCATGCCATTTGTGTCCACCATAACTACCTATATGTGGTATTTCCTTGCCACTCCAAGTAAATACTTCATGTGCTACCTTTAAACTATTCAAAAGCTACTACTCCTTATTTGTGTCACTGTTTACTAGCTCATGAGGACGTATGTGGGTTATTCTTTATTAACTGTCAACAGACTTTACCACCGGACTAGCGGCATATACATCCGCTTATCATTAATTTTGCAAAAAGAGCTGGCAAATGGGGTGCCCAGTCCCAATTAATTACAACTTTAACCGCTTAATTCTCTTCACATTTTTGCCCTGATTTATCAGTCAAGCAATGATACAGTGAATACTGCATGTGTAAACAAAAGAGAAGAGGGATGATCTGCCTTGCTGGTAGAAATAACGTCCTTCATGGGAGCCGCTCTTAAAGTCTGGTTGCAGGGATATTGTTTTCCACTATTCGTTGACAATTCTCATACACCACTCAAAACTTATATTTTTATTCTCTATATGATTTCAAAAACTTAAAAAGCTCTAGCACATGATTTAATCCCTGCTTCCCTCTGCGAAGGGCCTTTCTTTTACTTTTATGTTGAGTCAGTAAACCTATTCCCTTCTTTCTTAAGCAAGCATTTGAGTTGTTGTGATTCAACCATCTATATATTAATATTATCAATCATGTTGTTATCCTTCCTTGTTTTGCACAAGTCTTTTATCTGAAGGAATATAACTTTGAAAGTTATCAATGACTGTAAAGAAATTGTGATAATTGAGCATGTAAGTTCTGCAATATAGCTCCGATATAAGGACTCTACTCGAAAGATAAGTACAATCTGTTAATTGTTCTCTGACCAAGAACGAAGTTTGCCATCACCAAACTATGATTTTCTTTATGCACCTTTATTGTGATTTCCATTACTCGTTTCAAGATAAGTTATATGAGGGGAAGTTGCTGTCTAAAATGATTTGTGTATTAATACATGTTGATGCTTCTTGTCCGTATTCTTTATTATCGACGCTTCACTCCATAAACCTGTGGTCTTGTTTACTGAGTTCAGCTTTCGCTTGGGGACAAGCGAGGTCTAAGCTTGGGGGAGTTGATACGTCCATTTTGCATCACTATTTTATATCATAATTTACTGCTATTCATTGATATATTTCATATTTGGATGATATACTTATGTTATTTTATCTTGTTTTGCATGTTTGATGATTATTGGAGAATTAACTGCCGGAGTCAGGATTCAGCTGGAAAAAGCATCGTCAAGACACCCTATTTCTGAAGATCAACAATTCACGGAAAATATACAGATGTTCCTATTTTATCAGATGCCGGAGCCAGCCAAAAGGGGAGGCTGAGATGGGCCACGAGGGGCCCACACCACCCCACGGCGCGGGCCCCCTCTGCCGCGCCGGGGCATGGTGTGGCCGCCCTGGCCCACCTCTGGCGCTCCCCCTTCGCGTACTTATCCCCCAGAAACCCTAAGACGGGGAGCCATCGAGGAAATATTCCGCCGCCTCCACGAGGCGGAAACCACAGAGAGAGAAAAAGCTCTCCGGCAGGGAGAAATCTGCCGGGGAAATTCCTTCCCGGAGGGGGGAAATCATCGCCATCGTCATCGTCATCACGCTGGACTTCATCGGGATCATCATCATCATCATCTCCACCGCCGTCACCATCATCTCCACCGCTCCACTTCGTTTCGCTGTAACATCTAGGGTTATACTTTGTGTAGTTCATAGGGGAAACTTTCCCGGTGTTGATTACTACTTGTGGTTGATGCTATTAAGTTTTATCGGTGAATTGAAGTATATGTCCAGATTGTTATTCATCATTATATCACCTCTGATCATGATCCATATGATGTCTTGTGAGTAGTTCGTTCAGTTCTTGAGGACATGGGAGAAGTCATGCTGTTAGTAGTGGAACTATGTTGAGTAATATTTAATGGTTTGATATTTAAGTTGTGGTGTTATTCTTCTAGTGGTGTCGTGTGAACGTCGACTACATGACACTTCACCTTTATGGGCCTAGGGAATGCATTGTGTATTCGGCTACTAATTGTGGGGTTGCCGGAGTGACAGAAACCTAAACCCCCGTTAGTAAACCGGTGCATGAGGGAGTGTAGGATCTCAGAGTTTAAGGCTGTGGTTAGATTTATCTTAATTACTTCCTTGTAACGCGGATGCTTGCAAGGGTTTAATCACAAGTATGTATTAGTCCAAGTTAGGGCAGTGCATTAGCATAGGTTCACCCACACAACACTTATCAAAACAATAAAGATTAATCGCTGTAGGAAGCGAAAGCACTTGACGAAATTCCCGTGTGTCCTCAAGAACATTTTGCCATCATAAGTAAACCAACCGGCTTATCCTTTGCTCTAAAAAGGATTGGGCCACTTGCTGCAATTATTATTACTGTCTTTTATTTACTCGTATTTTATTTATCTGCAATATCAAAAACCCCTAAAAACTTGTCTGCTAGTATTTACAGTGATTCCTTGATCAAAACTACTTGTCAACACCTTCTGCTCCTCGTTGGGTTCGACACTCTTATTTATCGAAAGTACTACGATACACCACCTATACTTGTGGGTCATCAGCCAGCCATACTGTTGATCTGTTTAAAAAAAATATTGTTGATATGTAAAAAACTCACGATTTGTTGTGTTCCACGCCTTTTATACCGAATAATCAGGCTAGAGATGTTTTTTATCGGGTAAAGACATTTTTCTTCCTCCGTATACTATAAAATAAACTATTGTTGTTTTGTACTGTAGTTGCTCAATTTTGTTTGATAAATAAAATGTATTAGTACCAACTTACCAAGCAGATATCAGTTAAGTAGTTAATCAATTAAAAATTTGTTTCTTGCTCTAAAAAAGGGTAATTGCACCAGTGGTACAAGAACTTGTTCACCATGTGCAATTTGATACCAAAACTGTCAAATTGTGATTAGTTGGTACAAGAACTTGTCTAGTGCGTGTATTTTCTACAAAATGAACTAGACGCGACACATGGCAGTCCAAAATAAATAAATCATTTGAAGCATCACAATATGTGTATGGCTTCACAAAATGATTTGCCCATGTTAAATCACATGTTTAAAATCCATCATAATTCAGAATCACCTATCATTATCTATCAACATATCGTCACTTGTATTGCTAATACATACGAGTTATATTTATCTACATGAATTACAGAAAAGTTAGAGGATAATTTACGAAAAAATTACTGTGAAAATCTAACATATATGTTGACAATGTGTTTACTAACATCTACATTATAGAATTATGTTTGTGAAACTGGCAAGATGCGACCTTGATGTTTGCAAAGTCCAGGAAGATTAAACTCCCAAAATTTAACTTGTTGGTGATCCTCAGATAAATTATATTGTATTCCTTTTCTCTCTGTGTGTTTTCCCTAATGGTTTCTCATACAAGTTTTTTCATGAGGCACTATAAATACAATTGTGCACATATTCCATGATATGTGTCAAACGTATCTATAATTTTTGATTGATCAATTCTATTATTATATCAATGTTACATGTTTTTATTATCGTTTTATAACATTTTATATCATTTTTGTTTGACTAACCTATTAACGCAGTGCCCAGAGTTAGTTGTTTTCTACATGTGTTGTTTTGCAGAAAATCCCATTTTACGGAGGTAAAAAATCACGGGGAAAGATACCAAAAATTTAATCTTTAGGGAAAAGGCAAAATACATCGTAGGGGGACCGGGGCACATAGCTGAGGCGCGGCTCCCACTAGCGGTTCCACCCGCCTATTTATTCGTCTTGACCTAACCCTTTGAGGCAGGAGTTTATTTTCGGAAAGTAGATACAGAAGACGTTGTCCCGCGATGATCCAATATGGAGGCATGTTCCGGTACTCTATCAAAAGAGGGATCGATTATCGCAGGCTTCTTCATCGAGCTTGATGCCTCCACGATGATGGGTGAGTAGTTCCCCTTGTACTATGGGTCCATAGTAGCAGCTAGATGCGCGCGCGCACACACACTCTTTCTCTCTCACACACACACTCTCTTTCTCTCTCTCACACACACACTTTCTCTCTCTCTCTCTCTCTCTCTCTCTCTCTCTCCCCCTCTCTGTCTCTCATATTCTTCGATACAAAAATGTAATGAGCTGCCCTAAAAGTTGGAGTGCCCTTATGAGGCGGATGTTACTAATGTTGTGTTTATTCGACACATATACTCTTATATAAAATTTTAATAAGAAAAACATGAGACCCAACAAGAAAATACAATACCAAGTTTACTAGTATAGATAACCGATCGTGAGTACCGGTATAGATTAATGATACATGAATTGTATGACGTACTCAACTCTATCACTTGTAACTGACTCCTATTAAGTGTAGGTGGGTGAGACAGCTGAAGCAAGAGAGGAATATAGAGTTTGTATTAATATTCATAAACTTTTATTTCGAGTAACACGTAAGCAATACTTGGTTATAAATACCACTAGGCTAAAGAACTATACCATGAGAAAGCTAAGATTTATGACTCTGGAAAGTATAAAACAAGCTCCTCGGTGTACACCTCAATATGTTGGTAAAATAGGCTTGGGATGCATTCGGGACTTGTACACCAACGATTTTATCCATTTGGTAAGCAAAGAGTAGTGCAAGACCTATATGGTTCATTTGATTCACAACTCTATTTTTTGCTATCAAATACGCATCTTTCTAAACCAACTATGTTGATCGATGATGCTGTGAAATCTATGTTCAAAAAGCAATGCCAGTGTTTCCATCTATTGATACATTTGCAGGTGCCGAGGGCGACTGGTTCAGCGTGCCTAGGAATCGAAGCAAAGCGTTTCATGTTAACTCCATCAGCAGTTTGTCAAACTCCAATTAAGCATGATCATGCTGCCTAGAATCGAACAATGATCCGTAAAACCCAACCCCTGCTCTCATGCTGCTCGATTCGTGGATTGCCCACATGAGCCAACTCCACGGCTCTGAATAATTTTTCGAGGCCGGCCACACTATTGATATGTAAAAAACTCCCGATTTGTTGTCTTCCACAGATACTACCTCCGTTCCTAAATGTATATAAAACGTTTTTTTTGCGAAACACAGTACAACGCAGACGCTCACATACACGCGCATACACTCACCCCTATGAACGCACACACGCACATTCTACCCCTATGAGCACCTCCGAGAGACTGAGCCGGCGGATCGGGTCTTGAGATTGACGAAGTCACCACGGGCGCCTCGCTATCGACGGGAACGTCGCCTCCCACTGAAATATATTCCGCCTAAATGAGAAACATCAGCGTCAAACCTGGGTTTAAACTCTGGTGGGCTGGAGGTACAACCACCCTTCTAACCATCTTGCCACAGACAAGTTCTCAATGTATAAAACGTTTTGATAGCTCAGTTAAGCATCGGGGTCCTCAGGCCCCACCCCTTGTAAAAAAAAAGATAGCTCAATTAAGTACTAAGTAGTTGCTCAATTAAACAAGTCGTTTGTTGCTTAAAAAACAAGTCTCGCTTAACGGGTGGAAGTGCACGTGGCAGTGAGCCCCGGATAGGATCGCACCTACTCCGATCCTAAAACTGGCAATTTGGACACTGTTAACCTCTGGGCGAAAGTTTAACACAAAATGAACCTCGGGCAAAACTATTTCACGCTTCTGACCCTTTTGGATAGCGCCTCACGATCGGACGCTACACTACTACACTGTGTAGCGCCTTACGATCGGGGCGCTACACAGTGTAGTAGTATAGCGCCCGACCATGAGACGCTACTCAAAAGGGTCAGAAGCGTGAAATAGTTTCGCCCGAGGTTCATTGTGTGTTAAACTTTCGCCCAGTGGTCAACCGTGTCGATTTTGCCCCTAAAACTAGGCCAAACCAGCCACGTGCCGCGCGCTGACGAGCAAGCCGTCTCATCACGCACCACGCAGCAAACCAGACCGACGTCACACAACTACCTTTCCTCACTGACACTGTGGCCCCAAGAATGTACGTCCCCACATGACATCGACGTGACCGTTCTGCCACTTTTCCGGTGTGCGCGCAGCCGCGCACCGCGTACGGTCAGACCTAGAAACGTCCAGAGAAAAGCCACGCCGTTCGCTCCCCTCCGTCGGCAGCCCGGTGCGTGCGCCCGGTCCATGCTCTGTCCGCAGAGCCCGACCCGCACCATTCCTTCTTCCGGTCCATAGACCGCGCGCAGGCCTCTCACGCCGTCACGCGCACGCGAGGCCACGAGGAGAGCCGTTATCTCTCTACCGTTTCCCCGCTCCTCCCAAATCGCGAAATCCATTCCCCTCTCCTCTCCTCCCTCCCTCCGCGGATCCACACAGCGAGAGCGGGAAGCCAAAACTCGAAACCCACCCGACGACGGGCCACATGGCCACCGGCGGCGAGGACGTGATGGCGGAGGTGGCGGCGGCGGGCGAGGAGACGCCGCTGAGGAAGCCGGAGGAGCAAGGCGCGGATACCACCGAGCTCGACGCGCCTGCCGGCTGGGCCAAGAAGGTTTGTGCGCGCCGTTCCCCGCTTTGCTAAGTTCAGCCCCCCAACAAATCCGGACGCCGTGGTTCGCGGAGAGGAAGTCCGAGCTCGAATTCGAGGGTCTCTTGCTCGGTGTGTCGGGGGTATTTCGCGTGCGCGTTCTAGGGTTTCGGAGATAAATCCGAGCCCATGCTGCTCGGGGGTTGCGCCTGTTGACTTTTTGCTTTGCTCGACTCTAGCTTGTTTGCAGGTTGGCTTGTTGTAGCCTCGAGCGTAGTTAGGGTTCGTAGTTCTTGGCGTGCGACTCTACTAACACTGTAGGGATTTCCTATGCTCCCGATCTGTTTAGCTAGTGATGGCCGTGGGGCTCTGATGTGGCTAACCAGTCCATGGTGCATGATAGTTCGTTTGTGTGACTAATAACCCTGTATTGGGATGTTTGGGATTTTGACCCACAGTCATACGCACCTTTGTTTGAGCGAGCTAGCGGCGTGTTTAAGCGATTCACTGTGTATGTAGCTATAATTTTATGAGCATCAGAGTGAATGAGTGCTGAAGTGTTCTGGAACCAGTCACTAACAAAAACAAGTAGGTCTAACCTGCCGTTGTGCCATTTATGGAATCTGATAGTCAATCATAATTGTACCTCGAGTTCTGTGTTACTTTGTGAGGGCCTCCGGGGGTCTCCATTTCTTATGCTGCACAAGATGCACTGAATCCGTGTCGGATGCGGAAACCAGCATCCATGTACGAGTGGGATTTACCATGTCCAAACTAGTTTTGCCAAATTGGACACCTGGACCCTGGTTGGATTCCGACACCCGTGTCCGTTTTCAAGTAACATTTCTCTAGTGTGGATCCTGGTAACAAGCCGGTTACAACCATTTAAATGCGGTACAACTTGTGCTGTTTTGAGGGTGGTCTTCTCGATTTGGTCGTAGTGTAGGTCTCGTGACCTCAGTTTATACTATCTATGGGTTTATCTGCTTCACCAAATAAGTTTTAGTTAGTAACGTAGGGTTCGTGGGTTCAACTGCGTAGGGTTCGCGGGTTCAACTGCATAGATATACTAAGATGCTATTTCTGGAGACTAATCGATACAGCTGGATTTTGACGTCCATATTATGAGATCGTGTTGACAATTGACATTATCCAAGCTATACATATGTTGCGTTTGATGGTATTATGCAAGATATATCCTAAGTGTATTTGCTGTGTACTATTATGACAAGACGGTATATAGTCACAAACAACGGGCACTTTGAACCTTCTCTTTGCTAGGTACACAGACATATTATGTGCCCTATAGTAACAAGGCTCCAAAAAGAGCTAATTGTATGCTCAGTACATCAGCGGTGTTACTATGTGTATCCTGGAATTGAAATATTTTCCAACTGAAAGCTTACTATTATTTTATGAGTATTAAATTTCTTAATTATTAGATTTTCTCCTGCTGCTTTCAAATTTAGCTAGATGATAGGACAACTTCAACTATAAAACAATGTTGCAACCACCTAACATTATGCTTAAATAACACGTTGTTCTGTTTTTATTTCATTCATTATTACATCATCTGAGGGCAGAAAACTAATTTCTTGAAGCTACTATTGTCCAAGGTTGGGTAGACAATTTTCTATTTCCAATCCAAGTTGCAGTAGTCTATTGACCTGTGAAAATGGGCCACCACAAACAGGCATCCTACTACGATGGGGTAGGAGCCTTGGACAAATAAGTTAGATGGAAGAGTTGATTAAATAGCAAGCCGATTGTGTCAGACGTGGGCCGAAATCTTTTTTTGCGACTAACGGCTACCTTGGACAGAGTTATTTGCAGTGCTCTTTGCCATATACTTAACGTCTTCACCTAATTGCGATTTTGTTTCCTAGTTGAATCTGGTTCCGTGTTATCCAGCTAATTTTCCATCCTTGTGATGCTATTGAGATGATTTTTCCTATTATTACTAGGTGCCAGTGTGGTTAATATTTGCGATTGCTCTATATGGAAATCTCTTTTCTGCTCTTTTAACTTTTTTCCTAGTTGCACCATTCCTGAGTTTATGTTTGCTTGTTTTACTGATGTTTAGTCAAACCTTTTTTCTTTTACGTGTACTAAAGAGTTTCTCATGTCTTCGAAGTATATATTCCTTCCAATACATAACTTTCTGCTGTCCATAATGTTGAGTTTACTTTTTCTTTCTCCATATTCTCTTGTGATCAAGCTTCTTTATCCATTCAACATATTATGTTGATATACCTATTAGCGCTTGTCCTTTGCTGAATATTAACTACTTAAGTGATCATTCAATTTTCTTGTGATCAAGCTTCTTTATCCATTCAACATATTATGTTGATATACCTATTAGCGCTTGTCCTTTGCTGAATATTAACTACTTAAGTGATCATTCAATATAGCTTGTACAGAGTTCCTTGGACAAATCTATTATATTCACTAGTATTATGTAGCCAGTCTTGTGAATGGTTAGAATATGATATTCTCCTTTTCTTTTTGAAAAATATAACCATTGTTGAATTCTGCCATCTTCAAGCTTGGTGGAACTTAGGGTACAAATATCGTGTGCAATTTTGTGTTGCTTTGTTTGTACTCCCTCCGATCCATATTAATTATCGCTGAATCGGATGTATCTAGACATGTTTTAGTGCTAGATACATCCGATTCAGTGACAGTTTATATAGATTGGAGGGAGTAATATCCACGGCAAAACTTTTGTTTATTGTTTCTTTGATAATGTTTATGGTAAAATGATAAATTTTTAGGACCACATTTAGCATGGAGGGCTACTGTTGTGTTGGCATAAATTATTGTGATTATTTCCTTGTTTTGTATAACTGCTCATATCCAAAGCAAGTTAGCATGTCTGTTGACTTCATCTATTGTATGTGTAGGTTGTGAATAAGCATGTTGGTGTTGCATTTTTTTTACTTTGTTGATTCTCAAGTTGTGTGATAACCAGTTAAACAAATACTGGAAAAGGCCAAGAAGAGTGACACCTTTGGGGAACAGATACTGTAAAATTGATAGGACTGTCTTAATATGAATTGAAATTATTGTTTCGTTTTTCTTAATGTGGGGGACGACATTGTTATGAATTTATATGGAGAGCCTTGTCATATACGGTCTCACAGGAATGAGGGTCCATCATAGTTGATGTAGTGACGCAAGATTTTATTTGTGGACTACTACTCCTAAATCACAAGTCACATCGACTTCTTGAATTTGTGACGTTTTTTATAAAGTATAATTAAGGAGCCGGTGTTTTTGGATGCTCTCTCTCTCTCTTAACATCAGATGCCCTGCACTCTGTTTCTTTTTCATGTCCTAACTATATTTATTTATAGCACTTGTGGTTTATTACTGTTGTAGTAGAGCATTTGCATGGGAGTTAAATCATGTAGACCATGCTTTCTGGGTTGTTTCTCTCTTTGTGCATGTATGAATACCATTTGTTTTTCCTGCTGATCGTCTTGAAAAGTGAAATGAGATATGTAGATGCAGTCTTAACTGAAAAATAGTTTATGTATTTATTGTGCTGTCTGGGCACTTGCCTGTTAGTGTTAAAAGTTAACCAAAAATCTTCATCATCTAGTGTTTCAAATTCTACATCTTGAGTGTGCAGAAGTGAATAGCGTATTAGTGGAAACATTTCCGCATCAAAGGTTCATCCGTAGATTGAATCTACTTCTAACAGGCCAATCCTCCAGGACATTCTGCATGTTCTGGACTTCTGTTCTTGGGCATAACTAATTATGGTTCCTTCACTCATTAACAGAATATCTCCGTACAGTAATCTTTTATTTTGGTCGCTATGTGCTAGTGTGTAACTGGTGGGCTAGGGAAATGTGCTTACTAAAGTCAATGCTGTTCTGTGTTGAATCTCGTGGCTGGTCCCCATCTGATGCTTCTCTGTTCAAGTTACTTCCAGACAAAATTCTGCCTTTCGTTTGACATAGTGTGGTCTTTTTGGTGATGACAGTCCATGTCAGTTTCTTATCCAGGATAAGTATTCGATTCTCTAGAATGGTTACTTGCAAGTACTTAGTTTAATTGTTCTTATTCACGAGTTATTTACCCAAAGATCATTTCTCCTTGTACCGAAATATGTATTGCCAGCACATATATAAACTTATACTATGATAGGTTGCAATATCTTTATGTTCCTGTAGCATTTTCCGGCCAAATCTAATATCTTCATTTTTTGTGCAACTGCAGCTTAATCCCATTCGAGCTGGAAAATTTGAGGTTATTTTTATTGCACCAACTGGCGAGGAGATCAAGACCAAGAGAGCTTTAACCCAATACCTAAAAGCAAATCCTGGCGGCCCTGCACTTTCAGAGTTCACCTGGGCAACTGGTAGACACCTTGCTCGTCATTCCTTAATTAGTTTGGTTATTTTTGTTTCGATGCAAGTAGTACTGTCTATATAGGATAAAAGTTCTGCTGCTCCCTCTAAAAGATCTGTACGCAGGTAATACTCCGAGACGGTCCTCACGGCTAAGTGAGAAGGTTAAGGCTACCGAGAGCCCGGAAGATGAGAAGCCGGCCAAAAGGGGAAGACCATCAAGCTCTAAGAAAGGCAAAAGGGGAAACAGGACGATGCAGAGGAAGCACCAGCGAGCTCGGAAGATGAGAAGCCCGCCAAACGGGGAAGACCATTAGGCTCTACTAAGAAAGGCAAAAAGGGGAAACAGGAGGATGCAGAGGAAGCATCAGCTGAAAATGGAGATCACGTTGATGCTGTAGAAGCCAAAGGCACTGAGGTGGAGATGAAAGATGCTGACAATGCTGAGGAAGAGAAGAAAGAGGCTGACGGTTCCAGGAAGAGAAGAAAGAGTCTGACACTGCTCAAGAAGAGAAGAAAGACGTCTCTATGGTAGATGCTTCAGAGAAGACCGAAGAGGCTGGAGAGAAGACAGAAGAAGCCAAAGTCAATGTGGAAGTCTCGGAGCTTGCTGAGGGTGCAGATGCTGCAGGAAAGACTGAAGATGCCGAAATCAATGTGGAATTCGTCTCGGAGCTTCCTAAGGGTGCAGATGCTGCAGAGAAGACAGAAGAAGCCGAAGTCACTACAGAAGTCTTGGAGCTTCCTAAGGGTGCAGATGCTGCAGAGAAGACTGAAGAAGCCGAAGGCAATGCGGTGCCTGAAGTAGCTCCCCTGGAGGGTGAGAAAACCAAGAACGGCGCGGCCATCGAATCTACAGGGCCACTTTCAGTGGAGAAGAAAGAAGAGGCTGATAGCACTATCAATCCTGCAACACCTCCTCCAGTGGAGATAAACACAGACGCTCCAGCAGCAGAGGCAGCAAAAGAGGCAGAGAATTCAGCAGACAAGGATGACGAGGCGAACGCTGTCAAGGTCGACAGCAACGGGCAGATCCAGCCAGGTGCTTCAACCGTGAAATGCACTTGAGAGCCAGTTGGCAGGCGAGACAGAGAGGGACTCATCTCTATGTTTAGGACGAAATCTTGCATTTGCTTTGAGAACTGTAAGCGTGTTTAAACTGATAGCGCGGCATAATTGTAGGTGTTCTTCGCATATACTTCACTGCATGTTATCTGAAGCCCTGTATGGGGCAGTAGGCTGGCCCTACGCCTCCACGGCCATTACTAGAATTTGTAATTTATTTAGAGTGAACATTAATCTCAGGAGGATAATCACATAATACTCTGCTGTTGTTGTAACCTGACAATATGCCTTATGTTGCTATGCATAAATAAGCCTTGGAGGTGGCAGTTCAGTTCGATCCCAACTGCGGGGCGACTGGCATTTGCCTTCTGGCCTTCCGGGTTGGAACAGCTGGTTGCCATGCTTTAGATTAGTTTTTCGAGGAAGGCTTGCTTAGATAGTACCGTCGATGTTTCGTTAATCTCTGTACACATATTTATCTAGGCCCTATTAGAGCATCTCCAGTTTTTTTAGCAACGCTTGCTTAGATACTATCGTGGACGTATTTATCTAGGCCCTGTTATCATCATGTTAAATCAGCAGCTAGGATCAGTCACATCTCACAAGCTTGTACAGGTAGGCCCTATGTACAGGCTCATACAGAAGTGCATCATTACCTACAGAGAAAATCATCAAGTCGTTACTACCAGCAATGACTTCTTTCATTACTTCATCCTTTCCATATCCCTCGCCATTGTTCGATCTTACTCATCAAATGGCACTCAGTTCATTTGATCATTGACAAGGTTCAAGTAAAGGGTGGGCCATTCACCATGAAGGCTTAAAACGAGATAGGCCGAACATTTTAGCTTACAAAGGTGATCTAATAAGCAAATAAGGTACAAGTTTGTCGCCCTGGCCCTACTCCCGAACCAACCCACCGAGATACATTGCGTAACTAAAATGACCCCCCCCCCCCCCCCCCCCCCCCCCCCCCCCCCATTTTTCCTGTACCGCTGCGTGCCTCACTGTACATCTTCTGTGGTATCTGAAGGCAATCAACGAATCAAGAAAACTGGTATTGCTACCAGTATCCAACAGAATGAATATAGGTTGGTTTTTTCTACATATTGAAGAGAAGCTTTTACAAAGGCCAATAGCCGATAGCTGATGTCACTACCTTAACTTTTTTTTCTATCTACTTGTGCTATTGTACAACCCGGGGAAGTCAAAGCACATTCTAAGTGGGCTACGTGGGTCTTTTTACTACAAATTTATAACATGTTTTGTTTCACGCATATAGCTATCTGGTTTAACTTAACAACCCGAATACATAGTAGGAAAAGGAAGATAAATAGTTAATGGATTTTAGTGGAAAAAGATCCTATTTTAACGAATCACAAATAGAGATATTGCTAGCACACAAAAAGTTAATGGTATTTCATAACTAATGGATTGAGCAGCAGCTTGTAGACCACCCGAAAAAAACTATTTATTATTTGAGCTATATCCTGCCACAAGAAAACAAATAGGAGCAATACTTGAAATGACAATCTATAAATAAACACCATTACTAGGATCAGCTAACTTGAATGCTAACACCCGAGTGTCTCCTAACGCTACGCTATCTAAACAACCCGAGTGTTCTCTAAACTACATGATGGCTCAATGGTGCATGGTCAACTCGGTAAACCTATCATCTTTGATCTCTGATCCAATTTCAACCCTACTGAACTCTTAAGAGTAGGTGTTTCAAGAACCTAAGTCCTTGCAAAAAAAAAAAAAAAAACCATGACCGTCCTTTCTTTCCTCATGTCCCTTCACGCATGAAGATCGTCGTATGTTTGTTTGACTTCGGTTGCCGGTGCAATAGAATTGGCGGGAGTATATTATTGCAGGATCAGTCACCTGGGCAAACCAAAACCGGCCAATCGTCCCAAGAATAAACACGATCCATGGGCGATATCAATGCAGTGACAGTCCATACTATTAAGTCCTGTGCTGGTAAGATGACAATGCTCCAAAAGGGTTGTTTAAGAAAGCAATCATATCCCGTCCTCAAGTGCGGTATGGACCCCAACAACTTTGCTTCTTATCTCTTTTTTAAGATTGACGAATCAAATGATATTTATGTTTTAAAATGGGTCTTTTTGTGGAAATCTTCATGAGCAATCGTCGATTTTTTTATGGTTTTTCTGCTGCGTCAACCCTTTCCTTATATATATTCGATAATTGAGTTTGCTATCTTTGTGGCATTGATTGTACAAGTTCGTAAAGAGGGATGGACTAGTAGATTGAGGGAAAGCGGCTCGATCAAGAAAAAAAAGGAGAGACTAGCCCCCCTAGAACTTTGTTTGAAAGTCACACTATCAATGAATTCCCGAATTCGTGTATAATGGATAAAAGAAGTGCTTCGAATCACTGCTATTTGATTCAGACCTGTTCTGAAAAAGTCGAGATATTTCGAATTGTTTGTTGACACGAACAAAGTAAGGGAAACTTCTGAAAAAATTTACACATTGACCTTGGACATATAAGAGTTCTGAATCAGATCTCTTTCTAGGAGGATCTTTTGTCTCATGCTAGCGTGCTATAGTCCCCTTAAAAAGTTTCGTTATTGGGTTAGCCATACATCTCACATGTTTATAGCGGTTCAAAATGGCATCTACAATTGCATTGCATCATCAGCATTTTTTTACATGATTGCATCATCTGCACTTCTGCAGTTCGAAGTGGAGCCGTGGTTTTTGTCTTGTTTGACTCTCAAATGGATGACTGGACCGCTTCTTTTTAATTGCTGCGAGCCTTGGTTGCTTGGTAGCCGTTGCTCCGGCTGCTTCGTCAGCACTTTAAAAACGGCACCTCATTTCCCTTGCTATTCTAGCCGTTGGGGCACTTCAGTTCCCCACTCTTGGCGTCTTCGCCCACATCGTAATTATCAGCAGCATCCTAAGCGGCAATCATTGTCCCGTTCCCCCCGCCACACTCAATCAAGAAGAAATCACAGCTCGCGAGCTGCCGCACGGCGAGAGATCGAGGCGAGGGGATTTGGGAGGAGGAGGAAGATGAGAGGGATCAGATCACGGATCCTGCGAACCTTGCAGTCCGCCGCCGGGCAGACCAATGCGCTGCTCCCTTCGCCCGCCGCGCTGCCCGAGAAGTGCCACCCCCTCCAGGAGCGCGCGCCGGCGGAAGCAGAGGCTGTGCCTGAGCTGCCCACCGTCTCCGACGGCGGCGGGGATGCCGACGGCGACAAGGAGAACTTCTCGCCGGAGGCCAACCCGCGGAAGGCCAAGAAGATGAAGGTGAGCTCGGACGACAGGACCGCGGAGGCCGGCCTCTGCTACCGCCGCCCGGAGCTCGAGTCGATGACCCTC
Source organism: Poa pratensis (assembly GCA_947311845.1). NCBI lineage: Eukaryota > Viridiplantae > Streptophyta > Magnoliopsida > Poales > Poaceae > Poa > Poa pratensis. Next base: position 36,996,966 of record CAMZMU010000049.1, read on the forward strand.
TTCGACCCGGACCTCCTCGCCGCCTTCCGTGGCGTCGTCGACGCCTACACGCAGGCCCTCGAGAAGACCGCCAAGCGCCACCCCGCCTACGACGAGCACGAGGACGACGACATCGCCGCCGCGCTGGATGACGTCGACCCCTTGGCGGGGCTCGAGGCCCGGTGCCCGCCGGGCGGCGACCGCGCGGTGGTGCTCTACACCACGTCGCTGCGCGGGGTGCGCAAGACCTTCGAGGACTGCGCCACCGTGCGCCGGCTCCTCGACGGCCTCCGCGTCGCCTTCCTCGAGCGCGACGTCTCCATCCATGCGCCCTACCGGGACGAGCTCCGCGCGCTGCTCCTCGGGAGGGACGGCGCCGGCGCCGGCAGCATGCCGCTGCCGCCGCGGCTGTTCGTCGACGGGAGGTACGTCGGTGGCGCCGACGAGGCGGTGGCGCTGCACGAGCAGTCGCGGCTACGGCCGATGCTCCGCCACGCCGCGCGGCGGGGCGCCGGCGAGGCGGCGTGCGCGGTTTGCGGCGGCGCCTGGTTCGTCGTCTGCGGCGGGTGCAGCGGCCGTCATTGGCTCTATGACGGCGGCTCGGCCGCCGCCGCCGTGGCCGCCAACCGCGTGACGTGCCCCGGATGCAACGAGAACGGCCTCGTGCCGTGCCCGCTCTGCAGCTGAGATGATTCTTGCAGGCTCTGGCAGACATGTAAATCTTTTTTGTGTAGTATTACCAAGGAGAGAGCCCGCTCTGCGGAGAGATTCTTTTGCGATATGTAAATCTTTTTTGTGTAGTATTACCAAGGAGAGAGCCCGCTCTGCGGAGAGATTCTTTTGCGATTGTTTCACCCTGCAATATAATTTATCATGTATTATTATCCGTACTTGAGTTACTGCACCTAACTGAACCAAGAACAGATCAGTCACTCTGAAACCCAAATCGAGCGCTACTGCATCCCATATCGACCGCTACTGTATTCCACCATTGTTGCTGCTGCTCTGCTGTAGAATCGAATTCCATAGGTCAATTTTTGCTAGACAATCGAAGAAGCCATTCTCTACGACATGAATTCATATCAATCTCAATTCATTCACTCGGGTGCAGCTGCTGAAGAGGTTGTGCACAGCTAGTGTCGTTCAGACCTCACGTGGCAAACCAAATGGTAGACAAAGAAACAATGGTAAATTATATTGCATGGTGAAACAAAGCTGCCGTTAGGTAGTAACAGGAGTTGGATCTCAGGCTAGAATTTCCCCAGTATATACGTCGAGAGAAAAAAATGTATGATAAGAAATTCGTTCCAAAGTCCAAACCCATCTAGCTGAAATTTTCTATTTTCTCAGATAAATGGACTCCCAGCTCCGCATAAAGTAGAGAAGACAAAAAAAAAAATTAATGCACGATCCAGGAAAAAGGAAAGATGGATGAGAGAAAAAGGAAAAAAAAAATTAAGCAAAAATTACTGTGTTTTTATATGATCCAAACTCTTCTCGCTAGAATATTATATATTTTTAGATATAAAGGAATAATTCATTACTTACGGTTTCGATAAAATATGAAGAATAAAGGGCACATGAAAAACAAAATGTTCAACACATTGTTATGCCTAGTCAATGCCAATGCTGTCCCCTGCCGAGAGGTACCGCAAAATCGTTTTTGCGAATTTTGTCCTACCTTGTTTCACTTTTGTTTTGAGCAGTCCTGAATGAGGCTTGCGTGCCTCCAGAGTCTGGTATGCGACATGCATGCATCCACAGAGTAATGGCAGGTACTCCCTCCGTTCTAAATTAGATGACTTTCCATTCGTACACATGTGGATGTACCTATACTTGTAACATGTCTAGATACATCCGCATGTGGACAAATGAAAGTCATCTAATTTGGAACGGAGGGAGTAAAACCACAGCCATGGCAGGTCAAACTACAACCATAGAGTCTGGTTTGCGACATGCATGCATGCATCCACAGGTTGGTTGTGGCGGCGTGTTGTATGCAGTGTGAGAGAGTAATGCAAGGTGCGAAGCTATGCACAAGTTCGAGGGGAGGGGGAGGTGGGACCCAGTCTATTATTTTTTACCTAAATTAGTCTGTATAATCTTGGCTTTGGATAGGGAAACTGGGTAATTGCTCCTAGCCCGTATTAGATATGCACAAGGAGCTGCCCCCAGTGGCGTAGCTTGGGCCGAAATTCTGGGGAGGGGGGGGGGGGGGGGCAATGGGCTGCTGAGGGGGCGAAAATAAGATTTGGTCTAGTTTTCAATGCGCAAATGGGCCAAATATCTATACATACTAGGCTGAAACTTCGTGGGCTGGGGGGCGACCGCCCCATTCGCCCCCAAGAAGCTCCGCCACTGGCTGCCCCCAAGGGTTCTCGCGTAGCTCCGCCGCTCCTACAAACACTTCGAGATGCAACGGGAGAATTCAATTTAGATAACAAGCTAGGTGAAGGTGGTATTGGCACAGTTTACAAGGTACACCTATTTAGAGTTGCAACAGTTTTGATGGATGTCTCCATTTCTGATCTTTGTGTTGAATAGTGCATGTGTCCATTTTGCACATCAGGGAACTGTCCGTGACCATCAACTTGTCGCTTTTAAGAGGTTGTCACCGACTTCTCTACAGGGGATCAAGGACTTGAAAACGGGGCTGCTTTTGCTTGCTAAGCCGCAACACATAGATTTAGTGAGAATTGTGGATGCTTGTTTGGATGAGTAGGAGAACTTGATTGTTTATGAGTACCTCCCCAACAAGAGTCTAGACAACCACATCTATGCTATGTTTTGTTGTTACTCTTGATCATAGTACGATGCAATCCATCTACGGTGTGTCGTGCATGTAGTGGCGGAGCTTAGTGCATGTTGGGGGGCCACTGCCCCCCTCCCCATTCAGGATTTGCACATGCAAGAATATTTTATTTATAGAGCTATGTGTGGATAGTTTTGTGTCCCCCCTCAGGACTTGTTTACTTCTCTGGTTTTTCCAGGGTTCGGAGGGTTTTTTCCCGGCACACCCGCTAATCCCCAAAGTTCTCGACACATTCGGCTACACTCTCACATGCGACCCACCCCTTGTGTGTCGTCGGGGAGGACGGCGCGGTTGTAGGCGAGACGTGCGGACGACAGCCTCGGGACACCACCGACGACGCCTAGCCTGCCGCCGCTGAGGCCTTCTCTCTGGTTAATTTCTTCATGCCTCGTCCCTCTTCTCTTCTCCTTGTCGTAGGTTCTTGGTCGCCACTCCGCCGCCTGTTGGGTCGGCAGTGCTTCAGTCGCCCTCGAATTTGTCCCTCGAGCTCAACAAGGCACTCGCCGACGACGACCGCGTCGAGACCTGCTCACTTCCCGTTGCCAACGGCATCGCCCTCTGCTGTCGTGCCAAGTCCCATCTCATCCGTGCTGATTGATGTCATGTGATTTCTTGCTTTTTGTATCTTCTTCCAATTGTACTTGCCATATTTACTGCCGTCGTACTCTCCGATTTTTAGTTTGAGCAAATTGTTGATAGAACTCCTCCTGCCTCCTGTATATATTATTTAGATGCGGCCATGTTGGGCATCTATATACTGTAGTCTGATGTTGATTCATGAACAATGTCGAAGCTTTGTTTGGATGTACCAAAATAATTGTATCAGGTATAATTTTGATTTGAGTATCAAAGTGAATTGTGGGATGTGAACCTGCATATGTCAAGAGGGAACCTGCATAAATGTACTAATTTTCATGTCTGATCATGCATTGTCTCCAGTAGTGCACTGTAGATGTCAAGAGAGAGCCTCGGAATGCAGCTCATGTTTCTGAGCTGAGATTGCCATTGTTTTTTCATGCAAAACTACACTTAATTGCAATTTTCTATCTAATGCTCTCATATGTGTGTACAAAGCAACGTAGGGTTAGGTCATTATGCCATCATAAAGCTGCATACTGATGTTTTAATGTGCTCATCCATTTAACTTGTTCATCCATTTTTCGTGGTCTTCACTGGTGTTCAGTTCAAAAATTTATGTGGCATGTGTACATATGATCGGTGCCTGCATTAGGACTGCTAATGTGTACATACGATCGGTGCAGCAGGTCACTACGTAAGGAACATGGGCGTCTGCTGTTTGCAGCAGTATGTTTCATTGTATTGTGAAAATGAGACACACATTTTTTTCTTCCATTTTTTATAAACTGATCACAATCCTTTCCCGTCCCCTCCCATCCCCAAAATCTAAGTAAACATAAGGGGAAATGAGGGGATTGGGGAGGGGGATTCACCAAATCCCCTCCCATCCCCAAACCTCGCAGGGGTGGAAATATTCCAGGAGTAAAGAAGGCCTCATGTAACAAGGCTTAAATTTTTTTTGTTGAGAAACACAGTACAACACAGGCGCTCATATACACGCGCACACATTCACCCCTATGAACGCACGCACGCACACTCTACCCCTATGAGCACCTCCGAGAGACTGAGTCGGCGGGTCGAGTCTTGAGATTGATGAAGTCACCATGGGCGCCTCGCTGTCGACGGGAACGTCGCCTCCCACTGAAGAATATTCCGTCTTAAATGAGAAACACCAGCGTCAAACCTGGGGTTTGAACTCTGGTAGGCTGGAGGTACAACCACCCACCTAACCATCTTGCCACAGACAAGTTCTCGTAACAAGGCTTAATTTTACTGCCACACTTAGCTACTCTAGCTTGGGAGTAGGATACTTTACCCTACTTTGTATCTGGAGTATTTCACCTAATTTTCACCGCAATCTTAGGCTTATGTGCCATTTATCACGGGCTTCTAGGCCCAGATACTCTTGAGATTTTTCCATTTTTTGGTCTTTTTTTCCTCTGTCTAATATAATAATCCGGGCCGGAAACTTGAAAGGCTTTTACCACGGGATCGAAGGCGGAAGAACTTTTATGATTGGCTAGAGGGGAAATATGAACTACTCCCCAAATCCTATTGGTTGCATGGGACTCCGATGCTATTAAAAAGTCCTCATTCATTCTGAATCTTTTAGCCACCGGTCTGGAAATCATTTTTTCTTGTTATCCTTGCATGGTCTCATGAGGAGGAACTGTCAGTTTGGCCGTTTCTGCACAGACATGTTTTTACATGTTTTGAGCATTGTCATGTATTGAGCCGTGTAGACTGTCAAACAACAACAAAAAATATGAAAGAATTCTACTATTTTACACCGGTCTGCATCTTTTCGTACGAGTCCACGTACTTTACTACATTAACTAAACACATTCATGAGTTATGACACTTGAGGTAGTACTCCATGATGAAAAATGATATTTTATTGCCCACAGGAAAAAGGCACAAGATTCTTTCAACGACGTTATAGAGTGGATGAGAGGATTCATATGAAATCTAGTCCAGATGAATCCATGAATAAATTCTTGCAAATCAAAAAATCAAATAACCCAGGTAGAAACCTTTTTAAGGATTTAAGATCCTTTGAAATCCTTTTTTAATCAAATATGCCCATGAAGTCATCGAAGTTGTACTCCGCTGTGGAACGCCACTACGACCCCGTCCAAAGTTGTCTGGTCATGTTTTCGTGGTCTTTATTTACACAAGGAAAACTTGGTTTGGACTACCTGTCGGCATCACTGTTTTCCTCTGTGTCAATCACATATTCACATAGGCTGTCTCTCGCAATGCCACAGAATTTGCCTCGAAACCAACATGAAAGTACAATCTTAATTTTCTCTTGAGCAACAAAAGACAAAATAATTATTTTTTGCACCATTTCCACTTGTATAGTTCTTCAGGATCTTACAACCGTAAATCGAGCTGTGTGCAACTACGTGCGGTGTCTGTCTGTACTCTGCAAATCATAACATGCAACAAGCAGACATTGAAACAGGACGCATACTGAACTGCCCGAAACAAGAAGGAAAATGCAGGCTAAACTACTGAGATGGCATGCGCGCGTGGTGGCATCGGCGGGCATTCCGGGCGTGGCATCATCCCTGGCAGCGGCTGCGGCCAGAGACCACCGCGGCAGAGCGGGCACGTCCGGCGCTTCCGGAGCCACCTGTCGATGTCGCACCTCGCGTGGAAGAAGTGCCCGCACGCCGGCACCACCCGCACCAGCTCACCGGACTCGCCGTACTCAGACAGGCAGATGGCGCACCGCTCTTCCTGCTTCACCTTCCCGGTGACCGCCTGCTCGTACGTCACGAGCGTGATGTCGCCAAGGGCGCTCTCGACGTCGGCGGCGTGCACCGCGGCGCGCCCCGTAGTGCCGGCCTCGATGTCGCCAGCTCCTTGGCAGCCGCCGCCGGATGCCAGGACGGCCACCGCGACGATGAGCAACGCCACGGCGACCACCGCGGCGATCTCGAGGTGGAACAGGGCGTCCGGGTCCATGCTGCTTGGCCAATGACAGTAAGCTAGCTAGCTCTAGCTTTTGTATATGAGGTCCGGTCCAGAGGCTTCGCGACGAAGTCACGAAGTAGTGAGGAAGAAAGACAGGGGTTGAGTTGATGTTTCCTGGAATCTTTCAGCTAATTGCCTTACTTCTTCAAGTGGACAATTCTAATTGGTTTGTCCTGTCGCAGTACTTCTAATCTGAAGTTCTGATCTTAACTGTCTTTATTTCACTTGCAAATTTACACGCAGTTAACGCTGTAATGTGTAACCTTTTGCTTCTCTTACCAAAATGAAAGAGAGACATCTTTGAAATGAAAGACAATAGTCAAAGCGATCAAAATTTTCTTAGGCTCTCCATGCCTTGTTTAGATATGGCAATTAAAAAATTATATATAAGTTACCATAAGATGAAGGGATAACATCAGGTTCAATACTGAAAATTTCTTCCCTTAAATATTAAGGGAATTCTTTCATCAGAGGAAGGAAAATCACATCTTTCTCATTTCTCTCTCTCGAAGCAATTATCCTACAAAGGAAAAAAGTGGGATGAAAAGAAATATATTATAGATCAGTCGTGCGTTATATCTTTACCATGTACTTGAATATCTACTCAAAACTTGATTATGTGCGGAGATATATTGCAACAACATGCATTCCCTAGGTTGGAGGTCATGATTCAGGTGGGTGCGTTTCCTCAACATCATCATGTAAGTACAGTTTTTTTTAGAATAACTGCAAAATTGAAAGAAATGTTGCTCGCCACATATTAAGCTACCCAATATTTGATTCAAAAATAAGATTATCATAATCACCATGCCACACACAATCTCAATATGCTATAAAATTCATCTAAGCAATTATATATATGGTCCCGACTCTCCCAATGATCATGCACCTCTTGGGAAAGGGTCAATCCTCCCAGCATTCCCTTAGAATTCTGACAATGACACAAGTATATATGATAGTACGCGACACTATGGCGTCCTTTATCTCCCTAATTATCGAAGGTGATAGCCTATTGTCGCATCTGCATCAATGGCAAAGACATCTGACACGAAGAAGCGAAAATCAAAGCCTCAATGAAATCTACAAAATTGTCTCTTCTGATGAGAAACAAAATTAGGTTAGCTACTCCTTTTGTTTCAAAATATAGTGTGTATTTTGGCTGTCCAAGTTTTAATTCATCATAGCATACAATATCTTGTAAAAAAAATTAGAGTCAATGATTACACGATCAAAATCACACGTAAATGCTTTTCAATAGGAATCCAATGCTGTGAATTTGTGTCAAAGCACGGATTTCCGATTTTGTAATTAAAATTATATATTGAAGTGAGAGAGAGTATGTAGAGATAAGATTCCCCCTTGTATTGTTTCTTGGTTTCTTGTCTTTCCGGGGCAATATAAGAATATCCTACCACTTGCGCTGGTGTGAGGAGTCGACATAGTAAAATCATAGCTTGATTGCTTGCACGTGTCATGGTCCACGCATAGACTACGATCCTGGCGACACCGTTTTCCTTTCAGAAGTTGACTGATGTTAATGCTTTATTTTTCGATATGTGTTATTTTTCTGGTAGCCATCGGATCGATTCTTGTTTACACACACACATGAAAAACTCCTCAATGCTCTGTTTTTTGTAATCCGCCTCTAACATGACTAGCCACACTCTTAATGTGAAGTGTACTGAACTCGGTGAAGGGATATGAATATTTGATGCTCAAAATAAACAGTGTTATGGCCATTGTCATGATGCAACCAAAATCTCAACATGATCGGTTAAGGTTGGCAAATTCTCTGTTATGACCAAAAATTCATCGAATCCAACCCGACAATACAATACTTCCTTCGAAACCGATGGAATCGTCTGTCTGACTCAGTACTCTGTAAATCCTAACCACAGTCATCGAAAACGATGGACGAAACACGTGTTGACCGAACAAACTAACGAGACGTCCTCCGTGGCGGCATCGGCGGGCACTCCGGCCGTGTCAGCCTCGGCAGCGGCGGGGGCGGGGGCGGCCGTATCATACTCAGCTGCGACGGCGGCCACAGCCCGCCGCGGCAGAGCGGGCAAGTCCGGTGCGCCCGGAGCCACCTGTCGATGCCACACTCGGCGTGGAAGAAGTGTCCGCACGCCGGCACCACCTGCACCAGCTCGTCGGCCTCGCCGTACTCCGACAGGCAGATGGCGCACCGCTCCTCCGCGTCCTGCATCTTCTCCTTGCTGGTGGCCGCCTGCTCGTATGTCATGAGCGTGACGCCGCCGAGGGCACCCTCGACGTCGTCGGAGGCGTGCACCGTGCCGGCTGCTGCGTCGCCGCTGCCAGCTCCTTCGGAGTCGCCGGCTCCGGAGGCGACGAACGCCAAGGCGACGATGAGCAGCGCCATCGCGACCACCGCGGCGATCTCCAGGTGGAACTTGAAGTCCGGGCCCATGCTATCCTTGGCCAGTGTCAGCAAGGTAGCTCATGCTTTAGTATGTGAGCTGAGGTCCAGAGGCCTCTCTGTATAGAGTAGTTTTAGGTAGGTTTAGCCGTAGTTGTGAGGTTGGCTGTATGCTAGTGTTTGGCTTTATGCCGGTAGTGTGGAGCGCGTCGCCGGAGTTTGCGGGCCGCTTCCGGCGCTCGGTGGCTCTCCTCTTCACCGTGGTGCTCCTCTGGATGGAGCCGGAGGAGGAGAAGAGCTACGCTGCCGACGTCTCCTTGAATAAGCTCGCCTTTTGGGCTACACATCTCGATCTGGAGGTGTGCTGCTGTGATGGTTCGTCGGGTGCTGCTGCTCTTGGGTCCTTTCAGAGCCATCATGGAGATGGGGGAGGGGATTGGAGGAGCGGCGTTCTTTGGCAGCCGTCTGCTGATGCTGGCCTTGGTCGTGGACGAGCGACGGCGCAAGGTGGCCGGCGGGTGTCTCTGCTGGTATTCCATGGAGGAGGGAGGCAGAGGAGCTCTGATCTGGCGTCGGCATCTTCTTTAAGCTCGGGGAGGCGCGGATCTGGGCGATTGCGGTCGATTTCGTCCTGCGTGGTGCTGGACGGCGGCTGGCAGTGGCTTGATCCGTCTCGGCCCAGATCGGGTCTTGCAGGATGCAGCAGCTCGGGAGTTCGGGACGCGGAAGATGGTGGGAGTTTCGGCTGCTTCTCGGTGTCGACGCCGTCTGAAAGCGGTGGAGCTCGGTTCCAAGGAGTGCGGGGTGCGTCCCCGGCCATGCTCGTTCATCGTTCTTCATCCCGTCGGCCTTGTGCGCGACGGGTGTCTCCTCTGGTTCCCCAAATGATGCTACCTTGGAGCTTAGGTGTAGGTTTTGTTCGGTTTGTTGCTCCCGTTTTGTTGTTTCTTTGCTCGTTTCCTGATCGATGTGGTGTGGGAAGGCTTGTTGGTGCTGTAATGTTGACCTTTGTTATATGAACTTGTTCTTCCTTCTCAAAAAAAAGAGGTCCAGAGGCCTCTCGGCTAACATGAGGCAGTGAGAAGAAAAAAAAAACAGGGTTGAGGTTTCGTAGAATATTTCCGCTAATTTCCTTTCTTCTTCCGGTGGACATTGGACAACTCCGGTGTGTTGTCCGGTTGTACTACTCCTGTTTTGAACTTAACTGTCTTTGTTTCACTTGCAAATCTTCATTTGCACGATCGACATTTCACTAGCCAACCTAGATGCAGTTACCATGTAATTGTCTATGTTTCTAGAACGAGGTGCAACATCGCTGTCTTCCAATGCAAAAAAATCGCAACTGTTGATTTCTCGGTTGACTTTGATATTTTCTTAAATCTCAGTCATATCTTCTTATTTTTTATTGAAAAAACCTAACTATTCACATTCAGTTACATATGTAAATACAGTCAAAAAAAAGTTACATATGTAAAACTAATCTATGTCAGATAGAATGTAGAAATTGATTAAGCATGACAGAATAGTGAAATAGACAAGTTGCCGAGAGAACCACCCTTCATGGGTCAATGGTCAGCGGGAATAATCTATTCTCGGTGTTGGTAATTCTAGCTTGTGATTAGAAAACACACATACGTACGTACTCCGTAGATGTTTGGGCGCAGTGTTTAGTAGTGTGTGTGCATCTTGCTTGTAATAAAAAATCTTAGACGAAAACTAACCTTAAGAGAAAAAAATGCTCAACATTGCAAGTAATTGTTGGTACTCTTGCTTCCTAGCACTGTAAAATTCGTGGCCAGTTGCAACCGAGGATCAGCAAATTCATCAACCTTTTAATCGTCACTTTAGGCTTGGCCCACTCGAAGAAATCCTCTTCGATTCTACTCACTCCGTTCCAAAATATTTGACATAGCTTTGTGTAAATATGGATGTTCCAAAATATTTGACATACATCCATATTTATACAAAGCATACATCCATATTTACACAAAGCTATGTCAAATATTTTGGAAAGGGGGGAGTAGAATGTATATGTGCTTGTTTGTTTGGCTGCTTCTCAGTTCTGACATGTGTGAAGTTTCGCCGACATCTTCTCCCTCCTACTGTTTACTCAACACAAGAAAAACAAAGGCAGGAGTCCATTCTGTTCTGACGATGGTAGAATTCATGGGACTTGCGCCCATGTCCTGCGTGGCTTCCAAACAAGTCATGAGCGTGGGCTTCGGAGGCGCTAAGTACATCGTCGATGGCACTTCTCGGTCGACGTCTCCTCCAGTCTGGTTCGGTCCCGCCGCTCACTCGCAGACTCTTAGTCGCTTATGGGCGAACGATGCGTTGGCTTGTGACATCTTGGTCGTTGGCGTCGGCCTACTGGAGTTCCCTTCTTCGGTTGTGACGCGGCCTAGAAGCTAAGTTTATCGTCTCCTTGAGACGGTGCACGGCGAGTTCTTATGGTTCGGCTAGTGTGCGTTGTGTTGTCACCATGTGACGTAGTGTTTGTATCGTGTAACCTGCTTGGAAATGTACTAGCCGTTTTGGCCTCTTCTCCTATGAAATTTGATGCACCTTCCAGGATGTATTCTTGAAAAAAAAAAGTCGTGAGAAGAGTGTAGCCTAGATATAACGTCCATGCAACGACAAGTCAAGTACTCTATATTGAATGATGTACTACATCCCTTTCTGAAAACAAGTCGTGTAACTTTTTTTTCTAAAATCAAATAATGTACAATTTGGCCAATTTTATAGAAATGATATCAATAATTATAATATTCTACTGTTATACTCGAAAATATATTTAATGATGTATCTAATAAGATTGATTTGACGTTGTAGAGCTTAATAGTTTTTTCTAAAGTCTGGTTAAACTTCACATGATTTTTGACTCGTTATGATTTAAACGCCGTATAAAATTAAACAGAGGGAGTAATGTTGAATACATTTCCGTCATTAATTTAGTGTGGCATTATTCATCATCCTTGGTGGTTTTATTACCATCTGCCTATGGGCGTCACATGCCTACTTAAACGTATACTAGGGATCAGAATTAGTATCAATTGACATGTTAGTATCCTGGCGCTCTCAATGTCGGTGGCATGCACCATGAGCCCATCATGCGGCCCGTAGGGCATGTACAATGGTAAGACGAGTCTTCTTTTAGTCATCCACATCATTTAAAGAAGTCAAAAGATGTAATTATACAATGCATTATCTCCAATTGCCATTCCTAACAATTACTGATAATTATTTATATTTTAGTAGAAAATTCTGCTTCTACGGAGAAAATAGTATTCTCTTATTTTCTAAGAGACCATATCTTAGCTAAGAGAAGACAACATTCTATTTTTTCATTCTCTCTCCTTCAACTAAGCGAAACTCCGATGTGGCAACTCTACGAGAAGGGTGACGTCACCCCATTTTATATACCCTTACTGTGGGCAATACCAGGAGTAACTACCGCCAGGACTGAAAGTGTCTAGGGTGTTACAAAACCCGTAGGCAACAAAAAGAAAAAAGATTCCCATCTTACCTATGGCTATGGGCCGTGCTGCATGTTCCTCGCTTCCTTCGTCTAAAGCACAGTCAAACCAAACATCAACCCTCTGATCCTGCCCAGTTTTTTCTTTTTTCGCAATGTACACAACTGAACTTTGGGTCTTTTTGGAGGTTGCATCCTGCGTACCATACTTGCTTTGCCTTTTCTTCTCTTCCTTCCTTGGGAGGGTGCCGGAGTCATAGTTGTATAAATATCTACTAGAAGGGATGGCGCGCTTTGCTGCGCTCAAAGGTACTATCGCGGTGATCGATACATGACATGCTTGTCGGAATAAAATTAGTCGATCATACATACATGATCAGGTATAGATTCATAACCATATAATGCAAAAGTAACAACTTCAAATTTCTTAATCTCCGAACGAGGCGAGCCCTGCGCCATGTGCATGGAGGCAAAGGAGTCATAGCGAGACGGGGTTGGTCAAGGTGCATCCGGAGGCAGAGCTTGCATGCACCGCTCGTGCGCGTGCTTGTAGGGAAGGAGGAGGCACGGTGAGGAGGGGAGGAGAGGAGGGCTGCTCGAGTGGCTCGTCGGCCGAATCTATGGATAACCAAGAAGCGATGGTGGCCGCGTGTTGGGGGGGGGGGAGAGCAACACAACCCTCAAGCTTGAATATGTGCCTTCGAGCAAAGGTGGTGAATTCACGGTGTAATCAGTAAGAGTTGTGATGGAGCGGCCAGTTCGAGGCCAAACCAATGACAGAGGAGGCAGCGCGTTCACCAGAGAAGAGGCGGGAGGGAAACATGAAACTTTCAATTAGCAGTTGGCGTGCCCATGTTTTACTTTTCCATATAGCAGCAGACCAAGTGTTGTATTTTGCAGCACAAGGTGTTTTTTGTACTGCACTAATTAAATTTGGACAAAATTTATATCAAATACAGCTGTTGGAGTAAGCTTTTTGGTCTCAAATGTCCTAAAAAGTAGTTAAACCCTAAAATATGGAAGCTATTAGAGATGGTTTAAGAGAAGAGCGGTTCGTAGATTTGTCTGCGATAGTTGCTAAATTTTGTCTAGCTGAACCAACAAATAGTATTATTCTATAAATTTGGACAAAATTTACATCAATTATGGTTGTTGGAGTAAGATTTTTTGGACTCAAATTTCCTAAAAAGTAGTTAAACCCTAAAATATGTAAGCTATTAGAGATGGTTTAATAGAAGAGCGGTTCGTAGATTCATCTGCGATGGTCAAAAAATTCATCGCTAAATTTATGTCCAGCTAAACCAACAAATATTATTATTCTAACCTTAATGTGATGTACACCAATGTATTTATTAGGAACCAATGAGAGGCTGCCACGTGGTTCAACCTCCAAGCTCCAATCCTAGGGAGCTTAGATATTGTATCTCTACTATATAATATAGCTAAGGTTTCTTCCTCCCAGATTTTGGTACGTTTGGTTTGGTACGTCGACCATCGTCCCGCGCTCTGAAAATCTACGTAGTTAGTCAAGGTGGTATTAATTTCCGTTGGTTTCGTTGCGTTTCGTAAGTCATCTTTCAACCGATGCTGCTAAGTCATCTTCGCCATCTTGGGCCCAAAGGTAGCCTAGCGCTAACACAGCCCATCTGGTCCAGTTTGTGTTTCACAGGTTTGAGTACGTGCAAAACCATAGTATGGATCGGATTTTGAAGCAACGGTAGCCCAGCCTGTACGATCCAACGCCTAACCGTATTAGGTCCGGTATCCAGGTCGAGGAGCGCCTACGAATACTCTATATATACACCGGCCACCCGACCGATCAAGGTATCCATCGATCAGCACAAGTCCAATCGTTCCTTGGGGGTCGCTTGATCTGCAGCTGTAAAATTCCAGAGTAAATCCTCTCCTCGGTTTGTTGGATCGAGGGCCGGCTCGACCACAACTCCAGCGCGGTGGGCGACCACACGCGGATCATGGACGCCATCGAGCGGCGTCAGGAGTCCTTCTCCCAGCAGATGGCGGCGGCGGTGGCGAGGTTGGGCGGCCCGAACTCTCCGCCCGTCGTCGAGGTGGATGATGGCGAAGGGGAGACAGATCGTGCGTTGGGCAAGGGGATTCTCAATTCCCCACCTGTGAACCGCTGGAGGGGAGCGCCACAGGCAGGTGCGGCGGCGCCGGGCCAGTGTTCAACACAGCGGCCACCGGATCCGAGCATTGGTGCGCCGGCGTCAGGAGGCGAGGTGGTGCGGGCCGTGGGCGACCACCGGACGAACACCCTGGCGGCGGTAGACAGGTGATGCCTAAGATGAATTTCCCTACCTTTGATGGCACCTTTCCGTGTTTGTGGAGGGACAAATGCATCGATTATTTCCAAGTGTTCAACATATCACCGGCGTTGTGGTTCACAACGGCGCGTCTGCACCTCCAAGGCAATGCAGCGCACTGGTTTCAGGCGTACAAGCTCAGACATGAGGTGAACTCTTGGACATACTTCATGGCAGCAGTGGAGGCCAAATTCGGAGTTGATGATCATCGACAGTTCATGTCGGCACTAAACCAACTGAAGCAGAAAGGTATTGTGGCAGAGTATTGCACTGAATTCCAGGAGTTGATGTTCAAGTTATGTGGCCATAATTCGTACTATGATGAAACGATGTTTGTGGGTCATTTTCTGAGAGGACTCAGGTATGAGATTGGAGTAGCAGTTGCAGGCACAAAAAAGGGAAAATTCACCCCTTTTTGAAAAAGGTTTTTTTTACCAAAGTCATTCTTATAGGCATGTTCATGTCAATCAACCAAATTCAAAACCTCATATAGCATAGAGTCCAAGACAGGAGATCCATAATTTATTTCAACTAATATATGGGTTAATTTGTGTTATATAGATCTTCTTTAAAATAATATAGATCATATTTTGGTTCATGGAAGATGTACGGTGAAAAGGGGAGGTTATTCTCTATTTTCTTAGATGGCATGTTCAATGCTAATTATAGAATTTTACTCCCGTTGCAGTGCACGGGCAAGTTTGCTAGATTCAATAGGTTTGTATTTCGTGGACTAAAGCTTAAACATCTGCTGTAAGATCTAATCAAGTTCATCTTTTTAATTGATGACAGCTTTATGCAGTATGGAAAACACGGATGCAGACGAGAAATTTGGGACCCAATCTCCAATCATAGATATCAAGGAGCAAAGAAGGAAAAAAAGATAGAGATAGGTATGCACGGATGACCAAAGAAGAAAAACAAGAAAAATTGAAAAGGCGTCGTGAAACTTATCAGCAAAGCAAAACAATTAAGGATTTAACCCAGTTGCACGAAAAATGCAAACGGGGGAGGAAGAAATATGCAGATTTAAAGACTGAACAAAAGACAAAAAAAAATGCATGCGAGAAAAGCAGAAATATGCAAATATGCAGCCAGACCAAAAAAAAAAGCTAGAATAGAGCAAATTATAGCTAATCGTGAGTTGAGACGCAACACACCATGCAAAGAATCAATTGCGATGGTGAACCCTGAATATGTCGAATCAAAAGAGGAAGTTAGTCGAAAAAAGGCTAGAATAGAGCAAATTAGAGCTAATCGTGAGTTTAGACACAACACAACATGCAAAGAATCAATTGCAATGGTCAAACCCTGCATATGTTGAATCAAAAGAGGAAGTTAGTAGATGTAGATCTTCAATGTATACCAAGAGATAATATGCGATCGATTTCAACCAATGGTTGTTTGTTATTCACTCCGGCCGTAGCAACGCAAGTGTGCTCTTTTTATTTGAGGTGTCAAATCATGTACACAGGCTTGCTCTATACAAGAAATGAAATTCATATGACAATTATAGCATATCCCCGTTGCAACGCACGGACATTTTGCTAGTAGAGATTAAAGAGTCATGACACAAATGCATGGTTGGCGGCGTAGCAGAGAGCACACACAATTACATAAGGGCATGTCTTCCAAAGCTACATAAGGATGTATGGTCAAGTATTCATTTTCACACTTTGCTAGGCTTGTCCACTGGTTACCGCAGAATACAATTGTAAGTATGATACCGCATGTTGGTTGTATAGGAATGAGATGTATCAGGATGTTTAGACTCAGCGCAAAATTAAAACATCGGACAACGTTGTCTTCAAGCCCGGGACAACAGATCACTGGAAAAACACTTGGTGCACCAATTATTATCCAAGAAAATACTACAATTTCAATCTAACCATGATAGTCTCCAAAACCCTTGAATTGTATCGGGAAGAGCAAGTTGACAGTGAAAATTATATGTTTACAGGGCTCGTGTTGCCAGATCAACTAAACAACTGACATGCTATACAAAGTCATTTTGACAAAATATGAAATTATGACTGATATCTATGTGAGCTCAAATCTCAACTCTTGAAAATATAATAATTAATGGCACGCTATTTTTTTCAAAGACCACTATTCTTCGAGGTGCCTTTGTCGCCTCAGCTTGGAACAGTTAGAGCAAATGAACATTCTGATTTTCAAAGGTATACAGCCCTCTAGAGATTCATGGATACATAGAACAAAATATGATCTGTACCTACTAAGATTTGTGGTCAAGTAAGACCTGAAACCTTTTGTTCAATTTATTTTAATCTTCTTTTCAAAGGCGCAGGGTTTCCCCGAAATATTTTTGCTTTCTTCCGTACCGGTTCTTCGGAATCCAGTGCCAAGCTTTCTGATCTCTCTCCGTTAGGAGAAAAATCCTAGGATTGTTTCCTGTGTTTCCGCCAATTGGATGCCACAGTCAGTGGGTGAAGTTGTTTCGTGCTAGCAGTGCCAAGGCACATGGTGTCTTTGAGCCGGCTTTGCATGCGTGAAAATTGTTAAAGTCTCCAACTGTTTGCTGGAAGAAAATTAGCCTCAGCTGATCCTAAAAAAAAAGATGCCTAAGGCGATCCATGGCTTGTTGGTTCCTTTCGTCCACAATGTGGATTTAGTTGAGTTTCTAGGGTTCCACAGAGCGAGGTGGTGATCGTTGCGGGTCACTGCAGCGAGCGCTGCTGCTCGGACGACCGTTGCCGCTTTGGTGACGCATCCTTCATTTTTTTTTTTTTTTGAAAGCCTGCGTACAATCAGAAGGTACAACATACACCGTATGAAGTACGAGTACAACGTACAGAAAGCCAACGCAGGGGAACAGAGCAGATCAAGCACGAGCACCTCCACCGGCGATGAAGACGAAGACCGCCGACCTCCTTCCAGCCACGGCCCGAGGGCACCTCCTTCCTTGAAGATCGCCGCAGAGCCCGTCCGCCGCGCAGCGACGGAGCTTATGCCGTTGAACGAGTACGGCGAGCACCCTCCCGCTCCAGCACCACCACCTTGCCGCAGCCGTCTTCATCCCCAGCGCTGGCGGAAGCTGCGAGGCTCGCCAAGCCCTGAGTTCCAGCCTCCGGGACCTCCAGCGAAGCTCCACCGCGTGGAGATCTACCTCCCCGCCGGCCGGCAAGGAGGAGGAAGCACCGGAAGAAACCGCGAGAACCGAAGATCTCCGGCCACCAAAAGCCGCACGCGCCACGCCGGAGCTCCGAGGAGCGCCGCCGCAGAAGGGGAAGCGCGCCGGCCCCCACCTAGCCACCGACACCATCGCCACCTCCACGACGCCGCCGGCGGGGATCCTACTACACCCTACACTATGTACAAGCCGGGA
This sequence comes from Poa pratensis, assembly GCA_947311845.1. Lineage (NCBI taxonomy): Eukaryota > Viridiplantae > Streptophyta > Magnoliopsida > Poales > Poaceae > Poa > Poa pratensis. The sequence goes on from CAMZMU010000049.1 coordinate 37,014,846, forward strand.
TCGGATCCGGGGATCCTCCACCCTCCCGCCGCCGGAGCGACGCCGGAGAGGGGAGAATCCCGCGAATCACCGGCGAGCGAGGTGGATGGAGAGGAAGGTCTCAAAAATCGCCTCTGTCTACTGTAGAGAGAGAGGGGAGCGGTCGGCCGAGCTCCTTGTATGACGCATCCTTCATTTCTCTCAGCACTACAGTTGGTTTTTTTTCTCATGTGGTTTGATGTGATATGTTTTGTTTCGCTTTGGGGAGATTCAAACAGCTGGATTTGCTGCTTTTTTGTTCAATGCTTGTGCTTTATCAGATTCCCGTTGTTTGATTGTTTCTGCATTCATTTGATGCGTTGTAGTGTTAAGTTCAATGGGGATTTTGGATAGGAATCTGATACGTTGTTGTTAGATTTGCCTTCGATTATTCCAGTGGTTGAGGTTGATTTCTTGTTCTATGTGATTGTTTTATCGCTTTTCTTGGGGATTATTCCGAAGTCGTCAAAATACTGTTGTGTAATAGCATAATCAACATTTTCCTTATTTGTGCATAAGCTGATTTAGATATTTCTTTCATGCGCTTCCTGAAGATCAAATGCACAATATGTTGAACGATATGTGTTTAATTAGGCTTGTATTAGATCACTAGGTTTATAATAAAATGAATGATTTGCTTTCTTTATGGAATTAAGCTGATGAAAAATTGTTCTTTGTTTAAGAAAACATTAATTCAGACACCCTGGGATGCTATTTTTAATATTTAAAAAAGGAAAAACCAATATATCCTCTTTGAATACTCCCAATTAGAATCTACCTACTAAAATGGGGATAAGAATCCAAGTATCTGTCTGGACCTCTCTTGTCAGACGATTGGTTTTATTGAGTAGTTGCTTTTTATGTTATTTTCTTTGCTTTCATTCTAATCACGAATAAATTGCATAGTTGACATGCTTAACAACAAGTATATTTAAGAGTAAAAACGCAGGTTTAGTACACAAACTTGCCGCGAATGTGCGCTTTGGTCACCAAGTTGCGAAACACGAAAAGTGAGTCACCAAGTTGCCATGCGCGAGCATTTTGGTCACTCTGTGATGACGACAGTTAGTTTACATATGTGGTCACCTGTTTTTCACAAAGTAATTGGTGTACACACACTTCAACCGAACCTTCACAATGACTCAAACTATGCTCTAATGACTAACTACAAATTTTTCACCATTAATCGGATTATGATAAAATAGCTGGCTTATTTGCTTATTCTTGAACTGATCATTTTTAATACTAACTGGTAAAAGTCAGTTCTACTCCTGTATCATTTTTCTCTTGTTTTCTCGTGATGGCGTGAGTCATAGGCTCATACTACTATATATGAAAGTTGGTCAGATTCACCCTCAATTCTGGCCTCCACGTCGCCCTTTAAACGTCAGCCGTCCGATCGCGACATCCGACGGTCCAGATCGCCTCAAACCTGCGCGTTACTGTAGCTGCACTGGCGCACTGGACTTTCTACCAATCAGAAACGTCCACGTCGCACTACAGTGCAAAACTTGCAGAAAACCTCCCGCGAAGGACTGGTCTGCAATTCCAAAAAACTCTGCGGACCTCCGTGCAAAAACGCCAACACAACTCCTCCTCCCTCTCTTCTCTCTCCCGCGCGGCCGGAGCTCCCCGCAGCCGCCGACGCGCGCCACCGTCACTACGCTCCTCTCCGGACAAATCGCGGCCTGCCAGCAGCTCCGCCGCCGCCTCCTCTCCATTTTTGCCCAGTTTCGCTTGCCGGAACGCCGCACGCGGCTCGGAATCGTAGACGCTGTTCTCCACGTCCGCCGCCGCGGATTCGCTCGCCGCCGGCGAATACGGCGACCATTTGGTCCGCCGCGCCGCCCGTTCGCTCGCCCGCGTCTCCTCTCGCGGATCCGTGCGGTCCCAGGCTCGCGCGCGCGAGCTTGGCAGCGCGGCGGCCGCGTCCGTCGGCGAGAATGACGTCACATACTGACGTCACACGCGTCCCCACATGTCAGCTTTTTATTTCCGTAAATAATTTCCAAAAAAAAAACCCTGACGTGTGGGCCCCATCCGCCAGAAATTTCACAAATACAGAAAAATACTAAAATTCAAAAATTCATATCTTTTAATTTACAATTCAAAAAAATACAAACAATATATCAAAATTCTCTAAATTTAACAAATTTTCAAACTTCCCACCCAAAAGTTTCAGCAACAAATAAATTGTGCACAACATCATGCAAATAAAATTTCACAATTACAGAAAAATGCTAAAATTCGAAAAATTCATATCTTTTAATCTACAATTCAAAAAATACAAACAATATATCAAAATTCTCTAAATTTAACATATTTTCAAACTTTCCACACAAAAGTTGCACCAAAAAAAAATTGTGCACACCATAATTCAAATAACATATCAAAATTTTCCAAATTTTACCGAATTCTTGGACTTACCACACAAAAGTTGCAACAAAAAAATATTGTGCACATTTTACGGTTCAAGAAATTTTAAAATCTAAAAAAAATCCAACTATGGAATTTGATTGAATAAATATGCATTTCCACTCATTATGGACTTAAATTAAAAATTAACAAAAAAAACATTTTCGAACATTCCAATTTGCTTAAAAATTGGAAATACTCTAAACTATATGAACAAAACGTTCCAATTTGGTCAACACTTGTAAAAAATACAAATGCATTTCCTCCAATTATATGGAGTTCAATTTTTTTTAAACTAATTATACAATTCAGTTGAATAAATGTGCTTTCGCACTCATTATGGACTTAAATTACAAATTAATAACAAAACAAAAACTTTTTAAACATTCAAATTTGCTTAAAAATTAGAGATACTCTAAAATATATCAACATGCCCACGAAAAAAATAAATGCCAACTACTTACAGCAAAAAAAAACAAATATATTTAAACATTTCGAAATGCCGAATATTTGGAAAAAATCCAAATGCACAGCCTCTAATTATGTAAAGTTGAATTTACTAAATGTTCATACAATGCATTTCCTCTAATAATGGACTTAAATTTAACATTTCAATTTGGTAACCATTTTGCTATAATCTAAATGAACTTTCTCTAAATATGAAATTCAATTCAATAAATGTGCATTTCCACTCATTACAGACTCAAATTAAATGTTAATGAAATATAGAAACATATTTAAACATTTTCAAATTGTTAGAAAAAATGAGATACTCCAAAATACATCAACATGCTCAGAAAAATAAACGCCAACTACTTATGGCAAAATAGAAGCATAATTTGTGCCCAAAAAACAAACATGTTTGAATATTTTGAATTGGTGAACATTTGGAGATAAACCAAATGCACTTCCTCCAATTATGTGGAGTTGAACTTAATAAATGCTCACACAATACATTTCCTCTAATTATGGACTTAAATTGAACATTTCAATTTGTCAAATATTTCAAGCTAATTTAAATTAACTTCCTCTAAATATGAAATTCATATGCAGTTCATCTAATTAAATATTGACTTTCATAAATGCTCATATAATGTATATCCTCTAACTACGGAGCTACATTAAATATGCCAACATACAAACATAATCCAAAATTCAAATTTGCTAAGAATTTGGAGTTATCCTAGACGACAATTTCGAGATACTCCACGCGACAAATTCTGGCGATTTTCAACATTTCAAATCCCGGCGGGTGATATGTTCGAATATTTCAAATTGATGAATATCTAAAGAAAATCCCAATGCACTCCTCACAAAAATAAATCCTGATTATTTGTGTCATATAATCAAATTTCAAATTTGCATACACCAAAATTTTAAATATCTTCGAAATCTACTCATTTTACAAACATTAAAAAAATCCGAATCTGAAAAACACCCCAACTTGAACAAATTTCCAACTCTAAACAATTTTTAAACGCAGACTTTTCCGAATTTCACTACTTTTCAAACCTACACAATTTTAAAATGTGCACGTTACCAAATTAAAATTTTATTTACTACACAGGCGCGGCATTGCCGCGCTAATTTCCCTAGTAGCTAGTAAAGAGCCATGCAACAAATGGATGATTGGTGAAATAGTACATGTCTAGCTACGCAAGGATAGGCCTTCCCAAGGCTACATAAGAATGTGTAGCTCGATATGCATTTTCTTCACCGCTTGCTAGGTTGCTCGATCTATTGGTTACTCGAAATTACAATACAAACATCTTCACATTTAGGTTCACGTAGATTAAACTAGACCACGGGTTGCTTGAGCGCATGCTGCTTAGATAGGAATGAGATGTATCAGGATGCTTAGAGGCAAGGTCATATGCAGAGTTTGCAGATTCACCAGGAGGAAGTGTGTTTCGGAGGTTGATTGTTGCCGATTGCCAATACCATTGAGCTCCGCCGTGTTCTCTGCCAGCTAGTTTGTCCTGTCTGTGCCACGCGCTGAGGTTACTTGTGATGAAACATAGTCAGCGGCAGCGGCAACATCGATCCCTTGGCTGGTTTAGAGAGCCGGTAACTGCCCTTAGGCGAGTCAGCGACTGTCCGGTTATGGGCAGGTGGTCGGTAAAGACGGGAAGGCCTACTGTCAAGATTGTTCTTGGGCTACCTCCATGCTGTTTGCGGGTCAGTGACAAGGTGTCGCTCCTGCAGTTTCACTCTCGCCAAATTTAGTATCTGCGTCCGTGCATGGTTTCACAGCATGTCTTGGTGCTTGAGTTTTCTTTTTTGCGGATAAGATTCTGGTATTAAAAGAAACACCGAACAGTACAAAACATCTCAACAAAAATGAAAAATACAACGAAATCCTTGAGATGCCCTTCGTCTTCAGCCTTCAGACCGCGCGTGTCCACGGCGCGCCGCTGCTGCCGCTCCTCCCTGGGCCGGCCAGACGTTGTTGGTCGCGGACTGGAAGTCGCCGAACGAATCTAGAAGACCACATCCGCCCCGTAGCCGAAAAAGAAGGAAAACCACCGATGAAGCTCCTTGACGATCCGGAGAACGCCACCGCCAGAAGATGTCCTCGAGACCACACCACTCCCATAGGCTTCTCGACGTCGCCGCCGAGATGGGACCGAAGCCGGAGAGACCTTATTGAAACGAGGCGCCGCCGCCGCCATCTGAACGCCTCCCCAACGAACCTTGACCCTAACACCTGAAAACGGAGCCCTCCCGACGACAAGGATCGATATCCACCGTGCCACCATGGCCTGAAGGCCAGAGACGCAGGGAAGATCGGCGGCGGTGCCGACGGGAGGCGAGGGAACCCTAATTCGCCTGTCCTTCGCTCACCGGAACGCCGCTTGCAGGGACGGAGACAATTGGCGACGAGCAGGGGCTATGCCCCCCCCCCCCCCCCCCCCCCCCCCCATGCTCATGCTTTTCATTGCAATATTAGCCACTATGGCTGCTTAATTGATTAGTGTAATTTAGCTTGATTAGCCCCCCTCATCAAGATCACACACACAATGAAGCTAATCTTGCCCCCCTTGATCTTAGATCTGGCCGTTTGCCTATGAAATGCTTTGATCATTGGGTATTCTGCGAAATAGTTCTCTTGTTGGCTTATTCTTGAACTAATCATTTGTAATAACCGGTAAAACTCAGCTCTACTCCTTGATCATTTTTCTCTTGTTTTCTTGTGACGGCGTGAGTCATAGCTCGTAAAGAGGCATGCATCAAATGGATGGTTGGTGAAATAATAGTACATATCTAGCTACGTAAGGATATGCCTTCCCAAGGCTACATAAGGATGTGTAGTTCGATATGCATTTTTTGCACGACTTGGGTAGGATCTCACCCTAGGTGAGATCCATTTTTTTGAAAATTCAAAACATGTTGAAAAATTCCGAAAAAAATAGACAACACGCATCTATGTTACATATGCAACGTCAAAAATTGGCAGCTTCAAATTCGACTTATACTTAGAGAGGCAAAAAAGAGAAATTTCGGTGTGAATAGTGTCACTCAAATCTGACACTATTCACAGTGTAGTTTCTCTTTTTTGCCTCTTTAACTGTAGGTCGAGTTTTGAGCTGCCAATTTTTGGAGTTGTACGAGTCGACTGTAAGTATGTTGTCTATTTTTTTCAGATTTTTTTACAGTTTAAAAAAATAATTAAAAAAGTTGATCCTACGATCTCACCTAAGGGTGAGATCCTACCCAAGTCTCCCCTTTTTTTCACAGCTTGCTAGGTTGCTCTATTGGGTTCTGGAAACCACAAATATAAACATCTTCACATTTAGGTTCACCGTGATTAAACTAGACCGCGGGTTTGCTTGAGGGCATGCTGCTAGGAATGAGATGTATCAGGAGGATGCTTATAGTCAAAGTCGTATACACATCGTGCAGATTTACTTGTAGGAAGTGTGTTTTGGAGGTTGAGTGTTGCGGATAACCAATACCATTGGTCTCCGCCGAGTTCTCTAACAGCTAGTTTTTCCTGTGTGTGCCCCACGCTGAGTTTGCTTGTGTCGCAACAGAGTCAACTGCATCGGTAACGTCGATCCCTTGGCTGGCTTATAGAGCCGGTAACCGCTCTTAGGTGAGCTCTCAGTGGTGCTCATCTGTACCATGTCGCTGCGTAGGGTGCGAAGACGTTCGAGGTCTGTGCCACCGTGCGCTGATACCCGCCGGCCAGCGACTGTCCGATTATGGTGAAACAGAGTCAGCGGCAGCGGCAACATCGATCCCTTGGCTGGTTTAGAGAGCCGGTAACTGCCCTTAGGCGAGCCAGCGACTGTCCGGTTAGGGGCAGGTGGTCGGTAAAGACGGGAAGGCCTACTGTCAAGGTTGTTCTTGAGCTACTTTCCTCCATGCTGCTTTGCAGATCCTGACAAGGTGCCGCTCCTGCATGTCTTCGTGCCTGAGTTTTTACCAGCCTGCGAAATGCTTTGATCAATGGGTATTCTGCTCTTTAATTTCCACGCATGTCCGGAGTCCGAAGATGCTTACAAATTTTGGTGTTTGCGAGTCCTGTGACGGCAGATAATCGTGCGCAGCTGACAGTTGATACTGCAGTCATATTAAGCTCTTTTGTTTGCACGTGTCACAGGAGCTAAATGCCTATGCATTGGTTGAGTTGAAAAGCGAATCTTTTGAAAAGGAGGTGGAAAAAGATTCAACCTTGTGAATTATGTGACAAGCTTGAAACACTGAAACATTTTTTTTTGGCTGCTCCAAATACGTCTGGAGTGTTTTAGGAGTCTCCCTGAATAACTTTACCTTCTAGCTTTGAAGACTTATGCAATGTTTGGTTTAATGCTTCCGAAGGTAGAAATGCTGTAATGTTAGGATCTATAGCTGCCTATCTGGAAAACAAGAAATAAATCTTGTTTTCAGAAGGTACGTCCCGGGATCTTACAAAAGTTACTAGTTGAATTGTGGCGCGTCGGCACGACGCGCGTTTAGTGAAAATAAATGTATTTAATTTTTTTTTAAAAGTTTACATGTGTAAGTAGTTGGAATTTTTAAATTCTTAATAGTGAAAAGTTATCCATATGTGATTTCTTTTTTATACGTGTTGTATTTTGAAATATGGAAATGCATCGGAATTTGTCGTTTAGGGTAGTTCGAAATACTTAGCAAATTTGAATGTTTGATTACGCCAATGTTCAGCTACAGTACATGTAAGTATTAGGCAATGTTCAGCTACAGTACATGTAAGTATTTCGGATTTTGAAATATTTATTTTGAGGCCATTAGTAAAGTAAGTGGATTTTATGACCATTTATAAAAAATTCAACTTCACATAATTAGAGGATGTGTGTTTGTTTTTTCTCTGAATATTCACTAATTTGAAAAGTTCAAATTTGGTTAGTTTGTGCTGTAAATGTTTTTTTTTTCGGGGCGTGTCCATCCGTTGGAATTTTTTAAAATATACGCTCATAAATTGTTCAAATGTTGGAACTTAATAAAATTTGGGAAATTATTCTTATTTGGAATATGTTTACGGTTTTTTCAATACTTAGATTTTAAAGGCATTCAAAATTTTGTAATATTTAAATGTAGAACTTGATTGTACGGCATAAAGAGGCATCGTTTTTTTTTGTTCATCTTGACATGTTTGTCATATTTGAATTTGTTTTGCGTCTATTGAATGCCCAGTTTCGAAATGCATGTGAAATTTTGCAAAATTCGAAATTGAAGAAATACCGTTGCGTCTTCGTGAGAAATTGTTGTTTTGATTAAGTTTCAAATGGAAATAATATTTTGCTGGTGTAACTTAAAATATGTTCGTTATATCTATAAATTGGTTGAATTCCAAAAGTTGGCAAAATAGTTAGTTTTGAAAGGTATATTTAAAATGTTGAAATACTTCAGTTTGTATGTTGCGATTATGTGGTAAAAGTCGAATCTGAATATGTTCACATTTTAGAGTTGTGCAGATTTGGAAATTGTTGAAGTTGTATTTCAAAAGTTACAATTTTTTGTTTTTAAAGAAGGGGAGGGAAAAAAAAAGGGCCGAGGCTGGGCTGAGCCTGCTGCGCATCAGCTAGGCCGGCCCAACAGGCAGCCCAGCTGCACGGCCCAGGCCCGGCTTGACGTAACGATGGCGTCACGGGCGGGCGGAGCTGCCGCGGCGGCGACGGCGACGCCGGCGTCGAGTCACGGCGAGCCAGGACGCGCAGCTTGGCGCGCTGCACGCGCCTGGTCGCGGGGCGGGCGTAGGCGGCGGCGCCGCCCATTTTGGGTCGCCGGAGCGGCCGCGGCGGCGTGCGGACGAGGCGGAGGACGGCGGGAGCGGCGTCGACGATTCCGGCGGCCAGGCGGCGTCCCGGCACGCAATATTCGGCGAGGAGGTGGAGCAGACGACGGCGGAGACTATGATGAGCTTCGATCTGTCTGGCGAGGCGCGGAGGAGCGGCGATGCGCGTCGGCGCCGGTGGCGATTCCCGGCGTCGCGCGCGGGGAGAGAGACGGAGAAAGGGGGCTCTGCGGGTCGTTTTTTCAGTAGGGTCCTCGGGTTTCGCCGAATTTACGTTTAGGCCCTACTGCTTGGAAAAGTGGGGGGCAGCGGAGCAAATTCTGGGCTCGCGTGTCTCTTTTTGTAAAATGCCGGCGCGTCGTGTGGCTGACAGGTGGGGCCCACCACGGCACTGTTCAACACTGTAGCTATTGTAGCTAGCTACAGTGCGTGGGGCTGAGAGGGCGAGAAATCGCCCATCTTTCATATAGGTAGTAATTCTGCTTGCATGTCAATTTATTAACACCTGTGCGAAATTACAGAGAAAGGTCTGCGAAGATTGCTACTACAGGGGCTAGCCGACTGGCTAACGTGGCGCACGAAATCTTCGGGCAAAATCACGGTTGGGATCCAGTTCACCAGAGGATAGCTGTGTGACCTCCCTGTTATGCCTGTCGCCATCTTTCTTTTGCTGCCCCATGTTAGGGCAACTCCAACGTGCCGACCCATTTGATCCGTTTGTGTCCGTTTCTGTCCGATTTGGAAAATAGGGTGGCCCAACGCGCCGACTCATTCGGCCTGGCGTCCGTTTTTCTGTCCGCGCGGACCCATTTTCAGCCCAAATTTGAGCCGGCTTTGCGTTGTCGACGCGGACACGCGCGGTCGACCGCGCGTCGCTCCCCTTGTCATCCCCCTGGCCCGCCCGGCAGTCACACGAAAGCCATTCCCCTCCACGCTCGCTCTAGTTCCTCCCTCGCGCACCCTCCTCGCCCTCGTCGCCGCCGTTCCACCCCTGTCCCTTTCGCCCTACTTCTCGCCTGAATCCCACCGCAATTCGGCCAGATTTGTTCGCAGCACCGCCCGCCCCCGACTAGGCCGTGTTTGGATGGCCGGAAACTGCCGGAGGCTAGCAAGCTTGGCCTCGCCCGTAAGGTTTTCGACCGCCGGCCAGAGGTACGAATTCATCACCAGCTCCATGGCAGATAGCTCGGACGAGTACTTTTATTACAACAACATAGCGCACTCCTCCTCGTCCGATGAATCCTCCGACGATGATAGCGACATATTGGTTGCTATGCTCGTCGTCAACGAGAACATTTCTAGGCTGCAACCCATGTTTAGGGGCTCGGTACCCAGCCATGCAGCGGCGTTGGACGGTAACAGAGAAGGCGGCCATGTCCAGCTGTTCAAGGATTACTTCTGCTCGGATCCAACGTACAAGGCCCCAACGTTCTTGCGCCGTTTCCGTATGGCCCGACATGTGTTCAACCGCATTCGGCTAGGCGTGCTTAGCCATGATAACTTCTTCAAGTGCAAGCGAGATGCCCTTGGCAAGCTTGGGTTCTCCTCCTACCAGAAATGCACTGCGGCTATCCAGATGCTTGCGTATGGAGTGGCCGGTGATCTTGTTGATGAGTACATGCTAATGAGCGAGTCCACTTGCTTAATGGTAATGTACCGATTTTACAAAGCAGTGGTGGCGGTGTTTGGCCTGGAGTATTTGAGAGAGCCAAATATGGAAGACACGGCTCGGCTCCTGTCCATCAATGAGGCAAGGGGATTTCTCGGCATGCTTGGAAGCATAGATTGCATGCATTGGGAGTGGAAGAACTGCCCGTTTGCTTGGCAGGGGCAGTACCAGGGCCATGTTGGCGAGTGCACTGTCATACTTGAGGCAGTGGCTTCAGAAGATTTTTGGATTTGGCACTCCTTCTTTGGCATGGCCGGATCCCACAATGATATCAACGTCCTGCAACGCTCCCCGGTTTTCTCCAGGCTTGCAGAGGGCAATGCCCCGGTGGTGAGCTATGATGTTAATGGCACCACATACAACAAGGGATACTACCTAGCTGATGGTATCTATCCAACATGGACCACTTTTGTGAAGACCATCCCCAAGCCTGATGGAGAGAACCAAGCACGGTTCTCCAAAGAACAAGAGAGTGCTAGGAAGGATGTGGAGCGTGCTTTTGGAGTCCTCCAATCTCGATGGGTTATTGTTCGCCACCCTGCTAGAACATGGAGCGTGAACACAATGTGGGAGGTGATGACTGCTTGTGTGATCATGCACAACTTGATCGTGGAGGATGAACGTGATGAAAGCATCTACGACCAGGATTGGTAATTCCGAGGTGAGTTGGTTCAGCTTGTTGGTGGAGCAGCCACATTAGCCAACTTTATCCACTTTCATGAAGAGATGCGTGATCGTGATGCTCACAGGCAGCTTTAGAGAGACTTGGTTGAGCATATGTGAGAGCACTATGGAAACCAACCACCGGCAAACCAAGCATGGGCCTGATTTGTTGCTCATTTTTATTCGATTTGGTTGTAAAACTATGTGATTCTATTTACATTCGTCTGGTACAATTTTATGTCAATTTGGTTGTAATAAATATTTCATGATTTCGTTCAATTTGGTTGTAATAAACTATGCTACTTTCATTATTATTCATCTTCCCATTTTATTTTCAATTTGATTGCATGACAAAAAATGGTCCACGGCTGGATCAAATGGGTCATCCCGTCGGGTTCACTGGGCAAAAAATGACGGACATGGGCCGGACGTTGTCCGTTCGACGACCCAAACGACCAAAAAATGGACTGAAAATGTGTCCGAAATGGGTCGTGCGTTGGAGTTGCCCTTAGCTCGCTTTGTAGTAGAATTTCAGATTTCATTTAGCTCTAGTAGTCTGAGTTTTGGGCAGACGGCAGGGGTTTGTCCTGCGTACTGTCTTATAGAGTGTCTAGTGAGGTGCACTGAGAGGGTCCTTGGTTCTGATGCTGTTTGAACACTTCAATTTCTTCAATGAAATTGGGGGCCCAGGTCCTTTTATCGAAACAAAAATGCATTGGTTGAGCAACCATCTTCAAAAACTGGGATGCAGAGATTTTTCCGTGCAATTTTGGGTTACCGTATGTCGGTCTGCAGCTGCTGATTGCTGAAGATAGTGCCATCCCTTTTGGGCGCGTTTGGTGGGCTGCAGATAGGCTGGCCAGGCCCGCCAGCTGCAAAGGTGCAGCGTTTGGTTGCCTGGGCGAGGCCCCGGGCCAGGCCAGCATGCTCATCAAAGCAGCGTCGGGCCAGGCCCGAGAGGCACGCTCAGATCGAGCGTGCCCGTGGAGCCAGGCTCGTTCTCTCCTCCGCGGCTCCAAAATTTCCCCTCGCCTGCACGAGCTCGTGCGACCATGGAGATGGCAGGAGTCCGCGCGCTGCAGCGAAAAAGGGAGCGGGAGAAATTCGGTCACCTCCCGCCGAACCCCCCCCCCCCCTATTTACACCCTCTTCGGTCACCTCCCGCCGAACCCCCCCCTATTTACACCCTCTTCGGTCGGCGAGCAGGTAAGCGGCGCAGTCAACTCCAGTCGGCCTCGGTGGCGGCGATAGCGGCGGCTACGGCGGTAGGAGTTGCTCTTCTTCGTCGACCTCTCCTCCTTCGTCCTCGTTGGCTCCGATGGCTGTAAGTACCAAACCCTAGTTCGTAACCTACATCTGCAAGCATGTGTAAGAATGTGTAGACCTTGTAGCATGTGTATGAATGTGTAGATCTTGTAGCATGTGTAGGAATGTGTAGATCTGTGAGCATGTGAACGATTTTCTAAAAGCTGGTGATGCAGTTCTTGTTCTTGCTTGCGTCACGGATGTGTAGGATGTTGTACTAGTTGGTGATGCAGATGTTGTAGATCTGTTAGATCTGCACTCCCTTTTGTTGTAGACATTGTTGTTTTTGCTTCCGTCATGGATGTGTAGGTCATGCAGTACTTGGACCTTTGTTGTTGTTCTTCCTTTTGTTCATACCTTTCCTGTTCTCTGCGTCACCGATGTAGGAATCCGTCGAAGACTTTAGTCAAGCCCTCATCCCCATTGGGGACTCTCAGATCCCGTCATGGGTCGAGGACTCCCAGATGGAGATTCCCGTACCTCCTGTTGATCCGACCAGTTCCGTGGTTATGCACGACTATATTGCCTCCGTGGATGCGGCCGTGAAAGTCAAGGTGGCGAAGGCTAAGGCAGGGGTCAAGGGGACCATGAAATGGCTTCCATTCATGTCCACCTTTGTGCTAAGCCAGATGTGTGCTCCATTCATGTCCACCTTTGTGCTAAGCCAGATGTGTGCTCTCATCAAGACTGGGGTTAGGACCGACAAGGGCTTCAAAGAGGTCCATCTGAAAACCGTGGCCAAAGCTTTGTTTGTTCACTATGGCCGAGCTGAGGTCACTTCTACTCAGGTGTACAACCACCTCAGGAAGTGGAGGCTCCGGTGGCTCCAGGTGAGCAAACTCCGTGACTTGAGCGGGGCTCAATGGTGTGAGGACACTTTCACCATCATCCTTGAGACTGAGCACTACGAGGGGCACGTCACGGTTAGTGCATCCTCACTGTCTTGTCCTATGGCAGATCATCTTCTCCTATGGCAGATCATTATCTTTAGCCTCCTATAACAACGCTATCCTTTCTATGTTAGGATCACCCCAAGGACGCCAAGTTCCTGAACAAGCCCATTATGAACTACACACAGATGCAGATCATCTTCTCCTATGGCTTGGCTACTAGCAAGTTTGCCAAGGGCTCAGGGGATCCTCTCGGGGCGCAGCCTGACTTCAGCGAGACACAGGAGTCTGAGACCATCGTCCTGGATGGTCCAGAGAAGCCGGCGGATGGCAATGGAGATCCTAGAGCTGCAGCGGCAGCTGGAGCTGGAGGCAAGAGGAAAAGAGGAGCCCTCGGTGACGACGAGATCCAGGCCTTCGCCATCATGACTGAAGCTATGAAGGACGTCGCCCAAGCCATTAGAGAGGGCAAGCCACACGACATGCACCCAGACCTCTACAAGGCTGTCATGGACACCGTCGGCTTCACGGAGGACGCACTCATGGTTGCTCTGAGCCACCTTGTGGACAACAAGGCAAAGGGGGTGAGCTTTGTGGGCATGCATTTGTAGCACATGACCCTTTGGCTGAGGACTTTCCTCGCCAAGCACTACACCGCTTAGGCGTGTTGCGAGTGGTGGTGCCGGCAACAGCATGAAGAAGACGATGATGATGATGTATATTTTGGCTTAGCTAGGGCTTACAAACTACTCTTATGGCATGTATATTTTGATGAGGTGGTATATACTAACCCCTCTAGTGATGGTGCTGGTGGTAGTATAACATCCGCTTTTTGATGTGGTGGTAGGTTAACACCATAGTGATAGGATGAACTTCTGATCCTGCTTTTGTAATGATCATGCATGATGCTCTACTTTTATCAATTGTTGTGTACTTGTGATGATATACTGTGTCTTCTTTAACCTCTGATCTTGCTCTTGTGTACGTAGATGAACTGGTATGTCGTGTACAGAGGGAGGCGTCCAGGAGTGTACAACTCCTGGAGAACCTGCCAGGATCAGCTACGAAGGGTTCGAAACATTGGATGAAGCACAACACAGCTACTCCAACTTCCTCAATCGCCAGAACGACATCGAAGATCATGATGGTGGAGGCAATTTGATGGTGGGCGAGATGATGCTAGCCCAACAGGTGATAGCCCAGATGAACAACGATGTCAAGCCTAGCAGGGTCAAAGACTTCCTCATCGTAGTTCTTGTTGTGGTGATCGTTAAGCTCCAGCTATTCTAGATGGCAGTGCATTATCTTATGCTGTAATGCGGTGAAGACTGGTAAGCTCACCATATTTGAACTTGGGAAACTCTAGTGCGACTACGACATGCAACCAAACACGGTGCCTTTGCTTCTACCGAGCCATGAACCAGTGTTTGCATGTAACCAAATATTGTGTGCTGGTTGCCCAAGCCGATGTAGCCATACATCATGCAGGCCACCAAATGCCCTGCACAACCAGGCCAAAAGGGTGGCTCTCCCAGACTAGGCCCTGGCCAGCCTGCCCCCAGGGAGATGAGAATAGGATGCAGCCCACCAAACCCTTTGTTTCTCTCTACATCTCTGATCTCCCGTGTAACCAAATGCAATTTGGGCCCAGGAGCGGAGCATATGTGGGCGGCGCTCGTATGTTTGTCTTTCCATCTGGCCTCAAGAAAACTAGCACTACGGTTTTCGACTAGACCTTTGTACCGATGCCAAAACTGAAAAGGTATTAGGTATACCCATATAAAACCAATGCGAAGAACACCGGACAACACTAAGTAAATAAGATTCAGAATTTGCCAAGTCAAACCAAGCCATTAGAGGGTGGAACTGAAGACACAGATTCCTCAACCCTTCACACATACTAGTACATAACTCGTGATAAAAATAATGCATAAATGAAGTTCCCAAGAGGCGACTAAACACAAGTTATAGTGCCAAATAGGTCCGATACGATAATTCCTTCACTCTACGCAGGGAACATCGAAGAAATTGTCCCCCTCCGTTCCTATGTAAAGGGCTGGACACAAGCATTTTTTTCTTCAAAATATTAAATTATCTTTTCCAGGACATTTTTATTTCCATTTTACCTATTCCAGATAAGATCATTCATAAGAGTTAATAATGATCTAAACTTGTTAAGCCTCTCCACGGCAACTTCAAGCTCTTTCACATCATGACCTATCACTAGCATAGTCTTCTGAATAACCTTCTGGTCTTTCTAATATGCTTTAACTATCTTTACATATCAATGTAAGATTTAACAAAGGTAAGATCAGTACGTTTGTGATCTGATTCATCAAGACAGAGGAAAAGTTTGAAAGAAAATGGTATGACTTGGGGTTTGAAATTTGCAACTTACCACAGAGTAAAAATGGAATTCTAGAAAACCAAGGAACTTGATGGGTTGTCGCCCTTTCCCCCAAAACTAAATAGGACAGAAAACCAATACATTAGCAGTCGAGAAAACAGGCGTAATGTGACTTTTTCACAACAATAAGAGTATAGTTTAATAATGTAATTGAAATGCATACATTTATTGATTACCAACTAATCATAACATATCAGCCCACTAACCGTAACAGGCCAGCCCACCTAATCATAACAAACATGCCCACTTAAAGGTAACAGGCTGGCCCGCCTAAGTTAACGGCTGGCCCACTTAAGCCTAGCAGGCCAGCCCACCTAAGTTAACGGGCCGACCCACCTTACCATAACATGCCAGCCCACTTAATGGCAGAAGGCCTCACGTGGGTCTGGCATCTACCACGGTTTCTACCTCGTGGCAAAAGAGATAACGGCGTAACAACACATGTCCGTTATATTTATTTACCACGGCAGGTGATAACCCCCAAGAGCAGGGGATCACTGTAGCACCTCTCAATGTGGAAGTAGGGTATCGATCCGCAGGAGCAAGAAGGAAAAGTTATCTATTCCCTACAACTAAAGTGTCACAAATTTTAGTTGAATATGCACTAAACAAGTTTAAAGAACAAGATGGTTGATTTAATGGATGGAAGTTTAATGTAACAAAACAAGAATGTAAAAGTGTCCCAATCCTCTTCAATGCAAGAGGACAAGACAAAGGTTTTCTCTTATAGGAACAATGGACATGGGTTCATGGGTTCACTCAATCCTCTCTCCCATCTATGGTGATTATCATGTTATAGATAAAAAGTACACACAATTGTCATGCTTTAATGGTAAACTTCTATGACGGCTACATGTCCTAAAACACATAGTTGAAAGAAGTACTCATTTGTGTTGCTAGGTCACCCTCGTAAGGCTAGCGTGGTTGCTGTAACTCCCACATCGTAATCTTCCTTTTTACCCCCAGATAAAGGATGTTGGGCTGTATTTCACATGTCACTCAATACATATGCCGTTGTCACATCGGCCATCCCGTACCTACATACATCATACTTCATAATGGACAATATTCTAAACACTAGTGCAATGATTCATATTTCGTGTGCATGACCACATCTCTCTCATCTATCCACACTTGGTGGTGTCAATCACCTCATGAAAAGGATAAACAAGGCATTATGCATAAATCAAACCATCACATGTATCATAGAATATCTCTGAAGTATGACAAGTCATAAAAGCCCCAACACAACGGTAAATGCATAACAAATATTATCTCATACCACAATATCCACCATAGGAATTACATAGATAGATCCATACTTATGCAAGGCACATCATATGGACTTCAACAATGATCATACATAGAGAGATTAGATCAAGTTACCACCACAAACCCAAAGTCCAGGGGGTGGACTACTCCCCCTTCATCATGGTGATGATGGTGGAGATGCTGGAGAAGATGGAGATGATCTTGCTGTAGATGTTGATGATGAACACGCCGGAGGGGGGTGGAGCCCTCCGGAGGTGATTCCGGCGGCGTTTCCCCCCTTCGATCTTCTTCGGCGGCAGACTTCTGACTCTATGTTTCGTGGTTTTGTTTTTCTCCGCCGCCTCCTCGCGAAACTCCTCGGGGGACTATTTTTATAGACGTTTTTAGGTCAAGACGAAACCACGGAGACGAAAAAGGACGGCATCGGAGCCACGAGGAATAAAAGAGGTGATCCCACACGGCCAAGGAATCTGGCCGCGTGGGACCATCTATTTTCTTCCTCGGACTTCCTTTTTCGCGGATCCTTGGCTCGTACGTCTTCTTATTTCCAAATATTGGGCCCCGTAAAATATTAGGTCATTTGGACGTCGTTTGGTCCCTGAAAGTCAAAAACATGGAAAAAGGGGTTTTCTGGTTCTGCAGGGTTAATTCCAAATAAATGGGGAACTGTGAATTATCCCCTAAAATCATTATAAAACATAAATATAACCCATATATGATGCAAATAAGTTGGAATATCAAGTAATAAAATGTAAAGTTCATGTATGCATTTTACATGCATCAGCAGGCTGTCCCGTGGTTGATGACGAAACGATCTACCATGATGACACGGGAGCGTGGTTAATAAATCTGCCACGCAGCATCCGCCACGGTACACTAGTCGTTGCGAAAGCCCTTTAGCCACAAAAAAGGGCTTTCTACCACGAAAGTCGAGCGTGGCAAAAGCCAATATTTGTTCTAGTGTGCACGCTACCGTGGAGGAGACGCGTTCTGCCTCGGGGCGGTGCGGCCACCTCGGGATGTAGCGGCCACCTCGGGGCCGCGCGAGGCAGGCAGGCTCTGCACCCTTCGTAGGTGGCAGTGTGTCAGCAGTGGCTATTCGCTTCCCGGGGCCCAGGACGAGCCACGGGGATCTAGCCACTTTTCCCTTACCGAGGGAAGGGTGGGTCCGTGGCCCGCGCCAGGAGGTTCCATGGGACCATCTGGTTTCCATGGGGACTATACAAACTCCCACCCGAATTCGATCTTTTACTTTCTTACTAGCCAATTACCAAACATATTAGTAATATTAGCAGGAGGAGAAATATTTAAGGTAAAGGGAACAACTCCCCGCACATATTTCACGAAGTGACAATGAATAAAAAGATGATCAGTAGATTCCGGTGAATCACAAAAAACACATTCCGTGAAAAATAAACACATTCTGTACAACTTGTACAACGTCTTTTGCAAGATTATCTTTTGTAAGCAAAACTTTCCTTTTTTAAAAACCACATAAATATCTTTATCTTTAAAGTAGTATTTAACTTCCAAAAGATATTTTCATAACTACCTTGCATGTCCATTCATAAAGTCTTCATACATAGACTTAACAGTGAACACACCTCAAACAGTTAAGTTCCATTTAAAGACATCTGGCTTATTGGCTCATAAAGTCCAATGGGGTCTAAACACAAAAACTACGCATCTAACTTTCAGGGTCGTCTTGGAGACGGCATACACTTCTACAGGTAAGTCCAAAATATCATTGACACATACCAATTAACTTTGTTAATGGCGCTCACCCACCTCACCAATTTTTCCAGGCGAACACTGCTCTCTCCTCACGAGGCGGCGGTGCGACTTCCCCATTGATGGCGTGTAGTTGACGGGAAAAATATTATGCAGGAAGCTTCGTATCTTCCCCTGCTACGGCGCCAGAAAGCACACTTGATGGCCCTTCACGTAGTTACCTGCGTGAAAAGTAAATGGGTTAGGTTGAGACTCCAAGTGTAGAGTGTGTAGTAAGTGGAAGACGTGTTTTCCCCACGAGGGTGACTCGAGGGTTTAATATCGAACTCTCGGGGAATCAGTAGTGAAGATTTATTTTTCCTATCCTTCTTTTGGTTACCTACAAAACAAAGTAAATGTTTTGGTCCTCAACCTCACCTAGTGGTTGTCAAGCATAAGGTGTGAGAATGATATCAAGATAATATGCAATGCAAACAAGAAACAAATATGCAATGGTGGTAAATAAATATGCAAGGATGGTGGAAGCAATGATAAATGATGTTTTTGGGTTTTATATGATGAATGCAAGATGTAAAAGTGTTTTTATATTTTCGGATTTTTAAATGGCAGAAAATAGAAAAATGGTAAAAGTGGTTGGAAAGGTGTTTCTTATGATTAAAAATGGACCGGGGTTCATGGTTTCACAAATGCACTCTCTCTTTAATAAAGTGGTAGACAATGGAACACTAGAGTAGACATGTGAGATTGCAACACAACAGTTTAATGACAAGTTATAATTATATGGGCATCACGTCCTAACATAGAGACCTTTTGGTTATTAGTCTCTCTTATACTCCACCAAGATGTGAACTAAATCATAACACCTCAGTAATTAAGATAACTCAGAGTATAGCAATAAGTATCATGACATGAAGTTAAAATAAGAACATGCTAGATCTAGTCATGGAGTAGTGGCAATGGTCACACCCACATCTCCAGTAGCATGGTATTTCTTTTTATCCCTAGTGAGGCAACAAAGTAAGGTAAAACACCCAAGTGGATCGCAGAACTTTATCTCACGTTCACTGCACTAGCCACCCCCCGTTACTCCAACTAATGCACACGTTCCCCCTCACGCACTCTCATAAATATGCTTGATCATGACAAGTAAATAAGAACGGGGTACATAATATGCATCTACTTTCATAACTGAAACAAAACCATTGCAATCTCAAACATATATTAACTCATAAAAAGATCCACCACAAAGGTATTACATAGATGACCGTAATCATGTTCAGCAGCTCATACCGTACTAATTAGTGAAGCTCGAGAGAGAGAGATACATAAGTTACTTCCACAAACCCATAGTCCAGAGGTGGACTACTCCCTCTTCATCATGGAGACGGTGGAGAAGTCGTTGGAGAAGATGGAGACCACGCCGGCAGCGCCCCGCCGGAGTTTTCCCCCTCCAATCTACAGCTCCAGGTCTCTGTTTCGGTGTTTCTGTGTTTCTGCGGGGCTCCTTCCAGAGAACGTCGGGGGACTATTTTTATAGCCGTTTTTAGGTCAAAACGGAGTCGGTGGAGGAAAGATCGACGACAACGAAGCTCCGAGGGCCAAAGTGGGGGGTCCCACGTGGCCAGATACTTGGGCCACGTGGGCCCACTCATCTGGGCCCTCGGGCCTCCGCTTGTTTGCTTACTTCGCCCCCAAGTCTTCTTCCTTTCAAATATTGACGCCCGTAAATTTGCAGGTCATTCGGACGTCGTTTGGGTCCCTGAAACAATAAAATATAGAAATAGGGTTTTCTGCCTGCGCAGGGTTAATTCCATAAAAAATAGGAAACATATCAAATATTCCCAAAATCATTATAAAACAGTGATATAACCCTTATATGATACAAATATGACTGGAATATAAGTAAAAATAATGCAAAGTTCATGTATGCATTTTACATGCATCAACATCCCCAAGCTTAACCTATACTCGTCCTCGAGTATGAAGGTGATAAAACTAACATGGACTTTGCAATTTAATACTATCAATGGATATCAAAGATGATTACTATTGCTACATAGAGTCAAATGGTTCATTCTTAAAAGAAGTAGCAATATGCAAGATAGATTATGAAGTGATATCAAGTATTCAATGCAAGGATGTTCAATGATAATTCACAAAGTGTAACATAAGAGAAGAAGTACTATGGACCACATGTATGCATAATGATAAGTAAGAACATCCTATAATGGTCATAGAGTATTGGTGAAAATCTGAATATAAAAGGTGGACACTTTGGAAAGATATATATATGAATAGAGGTAAAGCATGAATAAATTTCATCTAACTTCTGAACTTCTCTACTTAAGTCAATGATTGTAATATGGTAATCCTTGGTGTCAAGCTCTCATTCCCCTATCATAGCATTGAATGATTAAGTTTAAAATGAAAGCAATACGAGTAGTGTGCTTGACAAAGTACAGGTTGAAAGTCTCATGCCCCTTTAATACAAGTACCTACTCCATGTGTTACTCAACCTGGAAAACAAAGCAAGTTCAAGTTAAATATCATTGTAAGTAATAATAGTATCATTAAGAGCGTCAACTGGGGTACCTCTTGTCCCAGGATATGGAACAAGCCCATATCAAAATGACAAGACAAACAAACATAATGAATAATCTCAACACCCTTTTTATTTACCATTGGATAGCTTTTTATTGTAAGGTGTATCACAGAAGGTTCACCATAGCATGTAAGTAAATTTCCACCATGAATGATGCATGACTTAGATTAGCAGCCCAGGCGTCTCTCTAACCATTTATACAAACTTATTTAAACTCACTTCATTTTCTCATTTATTTCACCCATGGTAAGCATCCATAAACAAAAGTACATGATATCAACTAAATGAGATGATGTGCAATGTTGAAAGCTTGCCATGTGACAGCACATATGAGCTAACTCTCAACCAAAGACATTTGTCAAGTCCACAACATCATAATTTTAATCACAATGGGTCTCAGCTCTGCCTGACGCGCGCCGGTTGGCGCGAGCAGCGCGAGTGTCCGCCATAGCGCTGAGGTCGATGGAGGTTGAATGCGCGCCTCAGCCCCCTACCTGGCGCGCCAATTGTCGGAGAATGACTCCCACGAAAGGGGCAGTCACACTCGCGAAGAGAGTTCGTGTAAGGGGCTGAACACGACGTCAATCAACCCTCATCCGGCGCGGCGACGCTGCTCGTCGGGCCTGAGGAGGGACATCACAGCAGAGAGAGACACGGCGCGTACCCAGGTTCACGGCCCTCTTGTGGAGGTAAAACCGCTATGTCCTGCCTGTCTGTATTGCTGCTTGTAGAGGTTACAGTACAGCGTGCTTGCCGAGGGCACAGCTATGGCAATGGCGTGTACAAGGGGAGGGAAGCTACTGTCTTCTTCTCCCTTGCGCGCAAGTAGCTAGACTAGGAGTAAAATGTGTTCGATCCCTTGTTAGGGTGGTGCACCAGCTCCTTTTATAGGCGCCCCGGGCCTCCTCCCTGTCCTTGTGCAGCGGAGGGGCTACCACATGGCGACACGGTCGGGAGCACGGTGCACCGCTGCTTGGGCGTCCATGAGCGCGGTCCATGGGCACAAAAGCTGAGGCCGCAGCAGAGAGGCCGCCGTCCATCCAGGACGGCCGGCTGCTGCCGCAGAGGAGCGGGGGGAGTCCCCACGGTGACGTCGCGTTTGGCGCGTAGCGCCGGCCTGCTCCCTTATCACCAAAGAGGAAAGCATGGTGGTCTGCGCCGTTGCCCCTGCTTTGTTGACTCCTTTATCACCAAAGTGGGACTGTAGCTCCGTCGTCACCCTGCGCAGAGGCGCGGTCACTCTGCGGCCGCTGCGGAAGCCATGTGCGCTCCGCGGAGCTTGCTTTACAGTGAAGGAACCCTCGCGTGGGCGGGAACGCCCTGTGGAGGATTCTGCGTTGACTTCCCCTCAGGGAAAGCTTCCTTGGAGAGGGGGCAGCGGAGTAGAGGCTCCACAGGCCTTAGCTGCCTCCTCAGGCCTCCGCGAGGCGATTCTGCCCCGCGGGCTCCCCAGGCTTGCAGACCTGGTCCTTAGCGAGATTCACTCGCCGAGTGTTGAGGGTTATAGAGGCCTGGCCCAGTACACCCTGGTTCTTACTGGGCTGACACTTGAGAAGTGTTCATGCATAATACCAGGGTCCCATGGTGTTATCAATCCAATCAAAATAATATTCAAGTTGAGACCTAGTAGAGAGAAAAACAAAACACCAAAGTAATAACAACGAAGTCTAACTTTCTTTCTATGCATTGGCATTTTGTATATGAATGAATCACCATAAATAGAAGTTTCCCAATGCATATTAACAATATTTACTTGCAACATATAATTATTAGTAACATAAAGAGGGTTCTTATCACCTCCTCTTTCATAATAGTTGCAAGTAGTAGAAATAAATTCAACCATATAACCACAAGAATCATTCAACTTAGATAATTTAGGCACATAAAGAGGATTATTAAATTTATTACGGAATTCATTAGCATGCTTCCCTCTTTCAAAATAATTATTAAGATCAATATCAAGTTTAATATCATGGTTGCAACAAATATTTGGAACTAAAGATAATTGCAAACCACATAAGTATTTCTCAACATAAGCAAATTTCTCCTCTATGGTGTGATTAGGAGAGTTCAAAAACAAAGTAGGACTCTCATGAGTAAGAGCACTATCACAAACAGCAAGTATATCATTTTTATCCTCGCATAAATTAGTAACAACTAAACATGGAGGATTATCAATAAGCATAGGACCATCATCTAAAGCATTATCATATAGCATATTTAAGCAACACTCCTCATTATTATCCATAACTTCACTAGTAGCATTATTAGTTTCATCCTAATAGCATGGGTTATCATATAGGACCATAGAATTTTCAGTTTGACACTTATCATAACATGGATTCTCATAAATAACAAAAGATTTTTGAGTTTTAGTGTTACGATCATTTGTTGATGGTGAAGCTGGGAGATCCAACTCTTCCCCAAGCTTAGATTGGAACACATCCATTTCAATCTCCCCTTCACATACTTCCTCTTCCAAGCTTATGTTTTTATCATCCTCTTCCTGCAAAATATTAGTACTTTCAATGGAAGCAAGAATTCTTTCTTTAACATAAACATTGTCACTAAATTCATTTTTGCAAAGTTGGAGAATAATAGAAATGTGTCCTTTCATTACACGAGCTTCATGACTAGTTGCAACAAATTTATCAATAAGAAAGTCTATCTCATGGGCTGCAACATAAGCAATATATTTCTCAACTTGCTCTAAATCATGGCATGCAAATTTACACTCTTGATAGGATGCAATAATAGGATCACTATTATACTTACATTGATAGAGAGAGTGTTTATAGTCTTTTCTAAAGCAGCAAGTTATATTATGTAATTCACAAAACTCAGTGGCCATATCATTGAGATGTTCAAGCAATTCAAGCATTCTATTTCCTTCTTTGGTTGATCGGTATTCATAGTAAGCTCCCATAGTTTTGACATAACCTTTCTCCATAGCTTAGCATACATATTAAAAAAACACTAGTTTTTATGGGTTTTTAATTTTTTATGCAAAACTGAAAATAAATATGCAAACCGAACTTAAAATGCAAGACAATGACAAAACAAGATAAATTGCTTTGAAGGTAAAGATGGATAAGATGATACTCACGTAGGTGCAACCTCCCCAAGCTTAGGTGTTAGCACAAGTTGGTGATGAAGTTGACTTGGTGAGATATCCTTGGATAAATCCGGCACCAGAAAACAGAACTAGTGCAGGGGACCCTTGGATAAACCTTTCAGCAATGATTCCCCGGCAACGGCGCCAGAAAACAGTCTTGATGGCGTGTAGTTGACGGGAAAAATATTCTGCAGGAAGCTTCGTATCTTCCCCTGCTACGGCGCCAGAAAGCACTCTTGATGGCCCTTTACGTAGTTACCTGCGTGAAAAGTAAATGGGTTAGGTTGAGACTCCAAGTGTAGAGTGTGTAGTAAGTGGAATACGTGTTTTCCCCACGAGGGTGACTCGAGGGTTTAATATCGAACTCTCGGGGAATCAGTAGTGAAGATTTATGTTTCCTATCCTTCTTTTGGTTACCTACAAAACAAAGTAAATGTTTTGGTCCTCAACCTCACCTAGTGGTTGTCAAGCACAATGTGTGAGAATGATATCAAGATAATATGCAATGCAAACAAGAAATAAATATGCAATGGTGGTAAATAAATATGTAAGGATGGTGGTACCAATGATAAATAATATTTTTGGGTTTTATATGATGAATGCAAGATGTAAAAGTGTTTTTGTATTTTCGGATTTTTAAATGGCAGAAAATGGAAAAGTGGTAAAAGTGGTTGGAAAGGTGTTTCTTATGATTAAAAATGAACCGGGGTTCATGGTTTCACAAATGCACTCTCTCTTTAATAAAATGGTAGACAATAGAACACTAGAGTTGACATATGAGATTGCAACACAACAGTTTAATGACAAGTTATAATTATATGGGCATCACGTCATAACATAGAGACCTTTTGGTTATTAGTCTCTCTTATACTCCACCAAGATGCGAACTAAATCATAACACCTCAGTAATTAAGATAACTCAGAGTATAGCAATAAGTATTATGACATGAAGTTAAAATAAGAACATGCTAGATCTAGTCATGGAGTAGTGGCAATGGTCACACCCACATCTCCGGTAGCATGGTATTTCTTTTTATCCCTAGTGAGGCAACAAAGTAAGGTAAAACACCCAAGTGGATCGCAGAACTTTCTCTCACGTTCACTGCACTAGCCACCCCCCGTTACTCCAACTAATGCACACGTTCCCCCTCACACGCTCTCATAAACATGCTTGATCATGACAAGTAAATAAGAACGGGGTACATAATATGCATCTACTTTCATAACTGAAACAAAACCATTGCAATCTCAAACATATATTAACTCATAAAAAGATCCACCACAAAGGTATTACATAGATGACCGTAATCATGTTCAGCAGCTCATACGGTACTAATTAGTGAAGCTTGAGAGAGAGAGATACATAAGTTACTTCCACAAACCCATAGTCCAGAGGTGGACTACTCCCTCTTCATCATGGAGACGGTGGAGAAGTCGTTGGAGAAGATGGAGACCACGCCGGCAGCGCCCCGCCGGAGGCTTCCCCCTCCAATCTGCAGCTCCAGGTCTCTGTTTCGGTGTTTCTGTGTTTCTGCGGCGCTCCTTCCAGAGAACGTCGGGGGACTATTTTTATAGGCGTTTTTAGATCAAAACGGAGTCGGTGGAGGAAAGATCGACGGCAGCGGAGCTCCGAGGGCCAAAGTGGGGGGTCCCACGCGGCCAGGTACTTGGGCCGCGTGGGCCCACTCATCTGGGCCCTCGGGCCTCCGCTTGTTTGCTTCCTTCGCCCCCAAGTCTTCTTCCTTCCAAATATTGACGCCCGTAAATTTGCAGGTCATTTGGACGTCGTTTGGGTCCCTGAAACAATAAAATAAAGAAATAGGGTTTTCTGCCTGCGCAGGGTTAATTCCATAAAAAAATAGGAAACATATCAAATATTCCCACAATCATTATAAAACAGTGATATAACCCTTATATGATGCAAATATGACTGGAATATAAGTAAAAATAATGCAAAGTTCATGTATGCATTTTGCATGCATCACCCATGCGTCGCCGCTTTAAACAGCACCGACATTAAACTGTGCTACTGGCGTTTATCTGCATATACGGGCTCGATGCGTCGGCCATTCACGCCTTTGTCTCTCTCGCTCACTCTCCCTCCCACGTTAGCCACCACCACCGTACCCTCCCATGGTGCACAAAAAGACAAGCCAAACGGAATACCCGTACATGTCGCCGCACAATCTCACTGCCGAGGAGGCAAAGGTGTTTCATGCATACGGTCTCCTCGTGCAACCGGATCATAGGTTGTCGAAGGGGTGGCATATCAGTCAGGCTGGACGCCAGCCAACTCAGTCCGGCTCGGGGCGAGCCTGCAAAAAGCTCGGGCCGGAATTGCCGAGCCCCGAGCCGGCTCGAGACGCCGGCGAGCAGGAAAATGGAGCTCGGCCTGAGCTTTGCACTAGCTCGGTGCAGCTCGCGAGACTGGGGTTTCCAGTCACTGATGGGTGGGCCCCTCGGCAGCGGCGCCGTGCAGACCTGCAACAGAGGCAGCGGTGGCCAAAGACGGGATGCCGCTGTGCTTCATGTCCATGACCATGGCGTGAGTGGCCGACGGGAGCCCACGACGGAAACGAGGTTGGCGCAGGCCGGAGAGGAGTGTCCGGAGCAGATCGGAGCGGAGTGGCAGGAGCGGAGTGGTGGGGTGGGGTGGGGCGGGGCGGGGCGTAGCCGGCGGCGGGAGCATGGCGGTGGGAGATGCCTCTCTGTTCTCTGGATGGGGATCGATCGAACAAAAGGCCTCGCTAGCGTAACCTAACGGGGCAGTTTTGTTGTTCCTGGGCTGCGAAAACGAGCTTCTCGGGCCGGACCGAGCCGAGCCAGGCTCGGCCCGAGCTCGCTGCGGTCTAGCATTTCCAGCTCGGCTCGGTCAAAATTGCCAGCGGGCCGAGCCTAACTCGGGCGAGCCCACGAAATCTCGGGCCGAGCCCAAAAGCTCGGGCTGAGCGTCC
Organism: Poa pratensis; assembly: GCA_947311845.1. Classification (NCBI taxonomy): domain Eukaryota; kingdom Viridiplantae; phylum Streptophyta; class Magnoliopsida; order Poales; family Poaceae; genus Poa; species Poa pratensis. The sequence goes on from CAMZMU010000049.1 coordinate 37,042,146, forward strand.
AGGCAGACATATCAGCCAAGGCAGGCTCGCTGTGCCATCCCTTCAACCGGCGTTTTACTCTCGCTGCAAACCTTACAACGCCAGTCCCGCATGACGCTCACGGATAGGGCCCACCCCTTCAACAACTCCGGCAACGAGGGGGTGTTGCATGCCAAGCTTCAAGCGGGAGAGGGCGCCACCATCGCCGTATACGATGTCTTCCAGACGATGCGAAAGAATGCTAAGTGACGGAGGGCCTGATGGAGCGTGCCGGCTGGCGGTGGAGAGCTCCATCGCGGAAGCTTGCAGCCGCGCTGCTGGGATGCAGTGCTCATTGTCGTTGTGCAAGACAAAGCCCGGGCCGTAGTCGCCATGACAGGGCGGCTTGGTTGTCTTCCACATGCCGAAGCCAGAGCCTGAGGAGAGCAGCCATACCCAGAGGAGGGCATTCTCGCCGCCACTAGTATCATCTACATCTTTCGCAGCGATGATGGATCTAGAGTTTAGATTAGGGTTCTTACATTTCGTTCAAATCACTGTAAAATTTGACAAATTTAAATGAAATGTGCTAAACTTCGTTTAAATTTGCTTGTTCAAAATTTTATTTTAAAAAACTAGCTGGGAGCCACTCCATTCATCCGAACACGTGTCCTGCACCCTGAAGTAGCCTCTGTTTCGAGTATGACCCTGGTCTCTGCCACTTCCACCTCACCACTCCTTCTTCTTGCAGTCGATGGGGACTGCTCCGACCTCACGTAGGCCATGTGACGAGGGGTTAACTCATCAAATCCCATGGTTAGGACCTAGGGTTGAGATTATGGGGAGAGAACGTGGTAGTACTGGTAGTTTCGTCGGCTGACAAGCAGAGGCAAAGATTTACCCAGGTTCAGGCCCCTCGGGTGAAGGTAAAGACCCTACTTCCTGCTTATCTGGTATTGATCCTGTGAGATTATGCGGTTACAAGGGAAGCTCCGGCGAGATGTCGATCTCGCTAGGGCTTTCGGTGGTTCGAGTATGGTTTGTCCTGGATCGGCGACCCGCCCTGAGGTGATATAAAGGCTGCCGCGGCTGTTCGGGTAGCAGTTACGCTGCATTTACGCCCTTTCCTTCTTGCATACACCTCCGGTGCTCCACTGCTCCGGCGATTTCCGTTCTTCCCGAGCTTTTCCGCCGCCCTTCCTTCGCGAGCCATGGGCCCCAAGAAGGGCAAGGCGGTGATGGTGGAGGCCTCCGCTGAAGCGCAGCGGGAGGAGGAGCTTGCGCCGGCTCTCATCGGCACTCGCGTCTCCACAGCGGAGGCGCTGGATAGGCTGAAGGTCCTCGTCGCCGGGAGGAATAATGAGCATGGCGCCAGCGGCGTCAAGGCGGCGCGCTTCGGCAAGCTGGCGGCGGGGTGGTATCCCATTTTCGTCCACACGCTGTTCGCCGGCTTGGTGCCGCCGTTCTCTCCCTTCCTTGCGGAGGTGCTGTCTTTCTATCAGATCCAGCTCCTGCACCTCCACCCGAACTCCATCCTGATTCTCGCCATCTTCGCCTATCTCTGCGAGGCGTATCTGGGAGTGATGCCTTCCGTGGCCTTCTTCCGGAGCTTCTACGCGCTCCGCAACACGGCGCCTGGCGAGCGGTCTGGGTGCGTGTCCTTCCGCATCGCAGACGGGATGGGCGCCGTCTACATCCCCATGTCGTGGGATGGCGACAAGGCCGTTACGAGGGTGACGAAGAAGGTGGAGGACTTCCGCCAGAAGTGGGTTCTCGTCGACGCCAAGGAGCGGAATGCCTTCTTCGATGAGCCTGAGGCGCCGCCGCTGAAGAACTCAAATTGGTCCAGCGAGAAGTTCCAGCACCAGAAGATTGCCCACTTGGTCTCGCGCATGAAGCTCGTCCGCGAGGCTGGCCTCACGGGGCAGATGGTCGCTGAGGACTTCGTGAGGCGGCGCATCGCTCCCCTCCAGGCGCACACGAAGCCGGTGTGGATGTACTCCGGCCCGGCAGATCCAATGCGCTTGCACCTCAGCGCCCACGCGCCAGACGACGTCGCCTCCATCTTAGGCACGCTCTTCATCGCCCCGGAGATCCCTGTTCCGGGCACTGAGCACCTGAGGCCCCTCCACCAGCTCACTCCAAAGAAGCGCCTCGCAGTTCTGGAGATGATGCCGACGTTCACGCCAGAGGGCTTGGAGGGAGAAGAGGCGAAGGGGGCTGCGGCGCCTGTGGTGGAGGAAGACTTGTTTGGCGAGTCCTCTGCTGCTTCAGACGCCGAAGCTGACGCCGCCACAGGAGGAGTCAACCCCTCGTCAGGGGAGGCGAGCTCTTCAAAGCAGGCGGCCCCTGAGGAGGAGATCCTGGAGATATCGTCCGATGTGGACGAGGATTTTGTGGTGGCCCCGTCACGACGGGCCACAGAAGAAGAAGACGAAGACGGAGAATAGCGGCCCGGAGGCCGCGGCAAAGCGGTGCGAGCCCCGCACCAAGGCCATCCACGACAGGGCCGCCAGAAGCCTGGAGAGCACTCCTCTTAAGAGGAAAGCTGAGGCGGCCCCTGAGGAGCCCAGCGCTGGAGCCTCATCAGGCCTGTGGCGCTCTGCCAACAAGGTGTGGGTGGACACCCGCGCCAAGCCATCTGGGTGAGTACTGTTTCTTCTTGACTCGTTCTTGCTTATCGAGAGTTCTTGCCTTTCTCGAGGATCTCACTGTCTTGATTATCAGGGGTCTGGTTCATGCGAAGCGCCGCCGACTCCGCAAGGCTGCGGACGTGCGGCGCGCGCTACGCCCGTTGTTGAGGGGCCTACGCGCCCCTTGGAGAAGAGACTGAGGAGCCCGTGGTGACAGTCACCACGGGCCCTGTTGACGAGGCCATGAGGCCTGTGGGGGAGACGCCCCTTGAAGAAGCAACTGCCTCGCCACCTCCTGCCGAGAGTCAGATTGAGGAGGCGGTGAAGGCTCCGTCGCCGCCGCGCCCTGATGCTCCACTGGAGCCCCCAGAGACACCCGCCGTGGAGACGGCGGGGACCAGCACACAGGCGCCGGGAGGCGCCGACGCCGAGATGGAGGAGGGAACTCCTCCGCCGCCCCCTCCAAATTCCGAGCCTGAGGGGGAGGCCACTTCTTCTGAGGCCGCAGCAGGCGAGGCTGCGGTTGAGCCACTGGTGGCTAGGCCTCCCTCGCCAGCCCCCGAGGCCCACGAGGAGGTCGTCGTGGAGAACAACGACGCACAAGACGGTGGGGGCCCGCTCCTGGGCCCCGTGTTGACCCTGGTCCAAGCACTGTGCTTTCAGCACCAGAGGCTGGCGCTGGGGTGGAGGACGCTGCGCCACGTGAGGGCTCTTGGGCCTTGGTCTTGAGCGACCGGAGCCGGAGCAGCGCGTGCCGCCAAGCTGCCCTCCGTTGGTGAGGGGCACCCTAGACGGGCTAGAACCCAACTTGCCCTTGAGGAGGCGGAGCTTGGCAGGAGGTACGACGCCCTTGCTGCTGACTGGGCCCGCTTCTTCGAAGTCAGGCGGCGGAGTGGCCCTGACGACCAAGCCTTCAGGCGCAGCGCGACGAGGCGACGCGGCAGGCCCAGGAGATCCGCGAGAACGCGGAGCGCGAGGCGCAAGGGCCTTGGCGCCGGTCCAGGCGGAACGCAAGGCGGCTGCAGAGGATCGGGAGGCGGCTGTGGCGGAGCGCCAGGCTGCAGCCTCGACCGAGCGGCTATCGAGACCTCCCTCGCCGACCAGCGCAAGGAGCTGGCCAGCCGCGAGGAGAAGATAATTCTGAAGCTGAGGTGGTGAGGAAGTCTCTGGAGCAGCATCGTCTGTCGCTGGAGGCTCGCGAGCAGGCCATGACGACACGCGAAGCTGAGGTGCTCAAGCGTGAGGAGAAACTGGAGCAGGCGGAAACAGACATGAACAGAACGTGAGGCCTTGGAGTCCCGCGAGAGCAGCTTGGCTGAGGCCATGGGCAAGCACGACAAGGAGGTGGAGCGGCACCGGGAGCTTGTGGAGAAGGCCAACCAAAGCTTGCCGAGAAGAAAAAGGAGGGGAGGCGGAGGCCCTCACCAAGCAAAAAGAGTACCGCACTGCTGTCACACAGGCCGTCTCCCGGGAGTATGCTGGGAAGTTCAAGAAGCAGGAGGACGGCTTCCAGAAAAAGCGCAGAGAGCTCGGCAAGCGCATTCGCCAGCTGGAGGAGTGGAACGCCAACTTGAAATCCTCGCTGAAGCGCGCCAAGGACGCTAATCTCCGCACGGAACAGGCCCTCGAGCGCTCGGAGCAGGACCTCACAGCCCTGATGGCAGACATGCAGGAGTGAATGCGCAGGTGGCCCCTGTTGTGGAGAGGGTCGAGGAGGCTGAGCAGAGCGCGGTGGCGGCACGGGTCTTGACGCAGCAGCGGGAGCGTATGTTCCGATCTTTGGTGACGCGCGGGAACGCTCTTGCTGCGAAGCTGGGGGTGGATGCTCCTGCCGTCCCCGTCCACGGGAACGCCGACGTCGCCACGTATCTGACCTACTTCGACCAGCTCTTCTCCGTCCTTGAGGGCCCTGTGGCGGAACTCGACGATGTTGTCGACGAGGAGTGCCGCAAGCTCCTGCTGGTGGCGGTCGAGCGCGTCTTCGTCAACCTCAAGCGCCTATATCCATGCTTCGACTTCGAGTCCGTGACCGAGCCCATGGGGATGCTCAGATCGAGACGCGCCTCTTCAACTCGCTGCGGGAGGAGATCAACGACTATGTCAACCGCTTCAAGAGGGTCGCTGAAGAGCCGGCCTCTGGCGAGGAGGAAGACGTCGAGGAGGAAGGCGCGGAGGAAGATGACGCTGAGGAGGATGAGGCCGCCAAGACTTCTGCTTAAGCTGCTCCTGCCACAAGTCGCGCCTGAGGCGCAAGTTATCTTTGTTTAAAGACTTTGTTTCATTTGTGATGGTCTGTAAAACACTTTATTGTGCTGCAATGTGTGTGCCCCTCGACGGGCATTTTATCCCTATTCCATGCCTTTTTCGCTTTACGTCGTCAGGACCCGTCTCTTAGCGCTATGACTCCGCCACTACGGTATGCCAGAGCAATGACTCAGCAAGGCCGGGGGGTGTTTAAGGCTTAGAGAGGTAAGAGCTCTCGAGTCGCGATGCTCGAGGGCTCCCCTTTGACGCTCAAGCAGTCCATGAAATGCGAAGGAGAAAATACCCGCCCGAGGGACGGAAGTTGCTCGTGAGAGGAAAAACACAACGCCTGAGGTGTAAGCGCAGGACTTAGCTTAGCGAGGTTCTGGCCTCGTGGAGGGCGTTGATTTCCCTGAAGGTGTGCTTCCCTCTTTGGGTCTGGAGCGTGACTCCACGAGCCTTGGGGGGACTCTTGTTCCCTGTGTAGGTTAGAGGCGGAACCAAAGCAAAACATGGTAGAGAAACTCATGCGCGCTTATAGGTTTCCTCATGGGTGCCTCGCGAGGAGAGTAAGTACCAAAGGTCCTTAGGTGAGGTGGCAGGTTTGGGAGCAAGCCCCTGGGCCAGAGCTCTTTGGTGAGGTAACAGGCGTGAGAGCGTGCTCACGTGTTAGAGCTCGGATCCTTTTGGATTTTGCGGTGCTGCTGGGATGCTCCCGAGGCACAGTCACCGTACTCAGCCCCCGCTCGCGAGGTGCGCAAGGGGAAAGATATGAGCGCGAATGAAAACACAGAGTAATGAGAACTAAAACTCACCCCCAAAATATTACATAGCGGCGCCGCAGCGCAATGTTTCACTAGGAAACGAATTGGTTCGTTACACTTGGGCTTGCCAAGATAAAGTTTCCATGTCGAGGCATGGGGACCACATTCAGTGGCTGAGACTCTTCACGGCCTGCGGCGGCACGTTACAGGAAGAGCTCAGAGGGACTGGCCCTCAGAGAGAGAAGCTTTTGTGAAGCTTGGAGGTGAAGCTGTGCGCTTTCCTCTAGAGACAAAAAATGCCTGGTGTGATAGAGATCACGGGTAGAACTTGCGTAGATGCGCGATGTTCCAAGGGTTCTTGACCGGGATGCCGTCCTCCGTCTCGAGGCGCACCGCACCAGGTCTGGCGACATGCGCGACCCTGTAGGGGCCTTCCCACATGGGCGAGAGCTTGTGGAGACCTTCCCTGGAGAGGATCCTCCTGAGGACAAGGTCGCCTGTCTCGAGAGTGCGCGGACGTATGTGGCGGCTGTGGTAGCGTCGCAGGTCTTGCTGGTACTTTGCCGCTCTGAGGGCGGCTCGGCGGCGCAACCCGTCGAGGAACAGCAGGTCGTCGTTGTGGAGGTCTTCTTGATTGTCCTCATTGAAGGCAAGGACCCTTGCGGACCCGTGCTTGATCTCTGTGGGGAGGACTGCTTCGGCTCCATACACCAGGGCGAATGGCGTCTCACCAGTGGGCTTTGTAGGGTTCGTGCGGATGGACCAGAGCACGGAGGGGAGCTCATCGATCCAGCCCTTGCCATAGCCCTTGAGGCGGTTGAAACTTCTCGTCTTGAGGCCCTTGAGGACCTCAGCATTTGCTCGCTCGGCTTGACCATTGCTCTGTGGGTGAGCTACCGAGGCGAAACAGAGCTTGGTGCCGAGGCTCTCGCAGTAAGCCCTGAAGATGCCGCTGGTGAACTGTGAGCCATTGTCGGTGATGATGCGGTTTGGCACACCAAAGCGGCAGACCAGGCCTCTGATGAACTTCACGGCTGCCCTGGCAGGGATGGTGCGCACCGCTTCAACCTCTGCCCATTTGGTGAACTTGTCAACAGCCACGAAGAGGAAGCGGTAGCCCCCTTGCGATCTCGGGAAGGGTCCCAAGATGTCCAGCCCCCAGACCGCGAACGGCCAGGAGAGCGGGATGGTCTGGAGTCCCAGTGCAGGCTGATGGACTTGCTTGGCGTGGAACTGGCATGCATCGCAAGACTGAACGATGGTGACGGCATCTTGAAGCACTTGAGGCCAGTAGAAACCGCTCCTGAAGACCTTGCCAGCGAGGGTGCGCGCGCAGGAATGGTGGCCGCACTCTCCACTGTGTATGTCCCTGAGGAGCATGCGTCCTTCCTCAGGAGGCACACACTTGAGGGCAATGCCATTTGGGCGCTTGCGGTATAGGTCTCCCTCAAGGATGTAATAGGATTTCGCTTGTCGAGCGACTCGTTCTGCCTCTGCGTCTTCCTCGGGAAGGACTCCTTTTAGCAAGTAGTCCTTGAGCTCGTCAACCCAGCCTGTTTCTTGGTGCACCATGTTGTAGGCGTGATGCGTGACGGCCATGAACTTCGCGAGGGCGGGGTAGCCAAGGATGGCGTTGTCGGGCAGGCCAATGTGCGCGACGTCGAAGTCGATGAGCTCGGTGCGATAGTTTTGCTGCGTGCCAAAGGTGACTGCAAGCCTCACTTGCCCCAGAGGCGAGATTGAGCCGCTGGTGACCCCTGTGAAGGGCCTGGAGGGCATAAGCCACTCGTAGGGCACTTGAAGCGTCTCAAAGGTCTCGACAGAGATGACGTTCAGGCCTGCACCCCCATCAATGAGCGTTTTGCCGACGGCGATATTGTTGATGGTGGGGGTGCACACCAGCGGGAGGGTGCCTACAGTCTTGGTCGACTTGGGGTGGTCCTTGGCGTCGAAGGCGATGGTGTACTGAGACCACTTGAGGGGACGCGATGTCTCCACCCCAGGCAGCGCTGCGTTGAGCTCACGGGCGAACTGCTTGAACTGATTGTTGGACTTGGGCGCCTGAGCCCGCGCGAGGATGCACGCCATGGCGCCTCTAGGGGCCTGGTAGCCCCCAGGCTCCTCGTCAGGGAGGTTGTTGTTCTTCTCAGCGGCGTTGGCCTGAGTCCCTTGAGGCTTCTGGTAGCCACCTTTGCGTCCGCCCTTGCGGTAGTTACGGCCTCTGCCGCGACCACCGCTGCCTTCTTCCTGCTCGCGCTTCTTGCTCAGCTGGGATGCGGTAGTCGTAGCAGTTCTCTGTCGCGTGGCCGCGCCTGTTGTGGTAGATGCAGAAGGGACGGTTGTCCATCTTCTTCTCGCCATCCTCTGCAGAGTCCTCTCGAGCGTGCTTAGCGCCGGGCTCAGCAGCCAGCACAGCAGTAGGCTTGCGCTTGGTCTCGTCACGCTTCTTGTGGGCCTTGGATCCTTCTGGAGGGTCGTCTGCAGAGGCCACCTTGGTGAAGAGGAGACCCTCTTCGGCCTTGGCACACTTGTCTGCGATGTCGAAGAGCTTCACGACAGAGGAGAGGGTATCGTGGATGCCGAGCTTCTCAAGCATCCTGCGGTTGGTGACGCCCTCTCTGAAGGCAGCAATGACGTGCGAGTCAGGGATGTTGGGGATTTTGTTGCGGGCTTGGCTGAAGCGCTGGATGTACTTGCGGAGAGTCTCGCCAGACTTCTGGCGTACGGCGCGCAGGTCATTGTAGGTGAGGGCGCGCTCGTACGTGCCCTTGAAGTTCGCGACGAACTGCTTGCAGAGGTCCTCCCAGGAGTCGATGGAGTCCTCAGGGAGGTTCAGGAGCCACGACAGGGCAGAGTCCCTGAGGGCGTGCGAGAACCAGTTCGCCATGACCTTGTCGTCTCCTCCCGCAGCTTGGATGGAGGTGGTGTAGAGCTGCAGGAACTCAATGGGGTTGTTTGTGCCATCGTAGCCCTTGGGGAGGTCTGGCCTGAACTTCTGCGGCCAGACGACGCGGCGCAGGTTGCGGGTGAAGGCCGTGCAGCCTGTGGCGTACGTGGCCACGCCGCCCTGGAGAGCTCTGCGGTTTTGGCGCCCGGCCTGGCCAATTTCCTCGACGATGCGCTTCTGGAGGTCCCGCTGGCGCTCCATCTCCACCCGTGCGTCCGGCGGCGTCCGCTGCACGATTTGACAATCATGCGGCGAGGACGCGTGAGAGGCGGCTTTGTTTGCCGCAGCCGGAGGTGGTCCTGGCGGAGGCGGAGGCGGAGGTGCTCCATGCGCGGCGGTGCCTGCGCGCCCGGAGTTGTGGTGCACCAGGGAGCGCGAAGGTGCTGGAACCGCGCGCGGCGCAGCCGCGATGTCGACGAGGTGCTGGAGACGGCCAAGCCAGTTGTCGTGCGCCTCGGCGGTGGGGCGGTAGCGGAAGAGCTCTGCTGCCATGAGCAGCGCAGTGTTTGGGCTGGGCGCCGGGCGTCCAAGCGTGGACGCGCTTTGGCGCCGAGATGGATGCGAGGACTCAGCGTCCTCGCTGTGCTCGCGGTCGACGTCTTCGTCGTAGCGGTCGTCCTCATCCTCGGGGTGCTCCACGCGTGGCTCCGTAGTAGTGCGCCCCGAAGCGCGGTTGGTGCGCGGACGGCCGCGTGGCCTGGTGGTGTGGACGACGGGCTCGGTCTCAGCTCTGCCTGACGCGCGCCGGTTGGCGCGAGCAGCGCGAGTGTCCGCCATAGCGCTGAGGTCGATGGAGGTTGAATGCGCGCCTCAGCCCCCTACCTGGCGCGCCAATTGTCGGAGAATGACTCCCACGAAAGGGGCAGTCACACTCGCGAAGAGAGTTCGTGTAAGGGGCTGAACACGACGTCAATCAACCCTCATCCGGCGCGGCGACGCTGCTCGTCGGGCCTGAGGAGGGACATCACAGCAGAGAGAGACACGGCGCGTACCCAGGTTCACGGCCCTCTTGTGGAGGTAAAACCGCTATGTCCTGCCTGTCTGTATTGCTGCTTGTAGAGGTTACAGTACAGCGTGCTTGCCGAGGGCACAGCTATGGCAATGGCGTGTACAAGGGGAGGGAAGCTACTGTCTTCTTCTCCCTTGCGCGCAAGTAGCTAGACTAGGAGTAAAATGTGTTCGATCCCTTGTTAGGGTGGTGCACCAGCTCCTTTTATAGGCGCCCCGGGCCTCCTCCCTGTCCTTGTGCAGCGGAGGGGCTACCACATGGCGACACGGTCGGGAGCACGGTGCACCGCTGCTTGGGCGTCCATGAGCGCGGTCCATGGGCACAAAAGCTGAGGCCGCAGCAGAGAGGCCGCCGTCCATCCAGGAAGGCCGGCTGCTGCCGCAGAGGAGCGGGGGGAGTCCCCACGGTGACGTCGCGTTTGGCGCGTAGCGCCGGCCTGCTCCCTTATCACCAAAGAGGAAAGCATGGTGGTCTGCGCCGTTGCCCCTGCTTTGTTGACTCCTTTATCACCAAAGTGGGACTGTAGCTCCGTCGTCACCCTGCGCAGAGGCGCGGTCACTCTGCGGCCGCTGCGGAAGCCATGTGCGCTCCGCGGAGCTTGCTTTACAGTGAAGGAACCCTCGCGTGGGCGGGAACGCCCTGTGGAGGATTCTGCGTTGACTTCCCCTCAGGGAAAGCTTCCTTGGAGAGGGGGCAGCGGAGTAGAGGCTCCACAGGCCTTAGCTGCCTCCTCAGGCCTCCGCGAGGCGATTCTGCCCCGCGGGCTCCCCAGGCTTGCAGACCTGGTCCTTAGCGAGATTCACTCGCCGAGTGTTGAGGGTTATAGAGGCCTGGCCCAGTACACCCTGGTTCTTACTGGGCTGACACTTGAGAAGTGTTCATGCATAATACCAGGGTCCCATGGTGTTATCAATCCAATCAAAATAATATTCAAGTTGAGACCTAGTAGAGAGAAAAACAAAACACCAAAGTAATAACAACGAAGTCTAACTTTCTTTCTATGCATTGGCATTTTGTATATGAATGAATCACCATAAATAGAAGTTTCCCAATGCATATTAACAATATTTACTTGCAACATATAATTATTAGTAACATAAAGAGGGTTCTTATCACCTCCTCTTTCATAATAGTTGCAAGTAGTAGAAATAAATTCAACCATATAACCACAAGAATCATTCAACTTAGATAATTTAGGCACATAAAGAGGATTATTAAATTTATTACGGAATTCATTAGCATGCTTCCCTCTTTCAAAATAATTATTAAGATCAATATCAAGTTTAATATCATGGTTGCAACAAATATTTGGAACTAAAGATAATTGCAAACCACATAAGTATTTCTCAACATAAGCAAATTTCTCCTCTATGGTGTGATTAGGAGAGTTCAAAAACAAAGTAGGACTCTCATGAGTAAGAGCACTATCACAAACAGCAAGTATATCATTTTTATCCTCGCATAAATTAGTAACAACTAAACATGGAGGATTATCAATAAGCATAGGACCATCATCTAAAGCATTATCATATAGCATATTTAAGCAACACTCCTCATTATTATCCATAACTTCACTAGTAGCATTATTAGTTTCATCCTAATAGCATGGGTTATCATATAGGACCATAGAATTTTCAGTTTGACACTTATCATAACATGGATTCTCATAAATAACAAAAGATTTTTGAGTTTTAGTGTTACGATCATTTGTTGATGGTGAAGCTGGGAGATCCAACTCTTCCCCAAGCTTAGATTGGAACACATCCATTTCAATCTCCCCTTCACATACTTCCTCTTCCAAGCTTATGTTTTTATCATCCTCTTCCTGCAAAATATTAGTACTTTCAATGGAAGCAAGAATTCTTTCTTTAACATAAACATTGTCACTAAATTCATTTTTGCAAAGTTGGAGAATAATAGAAATGTGTCCTTTCATTACACGAGCTTCATGACTAGTTGCAACAAATTTATCAATAAGAAAGTCTATCTCATGGGCTGCAACATAAGCAATATATTTCTCAACTTGCTCTAAATCATGGCATGCAAATTTACACTCTTGATAGGATGCAATAATAGGATCACTATTATACTTACATTGATAGAGAGAGTGTTTATAGTCTTTTCTAAAGCAGCAAGTTATATTATGTAATTCACAAAACTCAGTGGCCATATCATTGAGATGTTCAAGCAATTCAAGCATTCTATTTCCTTCTTTGGTTGATCGGTATTCATAGTAAGCTCCCATAGTTTTGACATAACCTTTCTCCATAGCTTAGCATACATATTAAAAAAACACTAGTTTTTATGGGTTTTTAATTTTTTATGCAAAACTGAAAATAAATATGCAAACCGAACTTAAAAATGCAAGACAATGACAAAACAAGATAAATTGCTTTGAAGGTAAAGATGGATAAGATGATACTCACGTAGGTGCAACCTCCCCAAGCTTAGGTGTTAGCACAAGTTGGTGATGAAGTTGACTTGGTGAGATATCCTTGGATAAATCCGGCACCAGAAAACAGAACTAGTGCAGGGGACCCTTGGATAAACCTTTCAGCAATGATTCCCCGGCAACGGCGCCAGAAAACAGTCTTGATGGCGTGTAGTTGACGGGAAAAATATTCTGCAGGAAGCTTCGTATCTTCCCCTGCTACGGCGCCAGAAAGCACTCTTGATGGCCCTTTACGTAGTTACCTGCGTGAAAAGTAAATGGGTTAGGTTGAGACTCCAAGTGTAGAGTGTGTAGTAAGTGGAATACGTGTTTTCCCCACGAGGGTGACTCGAGGGTTAAATATCGAACTCTCGGGGAATCAGTAGTGAAGATTTATGTTTCCTATCCTTCTTTTGGTTACCTACAAAACAAAGTAAATGTTTTGGTCCTCAACCTCACCTAGTGGTTGTCAAGCACAATGTGTGAGAATGATATCAAGATAATATGCAATGCAAACAAGAAATAAATATGCAATGGTGGTAAATAAATATGTAAGGATGGTGGTACCAATGATAAATAATATTTTTGGGTTTTATATGATGAATGCAAGATGTAAAAGTGTTTTTGTATTTTCGGATTTTTAAATGGCAGAAAATGGAAAAGTGGTAAAAGTGGTTGGAAAGGTGTTTCTTATGATTAAAAATGAACCGGGGTTCATGGTTTCACAAATGCACTCTCTCTTTAATAAAGTGGTAGACAATAGAACACTAGAGTTGACATATGAGATTGCAACACAACAGTTTAATGACAAGTTATAATTATATGGGCATCACGTCATAACATAGAGACCTTTTGGTTATTAGTCTCTCTTATACTCCACCAAGATGCGAACTAAATCATAACACCTCAGTAATTAAGATAACTCAGAGTATAGCAATAAGTATTATGACATGAAGTTAAAATAAGAACATGCTAGATCTAGTCATGGAGTAGTGGCAATGGTCACACCCACATCTCCGGTAGCATGGTATTTCTTTTTATCCCTAGTGAGGCAACAAAGTAAGGTAAAACACCCAAGTGGATCGCAGAACTTTCTCTCACGTTCACTGCACTAGCCACCCCCCGTTACTCCAACTAATGCACACGTTCCCCCTCACACGCTCTCATAAACATGCTTGATCATGACAAGTAAATAAGAACGGGGTACATAATATGCATCTACTTTCATAACTGAAACAAAACCATTGCAATCTCAAACATATATTAACTCATAAAAAGATCCACCACAAAGGTATTACATAGATGACCGTAATCATGTTCAGCAGCTCATACGGTACTAATTAGTGAAGCTCGAGAGAGAGAGATACATAAGTTACTTCCACAAACCCATAGTCCAGAGGTGGACTACTCCCTCTTCATCATGGAGACGGTGGAGAAGTCGTTGGAGAAGATGGAGACCACGCCGGCAGCGCCCCGCCGGAGGCTTCCCCCTCTAATCTGCAGCTCCAGGTCTCTGTTTCGGTGTTTCTGTGTTTCTGCGGCGCTCCTTCCAGAGAACGTCGGGGGACTATTTTTATAGGCGTTTTTAGATCAAAACGGAGTCGGTGGAGGAAAGATCGACGGCAGCGGAGCTCCGAGGGCCAAAGTGGGGGGTCCCACGCGGCCAGGTACTTGGGCCGCGTGGGCCCACTCATCTGGGCCCTCGGGCCTCCGCTTGTTTGCTTCCTTCGCCCCCAAGTCTTCTTCCTTCCAAATATTGACGCCCGTAAATTTGCAGGTCATTTGGACGTCGTTTGGGTCCCTGAAACAATAAAATAAAGAAATAGGGTTTTCTGCCTGCGCAGGGTTAATTCCATAAAAAAAATAGGAAACATATCAAATATTCCCACAATCATTATAAAACAGTGATATAACCCTTATATGATGCAAATATGACTGGAATATAAGTAAAAATAATGCAAAGTTCATGTATGCATTTTGCATGCATCACCCATGCGTCGCCGCTTTAAACAGCACCGACATTAAACTGTGCTACTGGCGTTTATCTGCATATACGGGCTCGATGCGTCGGCCATTCACGCCTTTGTCTCTCTCGCTCACTCTCCCTCCCACGTTAGCCACCACCACCGTACCCTCCCATGGTGCACAAAAAGACAAGCCAAACGGAATACCCGTACATGTCGCCGCACAATCTCACTGCCGAGGAGGCAAAGGTGTTTCATGCATACGGTCTCCTCGTGCAACCGGATCATAGGTTGTCGAAGGGGTGGCATATCAGTCAGGCTGGACGCCAGCCAACTCAGTCCGGCTCGGGGCGAGCCTGCAAAAAGCTCGGGCCGGAATTGCCGAGCCCCGAGCCGGCTCGAGACGCCGGCGAGCAGGAAAATGGAGCTCGGCCTGAGCTTTGCACTAGCTCGGTGCAGCTCGCGAGACTGGGGTTTCCAGTCACTGATGGGTGGGCCCCTCGGCAGCGGCGCCGTGCAGACCTGCAACAGAGGCAGCGGTGGCCAAAGACGGGATGCCGCTGTGCTTCATGTCCATGACCATGGCGTGAGTGGCCGACGGGAGCCCACGACGGAAACGAGGTTGGCGCAGGCCGGAGAGGAGTGTCCGGAGCAGATCGGAGCGGAGTGGCAGGAGCGGAGTGGTGGGGTGGGGGTGGGGCGGGGCGGGGCGTAGCCGGCGGCGGGAGCATGGCGGTGGGAGATGCCTCTCTGTTCTCTGGATGGGGATCGATCGAACAAAAGGCCTCGCTAGCGTAACCTAACGGGGCAGTTTTGTTGTTCCTGGGCTGCGAAAACGAGCTTCTCGGGCCGGACCGAGCCGAGCCAGGCTCGGCCCGAGCTCGCTGCGGTCTAGCATTTCCAGCTCGGCTCGGTCAAAATTGCCAGCGGGCCGAGCCTAACTCGGGCGAGCCCACGAAATCTCGGGCCGAGCCCAAAAGCTCGGGCTGAGCGTCCAGGCAGACATATCAGCCAAGGCAGGCTCGCTGTGCCATCCCTTCAACCGGCGTTTTACTCTCGCTGCAAACCTTACAACGCCAGTCCCGCATGACGCTCACGGATAGGGCCCACCCCTTCAACAACTCCGGCAACGAGGGGGTGTTGCATGCCAAGCTTCAAGCGGGAGAGGGCGCCACCATCGCCGTATACGATGTCTTCCAGACGATGCGAAAGAATGCTAAGTGACGGAGGGCCTGATGGAGCGTGCCGGCTGGCGGTGGAGAGCTCCATCGCGGAAGCTTGCAGCCGCGCTGCTGGGATGCAGTGCTCATTGTCGTTGTGCAAGACAAAGCCCGGGCCGTAGTCGCCATGACAGGGCGGCTTGGTTGTCTTCCACATGCCGAAGCCAGAGCCTGAGGAGAGCAGCCATACCCAGAGGAGGGCATTCTCGCCGCCACTAGTATCATCTACATCTTTCGCAGCGATGATGGATCTAGAGTTTAGATTAGGGTTCTTACATTTCGTTCAAATCACTGTAAAATTTGACAAATTTAAATGAAATGTGCTAAACTTCGTTTAAATTTGCTTGTTCAAAATTTTATTTTAAAAAACTAGCTGGGAGCCACTCCATTCATCCGAACACGTGTCCTGCACCCTGAAGTAGCCTCTGTTTCGAGTATGACCCTGGTCTCTGCCACTTCCACCTCACCACTCCTTCTTCTTGCAGTCGATGGGGACTGCTCCGACCTCACGTAGGCCATGTGACGAGGGGTTAACTCATCAAATCCCATGGTTAGGACCTAGGGTTGAGATTATGGGGAGAGAACGTGGTAGTACTGGTAGTTTCGTCGGCTGACAAGCAGAGGCAAAGATTTACCCAGGTTCAGGCCCCTCGGGTGAAGGTAAAGACCCTACTTCCTGCTTATCTGGTATTGATCCTGTGAGATTATGCGGTTACAAGGGAAGCTCCGGCGAGATGTCGATCTCGCTAGGGCTTTCGGTGGTTCGAGTATGGTTTGTCCTGGATCGGCGACCCTCCCAACCTTTATATAATAGGCTGGGTCTCGGGAGTTCGTAACCGACCCAGATTACATATAAGGAAAGACTAAACCGACTATGCCTATGTCTAATCTTGGAGGGCACTCCATCTTCTTGGGCCTCTTGTCTTGGGCTTCGAGTAGGCTCTTCACTATTGGGCCTCAGTCGTTACGTGCACCAGGTATCCTCACGGTAGGGTACCCGAGATGTATATCCTTGTCAGTAGCCCCCGAGTACTTGTCTGACTCAAAGAATCGGGCATGGACTCGTTCGTAAGTGCACGTCATATGCTTTGTATTCTGTATATTATAATTGGAATTCCTGTATGAATAGCGCATGTTGCCTATGTCGAGTATCTCATCGACTGTGGTTTTTGCTTATGATGATCAAGGGATTATAGCTTAGCAGGCCCAGTACACTCGACGGATCGGGACTGGTTAACTACACATTCGGGTAAAACCTTACTAGCTTTCAATCAAACTCGAGTCCCCGGACTCGAATCTGGAACAAATTGGTCTGATTCAACTAGGCCGCGGAGGTCTTACTCAATCGATCTGCAGTATAGATTTGAATTTTACCCAACGCGTCCGTCGGGATTTTTCATCATGTCTACTGACACGGAAAGTATAAGGATTGACGTTGCTGGAACGGTCCTTAGCCCAGCTCGAAAGTTCGGCGGGTCTTACCTTTGCACTATGCGTGCAGCATCCGAGGTATTTGCGGCGGACGCAACTCGGGAATGTTTCGAGTATGATTTTGTATATGAACTCAGTCGAGCCTTTTGTCAACTGACACTTTGCCGTTATTCTATCGGGTGCACGACAGCGCTCCCGATGGGAGTAGCCCCCGAGATTGTGCTTTATTGCTTGCAATGGAGGATAATCTCAAATCTTTTTATCCCATATACTCTTAGTCAAAGAAATTTTTGATACACTCCCGATGGGAGTAATATGCCTTAGTCGAAGGAACGGTCGAGTGACCAAATTTTGCCTTAACGTTGCTTTTTCACACCCGAACCAATCAAGACAATCGAGTGAACGATATGCATTGGGCGAACTCGAATACTTTTCTGAATAGATGCTTGCAATGACATCAGGGATGACGTTTCTAGCGACTGCGCTTCCTGACACGCGGTGGCGTGCGTTATGCTGTGATGGATGGGACGTGACACATATGTGGGCCCATTGTGCAGCGCTGACCGAACGACGGTGCCGTTTGGACTTGATTTGACCACTCTGGCCCACTTTTGACGGAGGCGTGATGATGGCTCCTCTTTTTGCGTGCGTAGTGGGCGGAGTGGCCGGCGACGGTTGCCCTCCGCGGTTGCCACGTGTACGGTGAGATTGCGTGCGTAACGCACGATTAGGATCTGAACGGTTGTGATCGCTTTCGATTTGTGGTAAATAGGGGGAACGGCGCTGGCATTATTTTTACTTGCCATTTGCTCTGCACGCCGCCCCTGCTTCATCGTCTTCCTCTCGCTTCCCCATTGTTCTTACGCCCGAGCTCCCGCTGTTCCCCTTAGCCACCACTGCCATGGCGCCAAAGAGAAAGGCTGCTGCTGCCGACGCGCCCGCGACCGACGCGGCCGCTCTGAAGGGGAAGAAGACTGCGGCTAGCGCATCTGCGCCCGTCGTCGACCTCAAGAAGAGCGACGGCGATTGGATGAAATCCACCATTAAGGAGGTGCATCTGGACAAGCTTCGCGAGGAGGGAATGCTGCCACCCGCGGACCAGCTATTCGTCCGCGCGCCGTCGCCCAAGGAGGTACTCCCCGAGCCTCGCGCTAACGAGCGCGTTTGTTTTGCGGAGTTTCTGCCTAGGGGTTTTTCGTTTCCCCTCCACGACTTTGTTTGTGGCTTGATATATGCATACGGGGTGCAAATCCATGATTTCACCCCGAATGGCATTATGCACATTGCCTGCTTTATGGTTTTGTGCGAGTGCTTCTTGGGAGTTTCTCCCAGCTGGGCCCTCTGGAAGTCGATTTTCATGGTCTGGCCCAACAACCGAGGCGGCCGCACCTATCCTGTTGGCGGCTTCGGGATCCAGGTGCGCAGCGACACCCGCTACTTCGCCCTGAAGCCAGTCGACTCAGCGCAAGGGTGGAGGAAGAGGTGGTTTTATGTGCGCGTCGACCAGGAAGGAGTCCCGCCATTTTCGACTGCTGGTATACTCGCGAGGACGAATGCCTGGGACCACCCGCTTTCAGCTGAAGAAAAGGCAGAAGCGGCGCCTCTGCTGTCGAAGATTGGAGAGCTGCTAAGCAGCGTAACTGGTGTGCATTTGATTGCCACCTTTGTGAAGATGCGGGTGTGGCCGCTCCGCATTCGCGCCCACCCCATGTGGGAGTACGAGGGTGCGCTCGACGCCACCCGAATGAGCAAGGAGGAACTGTCGAAGAGTGAGCTGGTGTCACATGTGCGGTCCATTACTAGCACGAAATCCAGCGAGCCCTGCAACGTCGACTGCCCTGTCACCCCTTATGGTCCTGATAGGCCTTTGGAGGAGGTTAGTGAACGATCAAATTTATGATCTCCTGCTTTTGCTATTTTGTTGTGCATCTTTGTAACTTTCGATTGCTGTATTTGGTATGCAGGGCCATTCAACTGCATCAACCCTTCCTCCTCTTCCCGAAGATGGCCCAACTCATGAAACGGAGGTGCAAACGGTAGAAACGAAGGGAGGGGATGAATCGCCTCTACCTTCGGCTACCACATCTCTGACGGAAGAGGTCAAAGAGGAAGGGGCAGAGGAAGTACAGGCCGAAGAGCCCGCCACGACTGATCATGTGAGCGAGGCTCCCACTCGCAAGCGTCGTCGGGTGGCTCGAGTTGTGTCTTCTTCCACGAGTTCACCCGCGAAGGAGTCAGATGTGAAAGATGATGGAGACTCGGGCTCGTCTCCTACTGCCACAGCTGCTCCTTTGAACGTGAGCCCGCTGAGCTCAGCTCCTCCTCCCCAGTTGGGTGAGGAGCTGCTTTTTGAAGGCCCAAACTTTGACAACCTCGATACTGATGAGGAAGAAGAGCACAAGTATGCGTTTGAGCTTTTTGTACTAAAGTTTTTGTTTGTTGATATTCTTGCTTATGTGGTTTTTCGTCTGTCACCCGCAGTGCTGAGACTGTGCGCCCTCTGACTCCTCCATCCGAGAAGATTACGACCCTGAGCACCCGGAAGTCTCTCACGTGGCTCCGGAGGTCGTTCAATCAGCAGCCACGGCTACTGCTATTGAAACGGCCAAGGCTATGAGTGCCGCAACTCCGGAGGTCGGGACATCAGCCGCGAAGTCCGCGCCTTGGACGGAACACGTAAGTGTCTTTTTGCCGAGTCCGCATACGGGACTGGGTATGTATAACTTATGCTGGCTTCGTGTGCTTGCAGCCTTACTACCTCAACCTGGTAGAATTGGGCAAGGCTTTTGTCCAAATGGAGCAAGAGAGGGACAGTCTGCGCACCAGTTTGGAGCAACTCACTCGTAAGTGTATTTTGATTCTCCAAAGCTCTTTTTGCTGTCCTTGTTTAGTCGAATGTTTGAATTACTTCTTGCCATCAAATTCGGACGACAAGGCATCGGCTGAGTCTCGGGTGAAGGAGCTAGAAGATACACTCGCCAAGCAGCGTGCTGAGTCGAAGAAGGCTCTGGATGATGCCAAGGACTCCGCTGCCTTGCGCGAGAAAGAGTATGCTGAGCGGCTGGCTAGCCTCACCCGAGACGTGGGTGGTTAGTAAAATTTGCCACTTTTTGTTTACTTCTGTTGCCGCTGAGTGTTGTGTAAGAGTTTTTGTTCTCTCTGATTTTTGAAGGAGCTGTTGGCGCACCGGCACCTGGAGAACAGGCGAGTGGCGATTTGTCCCTCGACCGTGCAATTGGCGACCTTGACACTGTCTCCACCCACGCTAAGGATGCACTCGCCAAGTCTACAAGCACACTCGGCGCCGTATACAAGGGCGTGTTCCCGTCTGGCCAACTTCCATCGACTGTGGATAGCTTCGCCGACGTCCTGGGCCCGGGAACCTCGACTATGGCGAGTTTTGCTCGCACCCTGACGGTACGCGGCTCAGAGACCGCCCTCAAACTCCTTTTAGGTCATGGGATAGAGGGTGACTTCAAGGCCGCTCTGTCTGATTTCCCTCGGAAGCCGGACGGGAAGCTGGTGTCTCTGAAGCATGTGAACGAGCCAGCCTAGCAGCTGGCTGAAATTTTTATGACTACCGTGGAGCGCCGGTCAGCGGAGGTCGCCAATCGCGCGCGTAGGGCTAGGTCGGAGTCTGCATCATAGACTTTAGGGCCAACTTCTCTTTTGTTGGACTGTAATTATACTTTTATGATATCGCGAGTATGCGTATGCTTTTGCTATGCTTGTATGGATTTGGTTCCTTGTTATGTTTTCGCCTGTAAGGCTATGTGCTATTACTCGCCTGAGCTTTGTGATGAATCCCTCATGTCTGACATGAGATTTTTATGATATTTGGAACAGAAACGGGCAGCCGCTACTTCATCTGGCTCGTCGCGGCATCGTGCTCCCACTCGATCTCGAGCTCAGGCGGCAAATAATGCCGCAGTAATGCGTTATATGAAGGCTCGAGTCGTAAAACTGGAGCAAGAGTTGAATAGTGTCCAGAACGAGCTGGATAGGATGAGGGCGAGGCCTGCTTTACCCACTCAGCGAGAGGACTATGTGCTTGGCGAGATGGAGACTGTGAACAGACAACTCGAGTGTAAGCATAACTGCCTTGATCTCAAGAGTTCATAGTCTGTCCTTTTTTGTTGATCCATCATGCGTTGTTGCAGGCTTTGTTCCAGATTTCCAGGCGGAGCAAGCTCGTGTTGATGAGCAGTTGAACAATGCGACTGACGAACCAACGACGGGCCGTCAGCACTTTCGCTTGGATAAGAACCGGGCGCGCATACTCGCAACTCTAAAGGATCGAGTGTCGGGGGAATACTTTCTGGATTAACCCGCGGCCCAGTGCGACTTACTTTACTCGCACGGAC
The DNA here is from genome assembly GCA_947311845.1 of Poa pratensis. Taxonomy (NCBI): domain Eukaryota; kingdom Viridiplantae; phylum Streptophyta; class Magnoliopsida; order Poales; family Poaceae; genus Poa; species Poa pratensis. The sequence goes on from CAMZMU010000049.1 coordinate 37,063,111, forward strand.
AAAGGCCCACTTGGGAGCAAGCCCAGTATTCAACCGCCATAAGAGGAAAGATCTAGAAGACATATCCCGGGGGACGTGAAGACCAAGTAGTCTCCAAATAGGCCTCTGAGGACATATTCCTTGTGGGAGAAGCTTCCTTTGTAACCTGACGAGCCTCTGTGCATATAAAGAGGACTCGCAGGACTTAGAGAGGGTCAAGCCCCAAAAACCCTAGCAGATACGGCGAGTACCAGATCGGATCGCCTCCATTGTAACACCTCGATTATCATATCAATACCAATCTAGGGTAGGCAGGAAGTAGGTCTTTTACCTCATATTGAGGGGGCCGAACCTGGGTAAATCTGTGTTGATCTTTGTTCCTGCGATCCCAAGCTCGGAGATGCTTGACTCGCGTAATTCCACACCTACGAAGTCATCTATGACACCTGACGTGACAAACCCACGACAGTTGGCGCCCACCGTGGGACCTGCGGTCAAGAGCGTCACGTTCCGCGCAGGATCCAGGAAGGGAACTGAAGATCTTGTTGTTGGCCGTATCATCACGGTCAATGGCACGCCCCTCATTGACGATTCAAGCTGGGGGCCGGAAGCTGACTACCTGGAAACGGCCACATCATCCCGTTTGGATCTGTCCATGTCTTCGTCGGCTTCATTGGCGGCGAGTCAGAAGATCCATCGCAACATGGCGACTCAGAAGAAGGAGTCGCAGTAACGGTGGACCAAGAAGAAGAATCTATCAACTACGAGTCGCTACCTCTTGAAGACGAAGAAGGCCAATCCATTGAGTATGTCCTTGAGGAAAGGCTATGCGGAGGCCCTGTGGATGGCGACTCGCCCTCCGTAGAAGATCGGCACATAGAAGGGGTCTACAGGACCACGGAAGCGGACGAAGGGCTGGGCATGCCACCAGGCAGCTTAGCCCCACGCCGCCAGAAGCAGCAGAACAGGCCGCGCCAGACGCATCAGGAGTCGCGGCATCCGCTGCGGTAACGCCAGGAGTCGCGGCCTCAGGAGTCGTAAACAGAGAGACTCCACCCGGAGTTGCGACTGCGGAATCAGGGTCAAGGGTAGCCCCGACGCAGCGGTCACGCCGCCACAGGGAAGTGTGTTACTCACGCCAATATCTGCGGTTAACGCGGCCGCTAGAGTGACAGAATTGGAGGCTACCAGGATCGGGCTATATGATGAAGTCCAGAGAATCGCACATGAGAGAGCCAGGCTGGCGCGCGAGGAACAACGCCTCCAACAGGAGCAACTGCGACTCATCGAGGAAACCAATACTCTACAAGGAGTACAGGCCACCTTGCCACACAGACGCCATGCGAGTCGCCTGCAGCCAGGAACAGTAAATCCTATGGAGCTGTTCCAATCGCCTACCGCCGGACCAACAATCGCGGTTCCCGCGTCACCACCCAACGCGATCCCATCAGTCGCCACCGACACAGTGCGTGTAACATCCCAATATTTTGGAATGTTTAAAAATCACTAAAAATTGAAACTTTCGTTTTTGTTAAAAAAAACATTAAAAATTAATAGAAATCAAATAATAGAAGACATTTGGTATCTTCAAAAACTTTAGTAGTTTAAATATCCAAGTAATCTTTAATTTAAAATTTTAGTTTAGTTTAAATTATTGATTCAAGGTATTTCAAAGAAACCTTCATCTCATAAAATGTTTATTTCAAATTAGTGGATTTTAAATATTCAACTTTGGTTATTTATTAAACCCTAGAATAATAATTACAAAAGTGTTTTAAGGTATTTCAAGCATGTTCTATTTTCAAAATTACTTTGATTCAATTATAAATATTTTTTAAAAAAAATTAAGTTTAAAATCACTTATTTTCAATATCTACATTTGTGGTATTTTTATGAAGCCCATGTTATATATGGGTATTTGTATTTAAATGATTTATCAAACTCTATTTAAGTAAAATGTTTTGTACCAAATTAGTTTATTGGGTTTATCATATTTAATGATATTACTCATACTATTTTTCTGGATTTTATTTAAGTTCAAAAAGAATTTATGGAATCCTATTTTATAAAATGACATAAAAGTGTCAATTAAGCCATTATGCAATGTTTTAAATTTGATTTTTGAAATGCGTTGGAAAAGTGTGTTTGAATACTCTAAAAGACAGATATTGTTTTTACAAATTTTTAGAAATTGGTTTGAGGTCATTTGGACACTTAAAACAAAAGATATGTAAGAATTAAGAAAAACCAGAAAATATAAAAAGAAAAATTGATGACGTCATTGATGATGTCATCGTCGTCTTCCAGCTCACGAACGTGATTTACGCACGAAAAACAGTCAAACGTTGCCGTTTGTTCTAGCTTTGATTACGGACGATTTACTACACCTAATTAGGTTCAGTTTCTTCCTACTAAAAGCCTAGAACCTCCTCCTCATTTCCCCTCTCGTTTCAAACCGAATCACGCCCCCAGGCTGCCGGATTTCTTCGCCGGAGCTCCGCCGTCCGCCACCATATTTCTTCGATTCCGGCGAGCAAAGTAAGTCCCCGCCGCCGATTCTTGGCCTCATCCTCTCCTCCACGTCCTCGCGCACCTACTCATGTGATCTTTTTAATTTTTCCCGCAGTCGTTCGACGCGCCCGTCCTCGACAGGATCTCGCCGCCGGGCCGCCATTGTTGAGCTTCGAGAGGTGGCAATAGCCATCGATTCAGAGTACCCGAGCCTCTCCTTTCTCGTCTAATCTGTTCCTCTTATACCAATGCCCATCCGTAACATCTATTTTTCGCGAACAGAGCACCGGAGCAGCCGTACGACGTCGCCGGAGTTGACAGCCAGCAGCGCCTCGGGAGCGCAGCACGTCGCCGCCTGGAGCTTCGCCTCGACGAAGAAAACTGCATCACCGGGATCGTCGTGCCGTTCCTCTTCCTTAAACGTCTTCGCCTCGACCGGAGGACCACCGGAAGCTCGCGGCCATCCACGACCGAAGCCGAGCCGGTCGTCTTCTTCTCCTCGAACGGGAACAGCTGCTGGTAACGACACCACTCCCGGCTATCGTTAGTTTATTTTTGAAGGGCTGAGATTAGATCACGTAGCAGCAGTTTTGGTCTGTTAGATCTAGATCGTGTCGTCAAGATCAAATCACTTAAACGAAGGGCTCACCACGAATAGCACGGAGCCATGTGGCCATGACAAGTCAGCTGCTTAGTCAGCGCCCAGTCAGTGCCGCGTCAGCGCCACGTCGTCGACCAGTCAACTAGTTTTTCCACGATTTTAATAAAATTCCAGAAAATAGACAAAACTCGTAAAATTCATATCTTTTTATTAGTTTGGCCAAATTTAATAAACTTTATATTTTTCAAAAGCCCGAAACTTGTTGAATATTTTAGCACTGCGAGTTTTCAGTTTTGCCATAGTTTAAAATATTCAAATTTCAAATGTGTGATTTGAGTAATTTTAGCATATCTTTAAATCCATAAATCCAAAATTTGCAAATAAAATATTTTTGGAAACCTTTGGATCTGTAGAATAGTTAGCCACTGTTAGAAATTAATTTTGGATACTTTTAAATTGATTTAAAAATCAGAGGCTCAATTTTGAGTAATTTACATTTATTTAAAATTGCAAATGAATGTTTTGAATAAATTTGGCATATCTTTAAATTTATAAGTCCAAAATTTTCATATTAAATAGTTTTAGAAACCTTAGAATAGGTGTAATTTTATTCCTCTGTTATAAAATATTTTTGAGCATTATTTTTACGATTTGAAATCAGAGACTCAAATTGAATAATTGGCATAGGGTAATTTTTGGCATAGTTTAATTTCTATTAATTATTTTAACATGTTTCTTTTTAGAAAACTTCCAAATAAATGGCCTTTGACCAGAGAGACTAAATGTCATAATTATTAATGTAATTTAAACTTAAATAATTAAGTTTGTGCTAATAGTCTTTTAAAATGTTTGATTTGCAAACCTTGTTTTTAAAATGTGTTAAGCCTTTTTAACCAAACCCAATTGTTATGTTGTTGTCCATGTTTGATGTTGTGTTTTGTGTTGATTGTTGTATTGTTGTTTGTTTATATGGTTTAGATTGAACGGAGAGCTCCGAGTTACGTTGAAAAGAGTTGTGAGCACCGACAACTTTCAAAGGCAAGTGGCACATTCATAAAACTCCTACTATTTTCTATATGCATGTCTTAGAGTAATTTTGTATAAGCAATGTGTTGGATAGTATGGCTATGCAAAAACTGTTTAGAGTAGCACCCTTATACTAGTTGGTCTAGAATCCTATTATAACTTGGTAGATTTGCTTAGCTATGCTTGTAGATGAACCTTGAATATCATGTTAAGATATTTGAGTTAGTAGAATGTGTGTTCCACTCTAATAAAAAAAAGTTCGAGTAACTGGAATTGAAGAAGTTGAAGATCTCCAAGGAAAGTTCGAGCGACTGGACTTGAAGAAGTTGAAGATCTCCAAGGAAAGTTCGAGCGACTGGAGTTGAAGAAGTTGAAGATCTCCTTATCCCAAGTTGATGGGTGAACAAAGGTAGAAGCTTAGTGGGGATAGACCACTGTTGACATCGTTAACTGGGGATAGACCAGCATTGAAATGGATCACTGGGGATAGACCAGTGTTGCCACATTGATAACTAGGGATAGACCAGCATTGAAATGGATCATTGGGGATAGACCAGTAATGCCACATGGATCACTGGGGATAGACCAGTGTTGCCACATGGTGCACAGGGGATAGACTTGTGTTACCACATTTTAGTTCGATGATGCATGGATCACTAGGGATAGACTAGTGATGCCACAAGGTGCACTGGGGATAGACCGGTGTTACCTCACTTTGATTTTGATGGCACATGTGTCACTGGGGATGGACTAGTGATGACATAGTGTGCACGTGTTATTAAATGGGTGTTTTCTAAATTGAAATTTGATAAAATAAAGTAAAAATGTTTTCCAAACTATAGGATAAAACTTGCTTTACGCAAAGAGCCTTCAAAACTCCACCAGCCTAAATATGCATATAGGTTATTAGAGTTATTCCACTAAGTGTCCACAGAGTGTCACTTGCCAGTTCCATTTTATATGGTTCTGACCCACCTTGTTGCAACATTTTTCCTGTTGCAGGATGTTCAGACGATGAGTGAGGTTTCGTATAAGGTTTCGAGTCTACAACCAACATGTTTCGCCTGTGGCACATGAAGATGATGGAGACTCACTGCTACTTTTTATTCCGCTGTGCTAAACTTTGTAAAATGCTAGCCTTGAGCTATGCAATTTGTAATGAATATTGTAAGTCTGGATCATGCGATGTAATAAAATTTGACGCATTTGCATGATATTCATCTTAGACTGTGTGTGCAAATGAATCGATCCAGGGGTTTGCACTATACACAGGGATCTTGCCAATTTTCTAAGTGCAAGTCCGCTACAGATGGTATCAGAGCATTGTGTTGCCTGTAGGATCGAGACCCTAAGTATGGATTAGAACTAGGAAAAGTCCCTAGGATTAAAACTCTACTTATATTCAATCTTCTAAAAACAAAGCTTCTCATTTAAATCCTCTCATATCCTCTCATCTATTATTCACCTTCTAAAAGTCTCCTCTTATTTATAGATGACCAGCTACATTGAGTCACTCAAGAAAGGACCCATGATGATCATGACTTTGGAATGTGACATTAAAAGTACAGAAGTACCTCAAGGAAGCCAATGAGGGGATTGAAGCTCTTCAAGAGAGATAGAGAAGACTAAGATCTTGAAGACCACCGTCAAGACTAAGTATTGAAGACTTATCATGAGGAATAGCAAGAAAATGATTGCCTGCTTTAGATAGTAGACCACCATGAGAGATAAATAGTTGTGAGACACGAAACACGATTAGCATATTGGTCATACTTTTCAGTGTTGTATGACAATACTGGTTGTTTTTTTAACTTGTTGATGGAAGTGACGAATGTTTGTCATATGTTTGTTAGATTTTGTTTGTAAGATGTATTGCCTTGATCTACTGAGTTTGGGTAGGATTCTTCCTTAGTATCTGTCTACCTTTTGCTCATCTATGCTAAAACCCACAGATGCCTCCCCGCCGTGCTCCTGAGAACAACAACAACGACAACACCGATGCAATGCTGCAACAGTTGATGGCAGCGCAAACTCAGTTGATGACTATGATGGCTCAATTCATGGCCAATCAGAATGTACCACCACCTGCCTCCTCCTCCTCCCCAAGTGGACAGACTTGCCAGATTCCTGAGGCTTAGGCCTAACAAGTTCTCCAATGCAACGGAGCCAATTGTGGCAGATGACTGGCTGCGTTCTGTACACAAGGATCTGGTGACTTGTGAGTGTACTGACCCTGAAATGGTAAGGTTTACCACTCATCTGTTGGAAGGACCAGCTGCTCAATGGTGGGAAACTTATCAAATCACCCACCCCCTGGACACTTTGACTTGGGATACCTTCAAGGAAGGCTTCCGTAATGCTCATATCTCCTCGGGCATTATGAACTTGAAGCAAGAAGAGTTCAGAAACCTGAGGCAAGGGAACAAGACACTTAAGGAGTATATGGATGACTTCCATGCACTGTCACGTTATGCCCCTGAAGACATTGATAATGATGTGAAAAAGAAGGCAAAATTCCTCAAAGGACTAAGTGACGAACTGAAGATTCCTTTGTCAGTCGCTTATGCTCCAAATTATCAGGCACTCCTAGATCAAGCAATCATACTGGAGGATAACATCAAGAAGGCTGAAAGCAGGAAGAGGAAGCTGGGTATCAGCAAACATCATTCTGAGGCTTCATTCAAGAAGCATTTTCCTCATGATGTAAGCCATGGTCATAAACATGGGGACCACCATAGTGGAGGAAGTAGCCATAGACACCATGGTCATAACCATAATGGTGGTTTCAGGGGAAACAATGGAGGCCACAAGGGTAGTGAACATGCTGGCCATAACCATAGCAATGGACAGCACGCCCAAATCCCGAACACAAGAAGGATATTAGCCAAGTGGTGTGCTTCAATTGTAGGAAGACAGGCCATTATGCAAATGACTGTCCAGATAAGAAGAATGGCCATAACCAATCTGCCAAGAAGGATATTAGTCAAGTGCAGTGTTTCACGTGCAAGAAACCAGGCCACTATGCTAGAGATTGCCCAAAAGGCACAACGGAATAACGAGTTGATGTCTCACCTAGTAGAGGAGTACCCAACATGAATTATACCTTGTGCAAGTCCCATAGTAAATGTACTTGAGCATGTAAGCCATAGAAGAACAACAACTATGATGTTGGATTTGAATAATCACCTTGTGAATGGCAAGAGTTATGAGAAGGAATGCAGTTTTTGGTTTCAAGATGATAAAGCATCACACAAAGTATGTAAATATGTATGAACCATCAGTTTCCTTCACGGAATGAAAGAAAGAGAGGTTAGCCAAAAAGTTCTTTTAAGGGTGGTAGACCACCTGTTGGCCCCAAACCAAATGTCCAAACCTATCTTTCTTTCTAGCCTTTTCGAATCTCGAGGACGAGATTCCTTTTAAGGGTGGTAGTCTGTAACATCCCAATATTTTGGAATGTTTAAAAATCACTAAAAATTGAAACTTTCGTTTTTGTAAAAAAAAAACATTAAAAATTAATAGAAATCAAATAATAGAAGACATTTGGTATCTTCAAAAACTTTAATAGTTTAAATATCCAAGTAATCTTTAATTTAAAATTTTAGTTTAGTTTAAATTATTGATTCAAGGTATTTCAAAGAAACCTTCATCTCATAAAATGTTTATTTCAAATTAGTGGATTTTAAATATTCAACTTTGGTTATTTATTAAACCCTAGAATAATAATTACAAAAGTGTTTTAAGGTATTTCAAGCATGTTCTATTTTCAAAATTACTTTGATTCAATTATAAATATTTTTTTTTAAAAATAATTTTAAAATCACCTATTTTCAATATCTACATTTGTGGTATTTTTATGAAGCCCATGTTATATATGGGTATTTGTATTTAAATGATTTATCAAACTCTATTTAAGTAAAATGTTTTGTACCAAATTAGTTTATTGGGTTTATCATATTTAATGATATTACTCATACTATTTTTCTGGATTTTATTTAAGTTCAAAAAGAATTTATGGAATCCTATTTTATAAAATGACATAAAAGTGTCAATTAAGCCATTATGCAATGTTTTAAATTTGATTTTTGAAATGCGTTGGAAAAGTGTGTTTGAATACTCTAAAAGACAGATATTGTTTTTACAAATTTTTAGAAATTGGTTTGAGGTCATTTGGACACTTAAAACAAAAGATATGAAAGAATTAAGAAAAACCAGAAAATAGAAAGAGAAAAATTGATGACGTCATTGATGATGTCATCGTCGTCTTCCAGCTCACGAACGTGATTTACGCACGAAAAACAGTCAAACGTTGCCGTTTCTTCTAGCTTTGATTACGGACGATTTACTACACCTAATTAGGTTCCGTTTCTTCCTACTAAAAGCCTAGAACCTCCTCCTCATTTCCCCTCTCGTTTCAAACCGAATCACGCCCCCAGGCTGCCGGATTTCTTCGCCGGAGCTCCGCCGTCCGCCACCATATTTCTTCGATTCCGGCGAGCAAAGTAAGTCCCCGCCGCCGATTCTTGGCCTCATCCTCTCCTCCACGTCCTCTCGCACCTACTCATGTGATCTTTTTAATTTTTCCCGCAGTCGTTCGACGCGCCCGTCCTCGACAGGATCTCGCCGCCGGGCCGCCATTGTTGAGCTTCGAGAGGTGGCAATAGCCATCGATTCAGAGTACCCGAGCCTCTCCTTTCTCATCTAATCTGTTCCTCTTATACCAATGCCCATCCGTAACATCTATTTTTCGCGAACAGAGCACCGGAGCAGCCGTACGACGTCGCCGGAGTTGACAGCCAGCAGCGCCTCGGGAGCGCAGCACGTCGCCGCCTGGAGCTTCGCCTCGACGAAGAAAACTGAATCACCGGGATCGTCGTGCCGTTCCTCTTCCTTAGACGTCTTCGCCTCGACCGGAGGACCACCGGAAGCTCGCGGCCATCCACGACCGAAGCCGAGCCGGTCGTCTTCTTCTCCTCGAACGGGAACAGCTGCTGGTAACGACACCACTCCCAGCTATCGTTAGTTTATTTTTGAAGGGCTGAGATTAGATCACGTAGCAGCAGTTTTGGTCTGTTAGATCTAGATCGTGTGGTCAAGATCAAATCACTTAAACGAAGGGGTCACCACGAATAGCACGGAGCCATGTGGCCATGACAAGTCAGCTGCTTAGTCAGCGCCCAGTCAGTACCGCGTCAGCGCCACGTCGTCGACCAGTCAACTAGTTTTTCCACGATTTTAATAAAATTCCAGAAAATAGACAAAACTCGTAAAATTCATATCTTTTTATTAGTTTGGCCAAATTTAACAAACTTTATATTTTTGAAAAGCCCTAAACTTGTTGAATATTTTAGCACTGTGAGTTTTCAGTTTTGCCATAGTGTAAAATATTCAAATTTCAAATGTGTGATTTGAGTAATTTTAGCATATCTTTAAATCCATAAATCCAAAATTTGCAAATAAAATATTTTTGGAAACCTTTGGATCTGTAGAATAGTTAGCCACTGTTAGAAATTAATTTTGGATACTTTTAAATTGATTTAAAAATCAGAGGCTCAATTTTGAGTAATTCGCATTTATTTAAAATTGCAAATGAATGTTTTGAATAAATTTGGCATATCTTTAAATTTATAAGTCCAAAATTTTCATATTAAATAGTTTTAGAAACCTTAGAATAGGCGTAATTTTATTCCTCTGTTATAAAATATTTTTGAGCATTATTTTACGATTTGAAATCAGAGACTCAAATTGAATAATTGGCATAGGGTAATTTTTGGCATAGTTTAATTTCTATTAATTATTTTAACATGTTTCTTTTTAGAAAACTTCCAAATAAATGGCCTTTGACCAGAGAGACTAAATGTCATAATTATTAATGTAATTTAAACTTAAATAATTAAGTTTGTGCTAATAGTCTTTTAAAATGTTTGATTTGCAAACCTTGTTTTTAAAATGTGTTAAGCCTTTTTAACCAAACCCAATTGTTATGTTGTTGTCCATGTTTGATGTTGTGTTTTGTGTTGATTGTTGTATTGTTGTTTGTTTATATGGTTTAGATTGAACGGAGAGCTCCGAGTTACGTTGAAAAGAGTTGTGAGCACCGACAACTTTCAAAGGCAAGTGGCACATTCATAAAACTCCTACTATTTTCTATATGCATGTCTTAGAGTAATTTTGTATAAGCAATGTGTTGGATAGTATGGCTATGCAAAAACTGTTTAGAGTAGCACCCTTATACTAGTTGGTCTAGAATCCTATTATAACTTGGTAGATTTGCTTAGCTATGCTTGTAGATGAACCTTGAATATCATGTTAAGATATTTGAGTTAGTAGAATGTGTGTTCCACTCTAATAAAAAAAAGTTCGAGTAACTGGAATTGAAGAAGTTGAAGATCTCCAAGGAAAGTTCGAGCGACTGGACTTGAAGAAGTTGAAGATCTCCAAGGAAAGTTCGAGCGACTGGAGTTGAAGAAGTTGAAGATCTCCTTATCCCAAGTTGATGGGTGAACAAAGGTAGAAGCTTAGTGGGGATAGACCACTGTTGACATCGTTAACTGGGGATAGACCAGCATTGAAATGGATCACTGGGGATAGACCAGTGTTGCCACATTGGTAACTAGGGATAGACCAGCATTGAAATGGATCATTGGGGATAGACCAGTGATGCCACATGGATCACTGGGGATAGACCAGTGTTGCCACATGGTGCACAGGGGATAGACTTGTGTTACCACATTTTAGTTCGATGATGCATGGATCACTAGGGATAGACTAGTGATGCCACAAGGTGCACTGGGGATAGACCGGTGTTACCTCACTTTGATTTTGATGGCACATGTGTCACTAGGGATGGACTAGTGATGACATAGTGTGCACGTGTTATTAAATGGGTGTTTTCCAAATTGAAATTTGATAAAATAAAGTAAAAATGTTTTCCAAACTATAGGATAAAACTTGCTTTACGCAAAGAGCCTTCAAAACTCCACCAGCCTAAATATGCATATAGGTTATTAGAGTTATTCCACTAAGTGTCCATAGAGTGTCACTTGCCAGTTCCATTTTATATGGTTCTGACCCACCTTGTTGCAACATTTTTCCTGTTGCAGGATGTTCAGACGATGAGTGAGGTTTCGTATAAGGTTTCGAGTCTACAACCAACATGTTTCGCCTGTGGCACATGAAGATGATGGAGACTCACTGCTACTTTTTATTCCGCTGTGCTAAACTTTGTAAAATGCTAGCCTTGAGCTATGCAATTTGTAATGAATATTGTAAGTCTGGATCATGCGATGTAATAAAATTTGACGCATTTGCATGATATTCATCTTAGACTGTGTGTGCAAATGAATCGATCCAGGGGTTTGCACTATACACAGGGATCTTGCCAATTTTCTAAGTGCAAGTCCGCTACAGTGCGCCCGGTCGCATGGTCAGGAATCACACAACCATCAGTCGCGGTACCCACACACATGGCACCGTCAGCCATGGTTATGTGGTCCGTGGCACCATCAGCCGCGCCAGCGGTTCAAGCGGTCGCTGTACCATCAGTTGTACCAGCGGTTCCGCCCTTCGCAGCACCAAGAGCAGCGGGAATACCTGAGTCAAGGGCCATAATACAAGCTAACAATAGGGCCATCATGCCCCCGCCATTGCCGCAACCAACCTTTGTTCAGCAGTCGCCACAGCAGCCTCAAAGGTTCCACACGCCGCAAGGACATTATGTTAGCCCAGTGGAGAATCTCTTTGCAGCTACGAACATCTTGGCCAGGTTAGCGCCAGCAGGAAACACACTAATGGACAGAGAGGCGCGGCGCGCCATTGAGATGCTGAGCACAGCAGTAATACAGCAGGCAAACATGTCCGAACACGCGGGACGGCTGCACTCCACCCCCTACAATAGCAGAGCAACGGTGGAGAGAAGCATCCACGCGGAGTCGCCGCACGGTGCGACTTCAAGTTCGGCTAGGCGACAAAGGGAAAATCAACCTGCGGCTCAAAATCAACCTCAGCAAGTTCAACCCATAGAAGTTGTGCAGCCGCGCGCGGCGGCTAATCCAATAGGAAGGCCAGCTTCATCCAATCTATCGTCGCAACTCAAAGACCCAGTCTGTTTCAGCGAAAGAATCAGGTCTGAACCGTTTCCAGCAGATTTCAAAGGACCTCGCAAGGTTGCCAACTACAACGCAAGCATGGACCCTGTTATTTGGCTCAACAATTACGAGATGGGCATGAGCATCCTAAACGCATCCGAAGAGATCTGCGCACGGTACCTAAACATGATGTTAGAAGGTGCAGCCCATGTATGGCTGCAGAACTTGCCGCCAAATTCAATAAACTCTTGGGATGAGATGAAGGAAGCTTTTATCAAAAATTTCCAAGGAACATGCAAGCGACTCTGCAGTATAGAGGACCTTGAGCGTTGTGTACAGAAGGAAGGTGAGTCGAGTCGCCACTGGATGAGAAGGGTCGCAGAAATCATGCATTCCTCAGATAACATACCACCCAGTTTAGCGGTCCTTGTCATGGAGAAAAATTGCAAGTTTGAGCCGCTGGTCCACAAACTAGGTCGCATGAAGGACAAAGTCAAGAGCCTAAGCGAGGTAATGGCAGCGGCCAACAAGTATGCTAGCTCGGATAAAACCAGAGATGCATCTGATGGGGAGGAAGAGGAAAATACTGGCAAGGGAAAGAAGGCCAGTAGCAAGCCTCAACAACAGCAAGCTAGCAATGCTAATGCGAGTTATAACAAGCGCAAAAATGAGGAAGGAAACACGGGGTTAGTCGCAAATACGAACACTCGTTACAAGCAAAGCAGTGGCAGAGGAAGGAATTTTCACCCAGTTAACTTGGAAGAGGTTTTCAACCGCCCCTGCGACATCCATATAGGAAAAGATGGAAAACCACCCAACCACACAAAGGCACAGTGCTATCATTACAAAAAGTGGAAGGATGGGCAACCACTCAACACAAACAACAATCATCAAAACAATGAGGGAGGTAACCACGGCGGAGGTAACAACAGCAACACGCTGTCCCAAATCCGCAACCAGATCAGCCACAGTTTCCAAAACAATTGGGTCAGTATCACACCATTGTGGTCAATACTTCAAGGAGGGAGCAAAAGCTGCGACGACGCAATCAGGCTGTTAACGCCATAGTACCAGCTGTACCACAGTGGCTAAAGTGGTCGAGCAGCCAGTAGTTTGGAGCCGCGAGGATCACCCAGGGAAATAAATGAAGAGGGCAAACTCGCGCTGGTGGTTACCCCTCAAGTCGCAGGATACAAGTTGAGCAAAGTGCTGATGGATGGAGGCAGCAGCATCAATATACTATACTATGAAACCTTCAAAAGAATGAACCTCCAAGAAAAGCAGCTACACCCATCAAGAACAACGTTTCACGGTGTCGTGCCAGGCATATCAGCTCAGCCATTGGGCGAATCAACTTGGAGGTCGCCTTTGGGACACAAAGCAACTTCAGGAGCGAGTATATCTGGTTCGAGGTTGTAGATTTCCAGAGCCCATATCATGCGCTGTTTGGCAGAGAAGCATTCGCAAAGTTCATGGCTAGGCCGTGCTATGTGTACCTGAAGCTTAAAATGCCAGGCCCCAGGGGAGTCATCACCATTAATGGCGACAGAAGAATAGCTCAAGAATGAGAAGGCGGCGACAAGGCCATGGCCAGAGCAGCTTGCATCGTAGAGAGCGTGCCCATGCGCGAGTCGCAGGAGAATTTTGATGACATCGTGGAGGCCAAGAGGCACCTGCCTGACTTGCGACTTCAGATTACGGCCGCAAGGGAGGCAAGGAAGTCAAAGGCTACAGCCATCGCCAATAAGGACACATCCCAGGCATTGCGAGTTGCCATCAGCAGCCGCAACAAAACCATTAAGAGTTTACATCATCAAGCTGGCCACTCAGGGCTAAAAACTTCACTTCTGATCGCCACCTAGGCGCGATCGACCCATTTCTGGTCGCCACTCAGGCGCGACCGACCCAATGTAACACTTCTGGTCGCCACCAAGGCGCGACCGGCCCATTTCTGGTCGCCACTCAGGCGCGACCGACCCATGTAACATCTCTGGTTGCCACCTAGGCGCAACCGACCCAAGCATCACTTCTGGTCGCCACCTAGGCGCGACCGACCCTATGTATCATATAATGATTCTGAAATAAAGCATCTCAAACTACCAATTGAGTTGTGAGTCTTTTATTTTTTAATCATTGGTTCCTTGGGGGCGCGGCAGCTTTTTAGCGCGGCCTATTCCTTGGGATCGCCAAACGAGTGGCATTTATCGTGATTATACTCAACCTCTCTTGGATGCGACTTGCACTATGCGGCCAAAGTACTGGGGGTGCGGCGTCAATCGAGTTTGATCGCCTATCATGGCCGCTCTCGACCCTGAACACGCACTTTTTACCTGGGAAATACTGAGCCGCGCAAGGGCCTAAGTGAGGAAAAACCGAGACAAATCATAAGGACCAGCCTATTGGTCGAAACATGTACTGCTGAGAGTACTTAAGCAAAACCGTAACATTGTCTTATGACACATAAATTCTAACAATTATTACAGGCCGCTAAGGGCCAAGATCATCAAACCATTGTTTCTCTTCTTCATTTGTGCGCAGCTTTTGGCCTGTGGGAAGGAGGAACAGGCGGCTTACCAAGCTTGCCAGAAGGAGCAGTAGCAGGCTCGCTGGATGGCTTTTCAGTCACGGGCGTGGGGGCTGCAGAGCTGGATACGCCTGGGAGGGGTTCTTTTCCTGCGGGATCACCGCACTGGATGACGGAGCGGGTAACTTCTCCCATCTGCTTCCATCTGCATTATACTTGCCCAGATAGGTCGCAAGATCTATCCCCTCCACCAGCTCAGTCGCATGGCCGCGCATATCCTTCCAAGTCGCCGTATATTCTGAGGCCGTCAGCTCGGTGCCATCCACCTTCTTCGAGGGCCTGCCTTTGCAACCTTGGCAGCATCAAAAGAAGGATAGTATGTCTTGGCCAAAGCAAGAACATGAGCCGCACCGGTGCGAGCTGAGGACTCCTTCCAGTCCAAAAAGAACTGAGGCGCCCTAAGCAGTCTTTTAGCAACCTTCAGAATCACCGGGGACTGGCTTGGTCGGCAGCAGACATTTAGACAGCGATTTCATGGCATCACAAGTCCTCCGCGTAAATTCGCGGATGTTATTCAGCTGTTCTTGAGTGGTCGCACGCTGAAGTGCAGAATCCTCACCTGCAACAAGATGTCCGCCAGTTAGCCCAGTTACATACAAAAAGAAGGTGGTCAGATACCACGATATAGCGGCAAGTCGCAACACATACCAGCCAACTCTTGGGTCATGATACAAACTTTGGCGTGGACAAGGTTATGGGCATCAGAAACTTTTGCCAACTTTTTCTCAAGATCGCCAATGGCAACAGCCTTGAGCCTTGCGTCCTCGTTGGCTTGAGCGATGGCGTCTTTCTGAGCATTGATTTGGAGGTCCAGCTGCTGGACCCTCTCTTGGAACTTTTCTTCAACCTCTTAAGCCGCAGCTCAGTGGCTCTGGCTTGTTCAGATAACTTAAAGCTCTCATCAGACAGCTCGCCCATCCTGGTTTCCCTTTTCTTCAGCTCAGCGTCACGCTGGCCAAGGAGCTCGCGCGGCCTCTCCAGTTCAGAAGGAGCCTCCCCCAACTGCTTTTCCAAGGCGAGTCTTGCGGCTGTTACGGAGCTTAGTTCCTCCTACAAAGAGTACATCAGCTAGTAAGTACATATCAACAGCTAAAGAGAAGTATCAAGTCTCCCTTTACAGTCAAAAAAGAAACTTGATCCTTGGGGGCTAGAGACAGATAAGTAGAGACAGAAGTTTACCTTGTAAGCCGCAGACAGGTCAGACAGCGCCTTGCGGAGCTCCGCGGCTTGCTTGTCATTTGAGGCAATGATGGCCTCTGACAGTTTCTCAGCGCGGCTCATGGAGGAGGAGGAAGCAACCTCAGCACGCAGAACTGGAGACCGCTGGCTATCAGCCGCTGGCAACTCAATCAGCGGCGCATCAGCAATTATGGAGGAAGGGTTAACCTTCTCCACATCTTGGATCATAAGGGGATCCGTTCTGTCCTCCAGAGCCACCTCTTGGGCAGCTGTGTCAAGAACAGAGGCCGTGGCCAAGTCATCAGTGGTGGCCACGCCCTCCACCATGGCGGTATGAGCCGCAGGTGATAAGCGCGGCTCACTGCGGTTTCAAAAACGACTCCAGGCTCAGTCGCGGATTTAACCGCACTTCTGCAAAAAACAAGGGTATTGTGTGAAGAAGAAGCACATAAACCAGAATAAAAGTGTTATAAGCGCAAGGAAAGTCACTAACTCTGGAGCCATCTTCACAAGCCATAAGGTCGTCACTTGACGGCGATGACGGGCCTTGGATCCCAGAATCTACGAGCAGAAGAAGTTTGCGTGTCAGTAGAGAAAAAAGAATAAACAGTCAAGATGTCAAGACAGCAGAAATTACCAGAATGGGGACCCATGTCTTCTTCAGCTGAGGCGGTGGCTTTGAACACACGCCTGGCAGCGGAGGAGGTCGCGCCCGTAGCAGGTTTGCGACGCTTCGGCCTCAGGATTTTCCAGAGCATCAAGCTCTGGCTCCTCACGAGATAGCCTCTTGGAGGCTCTGCGGGGAGTTGGGCCAGCCGCGGCGACAGAACTCGTGGCTGGCACTGGACTGTCATCCTCGTCCAGTTCAGTCTCTTCACCTTCTGAGGCCGCAGTGGCACAAAGGGGATGCCAGCAATTTCGCTGCCCTCTAGAGCGGGCAGCAACTTCTTTCTTGTGGCACGCTTGGGAGCAGCAGTGCCGGCGTCGGTCGCAGGCAGCGACCAGTAATTCTCATCAGCCTGGATCGGGAAAATATAAGTCGCAGTATTAAGAAAGGAATGCGACTCAACTACAAAGGCAAAAAGACAGGGAAGAGAAGTTACCTCAAAAGACTTGTTGTTAACACTAAAAGGGGCGAGCCCCACCTTATCAAAGGAGATGTCTTTCTCCTCCGTCACACGGGAGATGAATTCCACCCAGTCTTTAGGCTCCCAGTCAGCGGCCTTGACACGATCAACGTCAGCAGAAGTGCCAGAGCATTCAAGGAAGAACCGTTGACGGGACTCACTGGTTGGATACGCCACTTTGTCCAGCAAGAAAGGAGATCAAGGCCAGTAAGGCCATGACTAATCAAGGCACGGACCTTGATCAGCGACTCATTAATAAAGGACATGGAGGCATCCCGTGGTTTAGATTTCAGTGCCTCAGTGGGCACGAAGAGGGTGTTAGACCAGGAGGGGAGGCGAGTTTCGCCCTCCGGTGAAGTGTCTTGGCAGTAGAAGAAAGATTTTTGCCAAGCCCTGGGTCGATTCGCCAGGGCTAGCTTGGGAAGGCAAGAGTTTCTGTGGCGTTGAAGAGAGATGGCGCCGACCTGAACGTAGGCGCCGCCTTTGGAGACAAGTTGGTTGTTGTAGGTGAAAGAGGCCAGCCACAGATCGATGTTGGGGGCTATACCAAGATAGTCCTCGCACAACACATGAAAATTGCTCACCTGGAGCATTGAGTTGGGCCCGATGTCGTGAAGACGGAGGCCTAGGCGTTGCAGCAGATTGCGGAAGAAGGGAGAACCTGGCGGCGTGAATCCACGCTCCACGTGTTCCACGAACATTACCAGTTCGTTGGACTTGGGGCGCGGCTCGATTTCATCGCCTGGCGCCCGCCAGACGCTGTCCTCCTTCGGCGGCAAGAAGCCAGCTTCGGCAAGATCCGTAAGAGTCTCCTCCGTCACCAGGAACCTTCCCAGTTGCAGGAGATCTTGCGCTTATCGTTAGATGGCTTCACCTTGGGCGCCATTGCGAAGAGGAGATTGGATCGGGGAACTAAGCTCGGATTGAGAAGAAGACGGCGCGGCTAGGGATGAGGAGATTGCAAGGGCAAGTGAATAATGACCTAGGCGGCCGCAGCTTATAACTGAAGGGACCCGCAACTAACGGCACAATCTGCGCTCGCAACCAACGGCACAATTTGCGCCCGCAAAATGAGTAACGGTCCGCAATTAAAGGAAACAGAATATTTCCAGAAGAGGAGATGAGTCGCACAGATAAGTCACAGCTCTAAATCGCATAAGTCAGAAGATTGGTCAGAACGTTTGCAGTGCGGCTCAGTGACCATTTCAAGAGGTCAGAAGATTCTCACCGTAAAGTCCTAACCAATCTTGGGGGCTAATGTCGGGGGAATACTTTCTGGATTAACCCGCGGCCCAGTGCGACTTACTTTACTCGCACGTACAAAGGCCCACTTGGGAGCAAGCCCAGTATTGAACCGCCATAAGAGGAAAGATCTAGAAGACATATCCCGGGGACGTGAAGACCAAGTAGTCTCCAAATAGGCCTCTGAGAACGTATTCCTTGTGTGGGAAGTTTCCTTTGTAACCTGACGAGCCTCTGTGCATATAAAGAGGACTCGCGGGACTTAGAGAGGGTCAAGCCCCAAAACCCTAGCAGATACGGCGAGTACCAGATCGGATCGCCTCCATTGTAACATCTCGATTATCATATCAATACCAATCTAGGGTAGGCAGGAAGTAGGTCTTTTACCTCATATTGAGGGGGCCGAACCTGGGTAAATCTGTGTTGATCTTTGTTCCCGCGATCCCAAGCTCGGAGATGCTTGACTCGCGTAATCCCACACCTACGAAGTCATCTATGACACCTGACGTGACAAACCCACGACATCGAGTGTGGCGGAGCACTATGCTGCTCGAGTTATGCAGGTCGGCCTTCAGTCGAATCAACCAGACTCTGTTCCCGACAGGGCCGCAACCTCAAGGAATCCATGCGTTGCTCGGGCTTTTCCGGAATGCAGGTCCTATTCGAGATTTTATCACCAGAAGCTTGTGGATGGAGCCAACGCAACGATGGCGTATATCCGGAGTAAGCGTCCAAATATGCAGCTACGTCCACCCGTGCCTGGATCGACTTTGTCACAGTCGCAACTTGACGATACAGTCGAATATGCGAGGATGATGGTTGAGTGTTATCACGCTCAACTTATGGGCCCTGTTCTACCAGTTAAGGACGAACCGGAAGATTAGGGTATTTCTGTATAGAGGACAGCCCCCGAGTGTAAATTTGCCACTTATACGTAGTGTATATTGTTTATGTGTATGTGCGCAGCCCCCGAGTGTATCGAGTGGGGTTTATGAAAAACACTTAGAGTATGGAACATGAATTGCACAGCCCCGAGTGTTCGAGTGAGGCTGTGAATTTTTGCGATGTTTGAAGCTTCAACTCATGATTTTGAGCAACTTTTTGTTTATGTATGATTTTTATGACCCAGCCCCCGAGTATTCGAGTGCGGCTGGGGTATTATGTTTGAAGAAGGAGCGAAAGCTCATGCTTTGAGATAGCGCAGCCCCCGAGTATTCGGGTGAGGCTAAGTTGTGCGAATAAGTTATGCGAGTAGTAAGCAGGGAGAAATATGAGGAATCATTGACTATATTCCATTTTTGAATGTTAAGCTGCAGGCCGCCTCATTAAAAACCTTCCAGTCCCCGTAGGTACCCTGGTAAGGAAAAGAGCGCGTCTGAAACCTGCAGCCATCCGACATATGTGCCTATTACATTGTGCGACTGAGCAATCTAAGCATAGAAACGGCGCAGCTGCGCAACGTTCCAAGGATTGTGCGAGAGTTCGCCTGTCTTCGCGTGCTTCAGTCTGTATGCTCCACCACCAATGACCTCGGTGATGATGAAGGGTCCTTCCCATGGAGAAGCGAGTTTGTGCACCTTCTTTTGCTTCAGTCGAAGTACCAGGTCGCCAACCTCGAAGGACCTGGTACGCAGTCGACGGCTGTGGTAGTTGCGGAGGTCTTGCTGATAGACAGCTGTGCGTGCTAGCGCCGTGTTGCGTGCTTCTTCGAGCAAGTCGACTGCATCTTCGAGTGCTTCATCTGCATCTTCTTCGTTGTATGCTCGACTCTTGGTGCATTGAATCTTACATCTGATGGCAGGATTGCCTCTGCGCCGTAGACCATAAAGAATGGGGTGAATTGTGTTGAAGCGTTGGGAGTTGTGCGTAGGCTCCATAGCACAGATGGGAGTTCTTCGACCCAAGCACCCGCGGCTCTTTTGAGTGGCACCAGGAGGCGTTTCTTGATTCCTCGTCACGAGTCCATTGGCTTTTTCGACTTGGCCATTGGACTGCGGGTGTGCCACGGATGCATAGTTGAGCGTGATATCTTGCTCTTTGCAGAAAGTTCGGAACTCTTCAGCCGTGAAGTTTGTACCGTTATCAGTGATGATGCTGCTTGGCACACCAAAGCGGTATATGATGGATTTTATGAAATTGACTGCTGTAGTGGCAGTCGAACTTGTGATAGGGACTGCTTCAATCCACTTGGTGAACTTGTCGACCGCCACCAGAAGGTGAGTATGCCCTCCATGGGAGGATTTTTTGAGTGGCCCGACCATATCGAGCCCCCACTGGGCGAAGGGCCAGGCCAATGGTATTGTCTTCAACGCCGATGCGGGTGCGTGCGGCTTTGTGGCGAATTTTTGACAGCCGATGCACCTTTTGACTATGTCCTCCGCGTCTTTGAGTGCTGTGGGCCAGTAGAAGCCTGCGCGAAAGGCTTTGGCTACGAGTGATCGACTGCTGGCGTGATGCCCGCAGGTACCTGCATGAATATCACGAAGGATGGCTGGCCATCTTCAAATGCTATGCAACGTTGGAACATACCTGATACGCTGCGCTTGTATAGTTCGCCGTTGATGACGGTGTATGCTTTAGATCGTCGAGTGACGCGTCTTGACTCTGTTATGTCTTCAGGTACCTCGCCGCGGAGTATGTATGCGAGGAAAGGTTGAGTCCAAGTTGGCTCGATGAGGAGTACCTCGACTGGCGGGTCCTCTGTGCTAGGTGCTTTGCTCTTGGCTGGTGCGGCTGATGTAGGAGATGTTCGTTTTTCTTGATGGACCTGTGCTCGATGCGCTCGAGGAAGACACCAGGTGGAACTGGTGCTTTGGTCGCGCCAATGTTGGCTAGCTTATCTGCTTCTTCATTGCTCTCGCGCCCTATGTGCCGCAACTCGCAGCCTTCGAAGCTGCCCTCCATTAGGTTGTACAGGTCACGGTAGGCGATCATGTTATCTGCGATTGCATCGCAGGCCTTCATTGTTTGCTGCACCACAAGATTCGAGTCACCATAGATCATCAGTCGAGTGCACCCGAGGGCTTTGGCCATCCGCATGCCATGGATCAGGGCCTCGTACTCTGCTTCGTTATTGGATGGTAACTCGAATCCCATCTGCAGGATATAGCGAAGCTTGTCGCCTTTTGGTGATATGAGGATGACACCTGCGCCTGCGCCTTCGTTTTCTTTGAGCCGTCGAAGTACATAGTCCATGAGTTGGACACATCTGGTGCTCCTGGCAACTGAGCTTCGATCCACTCGGTATGGAAGTCAGGTAAGACTTGTGCTTTGATGGCCTTCGGGTAATCATACTTGATATCTCGTGGTCCTAGCTCGATGAGCCATTTTGCGACTCGCCCAGTTGCGTTGGGTTTGTGAGGATGTCCCGATCCCTGAGGTGCTGATTACAGTGATCGGGTGCTCTGCGAAGTAGTGCGTCAGCTTCCTTGAGGACATGAACACGGCGTAGGCCAGCTTTTGATAGTGCGGGTACCGCTGCTTTGATATGGAGAGCACTTCACTCAAGTAATAGACTGGCGTTGTATGCTTTGGGCGTGTCCCTCCTCCTGCGTTCGACTACCAGTACGGTGCTACCACCCTGTTAGTTGCGGAGACATATAGGTATAGTGGCTCGCGTTCCCTTGGTGCGACGAGGATTGGAGGGCTTGTGAGGACTCGCTTGAGGTCCGTGAAGGCTGCTTCGGCTTCTGGCGTCCACTCGAATTTGTCTGCTTTCTTCATCAGTCGATAGAACGGGAGTGCTTTTTCCCAGTTTGCTGATGAATCGACTGAGTGCTGCCACTCGACCCGCTAATTTTTGCACGTCATGGAGCTTTGAAGGCCTTTGCATCGTCAAGATGGCCTGTATTTTCTCCGGGTCGCCTCGATTCCACGAGCCGAGACTAGATACCCAGGAGCTGCCCGGCTGGCACGCCGAACGTGCACTTCTTCGGGTTGAGCTTGATGTGGAAGCGTTTGAGGTTTGCGAACGTCTCTCGCAAGTCATCGAGTAGTGTGTTTTCCTCCCTTGTTGTGATGACGATGTCATCTACGTAGACCTGGACGTTTCGCCCAATTTGCTTCTTGAGGCAGTCTTGCATCATGCGCTGGTAGGTTGCGCCTGCGTTCTTGAGCCCGAAAGGCATTGTTGTGTAGCAGTAGACCCCGAGTGGGGTTATGAACGCCGTTTTCTCTTCATCCTCTTCCTTCATCCTTATCTGGTGGTAACCGAGTAAGCATCCAGGAAGGACAAGCGAGCGCACCCGGCGGTGGAGTCGACGATCTGGTCGATTCGAGGTAGTGGAAAGTGATCCTTTGGACACATTTATTGAGTGCTGTGAAATCTACGCACATCCGAAGGATATCTGTGTGCTTCTTCTCTACAAGTACGGGGTTGGCCACCCATTGTGATTTCTTGATTTCTCTGATGAAACCTGCTGCGAGTAGTCTGTCGACTTCGGCTTCGACTGCGGTTCTTTTGGGCCGGATATGCGGCGCATTGTTTGCTTGACTGGTTTAGCATCTGGAAATAATTGGAGAGAGTGCTCGGCGAATTCCCTGGGAATACCTGGCATGTCGGCTGGACACCACGCAAATATATCCCAGTTCTCACGGAGGAATTCGACGAGCGCGCTTTCCTATGCGATAGGCAGACTCGACGAGACATTGACTGTCTTGGTCGGGTCAGTCGGGTGCACCTGATGCGACCTTGTGTCATTGGTGGCATTGAATGCTCTGTCGACTGCCACCTTCTTGTGCTCCGGCATAAGTGTTCGATCGTTGGAGACCGCTAGATCGGCGAGTGTTGCTTCCATGCCGAACATCTCAGAGATTTTGCTAAACTCTCGGTCGCAAGAGTCGGACTTTTGGAAGTTTCCTTTGACTGTGATTACTCCTTTTGGTCCAGGCATCTTTCAGCTGGAGGTATGCATAGTGTGGACCGCCATGAATCGAGCGAACGTCGGGCGTCCAAGTATGGCGTGGTATTGTGACTTCCAGTCGACAACTTCGAACTCAATCGACTCTGTCCTGAAGTGGTTTTGTCCCCGAACGTTACGTCGAGTTGTATGGTGCCTTCTGGGCTTATTGCTTTGCCTGGGACGATACCGTGAAAGGTATTTGGATTTGGCAGGTTTTCGACTGACCTGTTCATTTTGCGGAGCGTATCTGCGAAGATGATGTTTATGCCGCTGCCACCATCCATGAAGACCTTGGACATGGCGTAGCCTCCAATTTGTGCGTCGAGTACCAGAGCAGAGTGCCCTGGACGAACGACCGATGGTGGGTGGTCCTCTCTGCTGAAGCTTATTGCAGTTTCGGATCCCTTCAAGAATTCAGTTAGCAGGAGGTGACATGACCGCCATGTTTACTTGTCGAGTGCGAAGTTTTTGCTCCCTGTTGGAAGGGCGACCTTTCTGTATCATGTACATCTGCCCTTGGGGCGGAGGGTACTGAGGTTCGTCCACCCGAGGTACGGGTTGTATGGCACCCGCGATATTTCCGCCTGCGGCAGGCTGTGGTGGTGGAGGTGGTGCCATCAGGGCACATTGTTTGGCTGAGGCACAGGTGCAGGTGCGGGTGTGTGTGCGGCTGTTGCCTTTCTGAGTTGACGTATTCAGACGCTAGTTGGTCGAATTCTCTGCAGTTTCTCATCGAGTGATTGGAGCGCAATTTTCCGTCTTCCCCTTGTACAGGTGGAATCTGCAATCAGCATCCATCTTTTCTTCGAATGATCGCTCGGATTGTGTGCCGGAGCGTGACTTGCGCCAGTCTTTCCTCTTGTAGCTGTCGCTGCGTTGGCCGCGGTCTCGACTGTCCCGGCGATCATCTCGACTGTCCCGCGATCATCTCGACTGTCCCGTCGATCTTCTGACCGTCGGTCGCTTCTGTCTTGGTCGTTGCGGGGTGTGGAGAACCCAGCCGCCATGAATTCGGGTCTGTCGTCGTCGTAGTGACGTTTTGAACGCTTGCGCCTTCGGTCGTCTCTGTATGAGTCTCTGCGGCTTCGACTGCCGCTTTCATGATTGTCACGGGGTGAGGACCCGCGTGTGGTGCGCGCCATGTCTTCTCCGTCTGCCCACTCAGTCGCGATCTTCAGGAGGTTAGCCACAGAGGTTGGCTTTTGGCGACCAAGTGCTTCTTTGAAGTCTCGCCTGGCGAGGCCCATGATGAAAGCATCCATGGCCATATCTTCTGAAATTACTCCAACTGAGTTGCGTATCTCAGTCCATCGTCGGATGTATGACCTCAACGTTTCGTCTGACCGTTGAACGCAGGCTCGCAGCTCTTCGAACGTTTTTGGGCGCTCACATAGAGGCTCGAAGTTTTTGATGAAGTCTGTGCGGAAGTGATCCCACGAGTCGTATGTTGATGGAGGTAGAGCCTTGAGCCAGTCGCGGGCTGTGCCTTCGAGCATGAGTCGTATGTATTGCATGGCTGTGATATTTGTGCCTCGCTGGCACGCGACAGCCAGCCTGTAGTCTTCCAGCCATCCTGAAGGTTCCTGTCGACCCGTGTACTTGGGCTGTTCAGATGTGAGTTTGAACCCTTTGGGCATCCGTGTCTCGCGGACGCGTCGAGTGAAGCACAGAGCTCCGTGTGGCTCAGGCTCCTGATCAGAGTACGAGTCGCTACTGTAAGATCTGCGTGATCTGCTCCGACGTGAGCCGCTTCTTTCCTTCGAGTGGTGGCGGCGACCACTGCGATTATGCTCTTCACGACGCGTGTCAACTATGGCACGGTCTCGACTCCCTCCTGGAGTTTTTGGGATTTGGCGTATGGCCTTCGCCGCTAAGGCGAGTGATTTGATCTGTTGGCGATGTAGTTTTGCATTGGGGTCATCGCTGGAGGCTTGATTGCCTCTAGGTATGCTGCAGCGGTAAAGAGAGCACCCGCAGCTGTTTTGGGTACTGGCACTCCCTCCTCGTCGTATGTCATGAAAGAGTGGCCTAGGTTGCGGGTGAGTGCTGCCCTCTCATCTGGCGCGAGGTGTGACAGCCTTGATCTGGGTCTTGTGTCTGCTCGCCCGGTGGAGCTCAGGGAGAGCTGTCTTCTTCGCGCACTCGACAAGCTAGCTTGCTTTTTACGTTCTTCGAGTGTTGCTCTGATCTGCTGCAGTCGAAGTGATTCCTGCCAGTTGAAGTACTGGAAGGTCAACATCTCCTCCGTGTTGCGTCTGCTGGCATCATTGTGCACTCCTTGATGACTTTATCTGCTTTTGCTGCCATCTCAGCAGTAATTGTGAGATTTGTGACTCCATCCGGCATAGTAACGTGCACGGGAATCTGTAGGCCTGCGACTGGCCGCAGCATCAGATGATTCTGCGGCGAAGGCAACGTAGACCTGCTGGGGTATCACCCGAGGGTATGTGTATGTGTTTTCGAGTCCCGTCATGGACTCGACGTCTTCATCGAGGCTCATGTCGGAGTCGATATGCCCATCGAGTGGTCCGTCTGGACGGATCTCGCTGTCGATGTCTTCATCGCCTATGCTCATCTCGGTGTCGGCGAAGTTGTTATGAATCTCGAAGTCGAGGTTGTTGTTGGTGCAGATCTCGGAGTCGACGTGGTTGTCGATATGAGTTTCGGGCTCGTCGAAGTCGCTGAGGGAGATCCCGCAGTCGAAACTATCCTCGAGTGGGAGATCGAGCTCGGGATCGTTTGTGCGGTATGCTGATTCGGCCTCCTCACCTTGGAGTTCTTCAATGAGCTCGTTGATCTCTCGAGTCGACATGGTTGTTGCAGACGAGCAAGCTTGGAGGATCGACGATGGTATGGACGCAGTTGATGGATCCGCAGTCGAAGGAGCCGCAACCGATGGAGCCTCGGGTGCGGAAGTCGCGAGTTGGCGTGGATCTGTCAAGTCCTGCACACCAAGCTTGTTGACGAAAAAATTGAACGAACCAACGGTTAAACCCAAACCTGACTCGAGATCGATCGGCGAACTCCTGGAATTCTGGCGAGTGTGGCTCGAATCCATCAGAGGATCTGATGTGCTTTTTGCAGGTGAAGCTGGCGTGCTGCCGTTTGTCGAGTGAGTCGGCGAGTTGCCGTGTGTGCCCGAGTCGGCGAGTTCTGGTTTGTTGATGCAGCCGGCGAGTTGCCGTTTGTAGATCCGATCGGCGAGTCGCCGTTTTCCGATGGAACCGAAGAAACCGTGAGTCCAGCACTATTCTTTCCCACAGACGGCGCCAATTGACGAGGGGTTAACTCATCAAATCCCATGGTTAAGGACCTAGGGTTGAGATTATGGGGAGAGAACGTGGTAGTACTGGTAGTTTCGTCGGCTGACAAGCAGAGGCAAAGATTTACCCAGGTTCAGGCCCCTCGGGTGGAGGTAAAGACCCTACTTCCTGCTTGTCTGGTATTGATCGTGTGAGATTATGCGGTTACAAGGGGAGCTCGGCGAGATGTCGATCTCGCTAGGGCTTTGGTGGTTCGAGTATGGCTTGTCCTGGATCGGCGACCCTCCCAACCTTTATATAATAGGCTGGGTCTCGGGAGTTCGTAACCGACCCAGATTACATGTAAGGAAAGCCTAAACCGACTATGCCTATGTCTAATCTTGGAGGGTACTCCATCTTCTTGGGCCTCTTGTCTTGGGCTTCGAGTAGGCTCTTCGCTATTGGGGCTCAGTCGTTACGTGCACCAGGTATCCTCACGGTAGGGTACCGAGATGTATATCCTTGTCACCATGCTCGAGTCATCGAGCAAGCCGCAACCAGAGGCGACGCCGCCGTGCCATCTCCTTGACCGTCGGACTGCCTGGGGTTTTATGTAGCCTTGCGCGCATGATCAATACCACAACTGCCATAGTTGCATCATCCAAAGCCGATGTCGCCGCCGCTAGTATCATCTACATCTTTCGCAGCGATGATAGATCTAGAGTTTAGATTAGGGTTCTTACATTTCGTTCAATCTCTGTAAAATTTAACAAATTTAAATGAAATGTGCTAAACTTCGTTTAAATTTGCTTGTTCAAATTTTTATTTTAAACTCGCTAATATGCCCGTGCGTTCCAACGGGTGAGAAAAATATGCGGTGTAGAAGCTGGCAAAGTAAGCACATGACACAGAAACCAGGGTAGTTTCAGGCGTCAACGGCACGATGTGCGGTGTGCAAGAGAGTCGTCACCTGACCCCACTCCGTCAAGGTTTTCGCCTCCTCTTGGGTCGGGGAGTAGAGGAAATACGGATTAATCATTGGGCAGGGGTCAGGATGTAGATGCACAAATTCTCATCGTTAGAGACATGACAAAAATCGGTCGGACAACAAGATACACAAACCTGGATAATATCAATGCACTAAATCAAATCAAGTATTTAAGTTTATAGCAAACATGTCCGTGCGTTGCAACGGGAGAGAAAAAATTCTGAGTCATGGAAACACACAAACTAAGTTCTCATTGTTACGGCTGTGTCGTGTCGCAGAAACAAAACTCCGCGGTCATACCCGGCGTTGCAACGGGAGGGGGGAAAAATCCAAGTCACGAAGACCACAAAGTAAAAGTTTCACATTGCCCAGTGCAACAAAATAAGCATAGCAGGAGCATGTCCAACATGAATGTATGTACATGCAAATGTTCAATCATGCCACCATACACAATCTTTTTGTCGACTCGCCTTTCAGTATGCCTGAGAAACCAAGTTTGATAGGCCAACGGGTAGTCAGCACAGCTAAAGCGTTCCTTTTTGCACTCTGCAATGAAGTGGAGATGTTCTTTTACCCGCCACAATAGGAGTTGTGCATCGGAAGTCGAACTAAACATGCATTTTCAAAAAAAATGTTTTGTGTGCATACTGCATAGTAACATTTGTGTCCTCGTGGCGGTCTTCTTCTTCTAAAAAAAGACACATTTGGGTGTTTGCTCGACACCAGCGTATTTTATGAATATTACACCGTTCAATATTTAGGCTCTATCACCTAAAACTTCAGGATCCACCATTTTTTCTATGGATGAATCAGGTTGTAGCAAGTTGTTCATTTTGTAATAAAACATCTCATTATGAAGCATACAACGAATTTTAAACTTATGAAGCAGCATGTTTTCTTCTACCTCCAAGAACAACGATACATAAATTGTGGTCTTTTGGCATTTTCTAATTTATCTTAAATTCTATTGCATAGCTTGTTAGTGATTTGAGTATAACTGAGCAAAAAATGCAATAACGGTATGGTATCGAAAAATGCAATAGCAATTTGCGCAATAGAATTTAAATTTCTAAAACTTACCTGATTGAACCATTCGTATCAGCCACTAAGGTTTTGCCTCGGTACTTCCAAACCTACCGAATAGTGACGAGATATTAGCAATATTGCATGAAATAAAATGGAAAGCTACACAACAAAGAGAATTTCGGATCAGCGGTCAGCGCAATCGGCTGCTACGCCTGTGTGCATGCTGGCATTGCTGCTTGAAGGTCGAGAATACCATACCAACTCCGAACATGTACCACATCGGATTGCCTCGCCCTTTCATGCATGTCGCCTTTTGAATCTTGTAGGAGGAGGCGAGGGCTCGGCGGGTGGTGGCGCCAGCGATGGGGCCGTCGTTGGCACCACTACAAGTACGCCAATGAGGGGACGCGCGGTGGCCGCTCGATTTCAGTGCTCGCCTGCGGCGGCGGTGCACGGAGGATGTGTAGCGTTGTTGACGGAGCTTCACACCGTCGCGCTCCATCCAGTGCGCCTGCTCCTCGGATGCCTCTGCGACCGCCGCGCCCCAGCGGCTTCTAAATCCCATGTCGAGCCGCCAACATAGCTCGTCGCAGGTGCGCCCGTGTACGTAGCCGCGCAGGCCCTCCAATGGCGGCCTTCAGCGGCGGCCATGCAGCGGGGCGAAACCCTAGCAACTTGTGGCTCCACACGATAGAGGAAAAGAAATCGAATTAAAACTCAAGGCGACAGAATAAATCATTTCGATTTTCGATAGAGAGGCGACGGAGTAAATGGATGAGCGAAACTGATGCTGGCGCTTATTGAGCATTAATTAGTGCTGATTGATCGCTGCGGGAGGGAGTTTTTTTTTTTGACTATGTGCGGGAAGTTATCAAGGTTGGACGAAGTGGACGAAAGGTTTTTTTGGTGGCAGACTAAGGAATGAAATTCGGGATATTCATAACGGGTAGTGGGTGGGTGCAGATGCACCCACTACCCATAAAACATTTTTCCAAATGTCAAAAAATTCCAAATAATTTTTTTGCATACAGTTCATGACATTTCATGTTGACACAAAAGTTACGTGAAGAAAAAAGTTTTTTTGCAACCTGTGCAAAAAAGACAAATCCGGACACACCGAAACGTATATATACGCGTCAGTTTTTTCTCTTTTTTGTACAGATCACAAAAAAAGTTTTTTCACCCTGCCATTTTTTGTGCTAACACATCATGTTGTAGTGTACACCCGGAATTTTTTCCGGAATTTTTTGACATTCTGAAAAAAAACTAAAAAAAATTACATAGTGGGAGCAGCTGCACCCTAGAGCCAAATCGCCGTGTCCACTTGAAATTCTTCTTTTATATAGGAGAAGAGAAGAGGAGAGAAAACTAGCTGGGAGCCACTCCATTCATCCGAACACGTGTCCTGCACCCCGAAGCAGCCTCTGTTTCGAGTATGACCTGGTCTCTGCCATTTCCACCTCATCACTCCTCCTTCTTGCAGCCGGCTATGGCTGGATGAGCTCGTCTACGAGAAAACACAGCCCCCTCGCCTCGCGCGTACCACACAATAGGATTCGCCGCTCCACGAGATTCCAATCGATCCAACTCTCGTCGACATGCATTGAGCCTCGCCCGCATTCTCTGCTCCAGGCTCACTGCTAGCACGCGGCCTGGGTTGAGGAGAATAGCCGCGCGTCGCCTCTATGAGCGGTGGCGGCGGCGGCGGCGGCTCGGGCGCTGCCTCGTCGGAGCTTCCCTCCGGGGATGGCGGGAGCGGCGATTGGCGGCACATATATGACCGGATCGAGGCGCTCGCGGCCGACCTGGAGGCGCTCAACAGGACCCAGCGCGAGCGCCCCCATGCCCGTCTTCTCCAGGTGTTTCTATGCTTTATCTTGTGTTCCGGAGAGATAGATTGGATTTGGATATAAACCACGCACGAGTTCCTTCTAGCTAGGGTTTTGATTTATACATTGTATTGGCCCTCTATGTAGGCGGAGGCGAGCAGAAACAGGTGGAAGACGGCATACATCGAGCTGCCTCTCTTGGCTAATCCCAAGATAATCGGTAAGAATATACGGCCCGGCCCTCTTTTCTTCCTGGTCCTAATCTGTAATCTCTGAGCATCTCTGTGCCCCAAAATTTTTATCTAATTTTTAATGATTTTGCTACCTAGCTTGCTTGTGGTGGAAAATATGTTCGGATTTATGAAGTTTATGTTGCTGCTGATACCATTTCCTGTGTGTGTGTCCACTGCAGAACTCCAAGAGAAAGACTTGGAGGATTCCAGGAACTGCCAGGCTCTTTTTGATGTCGATAACTCCGGACCAGAGGTGCTTACATATATAGCTCAAAATTATTCGGTCCAGCTTGTGTATGCCATTGGTTTTCTTAGTCTGTTGTTTTAGGTTCATGCCTGTTAATTTTCAATAATGCTAGATGCAACTAAAGCGAGCTAAGAGACATGTAGATCATAGTGAAAACGGTTTGGATTATGAGGACATTGCACGAGATTTAAGAGCAGAGCTAGCAAATTTAAGGCAGGCTTATGATACCCTTAGCACAAACAAGGATAAGGAAGCTACTGAAGCAGCGCAAAAGTTTCAGCAGAACATAGAGGAGCTGCAAGTGGCAGCCCGGAAGAAGGACGATGAGATTGGCAGACTGAGAGCAGAAGCTGTTGATGCGAAAAACAAGGTACGTGCACTACTGAATTTTTGAGTAAACGGTTTGCCCTTTCCCTGATCAACCTGCCTGTAGCAATCGGAGGGGACTATTTCATGTTGGCTTATTACCAGAGCGCTCGTTGCTAGTACTTTCCTGCTCTCATCATGTTTAGCTCAAGGCGTGTGTTGCTACTTCTGTTCTCTTTCTTGGATTCGACCTGAATTCTTTTTTCTCCCTTTCATCGTGCAAGGCAGCGCCAAGTTGATGTGATGTCGATCTACTGTATTTTACATGGTCTACTGAATCTTCATCTACCACACACTTTAACAGCTCTTTGTTGCATTTTCTGTGAATTGCACTCTCTGATGTTTACTGCATTTTCTTTCAACTGCACATTTATATGTTGACTGCATTCTTTCATCTGCACCTTTATATCTGAAAATCTTCCTGCTTTTTTTTTATGTGAAGACCCATACTGAACTTGTTTTCTGTGTGTGTTATTTTTCTAGTGAGGACCCTATTTTGTCATCCATACATCTGTCAATGGGCATGTTGTGTGAAGGTCTAGTTGATTTTTTGGGTATTCTAGTGCCATCTTTTCAAGATTTGAGTAAATCCAAGTCTTCATGTCCTGATGTCCCTTTTGTCCTACTTTAGGGTTTCTCTTGCACAACGACCTGATTATATGTTGTTTAACTGCGTGGATACTACGTTGTTGACCCGAACATTGATGCATTACCTTTCACCTGATATTTGTGGTAAGCTACTGCAATGCACTCCTTAAAAGAGGAAATGTAATGGAATCCAAAAGCACAAAGATGGGCAACCTGATAGTCTGAAATGAAAATACACTTCTTACCAAAAGTATTTCATTTCCAAGAATATGTCCGGCTCATACTGGACCTTGTTATCCTTCCAGTGTTATTTTTCTAGTGACCTCCTCATGGCGTGGCACATCCACAACTGACATTGTCTTGCTATACATGCATACATAGTTGATGGACGATGTCGTGTTTATAAGTAAACCTCATCAATCAATTATAATATTGATAAAATGCTATGTTTAGCTAAATTTACTGTTTGCAGTCTATTTGATTTGCTCCTGATGTGTGGCCATTGGCTGTTTTACTGATATGCATAACGGAATAGAGTCCTTTTTTTTGGTGCTCAAAAGGTATACACATCTAGATTCTTGATAGACTTCCCACATGAAACATGTGTGACACTGGAAACATGGACCAATAATAAACTGAGGAATCATGTTTCCATTGTATGATATGTGTGATATATGTATACGACCATCTACTTCTGGGGAGTGATAATGGGCTTTTTTTTTGTAACAGAAGAGTAATCAAAAGCGCAGGATGGATACGAATGAGATGCGTCTAAAACAGCACACGGTGTGTCTCCTTTTCACTTGCCTTTTCTCACTTCCTACTACATCTTTGCTTGATGCATCGCAGATCCAGCATTCAGTGTTACTAATCTTCTCAAGATCTAGTCAATTATGTTGCTTAGTTTTCTGCTATACGATTTTGCAGTTCATAGAAATCGAGTAGATCTAACCAATTAACCTTGTACAGAAATTTTTGTTGTTGTGAGCAGATCTGTATGATTATATAACACATGGAAATCTTCCTGCTCCTGTCACCTCTTAAAATTTCCTCGTACCTGTTTCTGGCCAGTGACTTGTCCATTTTACAGATTGTTGTCACTTCACGGGCCAAAGATGAATTTAAGGGACGATATTCTAAATCAAATTACAGCTGTTGGTCCCGAGATTTTTTTTTTAATAATATTATTTTTAATGGGTATTTCGGCCGGTAGCATGCGCGGATGCGAAATTTGAAAAGTAGTGCGCTGTCGTTCCCGAGCGGACCGAAAGCTGGGTTTCGACTCGCTCCAAGCCGAAACTCTCCTGTCGGCAGGCTAGCCGACGAGAGCTGCATGCGCAGCACGGGCGGCAGGCGGGGTCCCCCACTTTCGGCGCTGAGCGGGCCGAAACTTGACTTTCGGCTCGGAGCGAGTCGAAAGCGAGCAGATAAGGATCTCCGCCCGCGCTCGCCCTCGACCGCGCTGTCTCCTCCTGCTCGCCACTTTCCTCTTCGTCAGTTCGTGCTGTTCTTCCTCTCCACTGAATGAGCAGCCGATTCTGTCCAAAATTTTTTTTGCTGCAAGTGATTAGATTGCTAAAAAAGCAGAGAGAAGTGCTGGGGCATCCAGGATCTGTTGATGGGTTAGGTTTTTTGGAGTCGTTTTGAGGGGTGAAGGTGAGGATTGGGAGCAATGGTGGTCAAGAATGGTGGATAGTGGTGTTGTGAGCTGGTGTTTGAGAAGGTGGTGCTGTGGTGGAGCGGTGGAGGCGGTAGATTGAACCCGGAGAGCTGTGCCGACGGGATCCACACGCGTCAAGGGTAAACCTTAATTAGTCACTAGATAATTTATGTTTAGTGTAATAATAGTTTGTGAGTGGACGTAGCGTAAAATGATTTTGTTGGTGCATGCGTTAGCGTAAATTTATTTTGTTGGTGCATTCGTTGGTAGTACTGTCTGAATAATTAAGTTGGTGGATACGTTAATATTATTGTAGTATTATTTTGTTGATCAATGCATTAGTTGTAGTGTAGACATTTTACCGGTGGTCGTTATATTTTACGATGGTAGTAATATTATATTTTGTGATCGGCATCTGATAATGCAATAAATATGTTTAGGTCATGGAAGTGGTTGATGTTGTTGTGCACTATGGCGCCGGTAATGTCGGTGTATCCGAGTTAGGTGTTGATTTGAGTGAATTTGGGAATATGTTGATTCAGCTTACAGACCCAGTGAATTTGAGAATAGCTGCCATTCAGCAGTATTTCACGATAAATTTCGGGTTTGATCCTAATATCTGGGCTGTTAAGATTCAATCTGTATGGAGCAAATCCCGTACAAATATTTTTCGGGAGTTGTTGCCGCTTGATCGGACAAGTCAGTGGACATCTTGGCTAGCATCATGCAAACGCCGAGGTACACAACCTGAAATCCTGCTGGTATTTTATCTGATAGAGAACAATTTGGAACACGGTGGCGGGGGTCCTGAGCATGGAGAGAGTAGTCAGTGTACTGGCTCAGAGAATGTTGATTTGTTTGGCTCCATGGAAAATATTTCTGATAATTATGAACCGGCACTTAGTAGTCAGTCGGCAGGACCAGCGCATGTAGGGGAGGCAGATGGGGATGAGTACGCAGGAACATTGCAGCAACAGATGTTGGACGAAGATGAGGATGGCCTTGCAGAAGATCTTGATTCTGATAATGAAAATGATGCTCATGATCAAGATGACGAAGAGGATGTTGACGATGGGCCTATTCCTGACTATTGGAATGAGGACAAGTCGAACATGACAGTCGTGCAAGACGGAAACTCTTCGTCATGGGAGTATCACATGAATAATATTCAAGTTGGTGCTCAGTACAGCACAAAGCAGCAGCTTAGGGAAGCCGTGATTAAGTGGGCATTGTCCACGCAAAGGGTTTTCCGCACTGAAGTCTCGAACAAAATATTTGACTATGAGTTGTGTTGATATTAACTGTCCAGGAAGGGTGCATGGTCACTTACCGAAGTATGACGTGATGTGGGTGGTTTCAGGCTTCGAGCCGCACACTTGTGAAATATCGAGTACATTGAAAGACCATCCAAACCTGACTTCAACTCTCATTGCACGCCTCTTGTACGATGAGATAGTGCGGACAAAAGACATGGTGGCGAGAAACATCATCTCGACAGTTAAGGCTAGATGGAAAACAACCATTAAGTATGGGAAGACATGGAGAGCAAAGCAGAAGGCTCTGGAGGAGAGGTTTGGGACATTTTATGATGCATATGATAATGTTGTCCATCAAATACCACATTGAGCGAGAGGAATCCTGGCACCCATGTATCTTTGCAACTATTTAAGATTCCCGAGGAGCCAAACTATTCTGTATTTTGCAGGATGTTCTTCTCGTTCGCAATATGCATCGAATCTTTCGGACATTGTCGTCCAGTGCTCTGCATCGATGGCACATTTCTCACAGGCAAGTACAAGGGACAGATACTGACCGCCATTGGTGTGGATGGTAACCAACAGATCGTTCCTATTGCCTTTGCCTTCGTAGAGGGTGAGAATTATGAGAGCTGGTTATTCTTTCTGAGGGAATTAAAAAAGGGGGTCGTGCAGGATCGGCCAAACGTGTGCATACTTCATGACAGACATCCAGGTATGTTGAAGGCAATCAAGGCACTACAGCAGCCTGCTGGGGACGAACCTGAACCATGGACTGACCTGCAGAGCCGATGGTGTATGCGTCATCTCGCTGCAATTTTTACTCATGTTTTAAGAGTAAGCGGCTGATGAATCTGTTCAAAAGACTCTGCAATATGAATCAGGAAAGGAAGTACAATTTTCTGTGGAAATACTCACTGAATTCACGAACAAACAAGTGAAGGAAAGAAGAGCTGCACAGGCAACAGCGATCGCTGCGCAGGTGAGAGCTGCACAGGCTTCGCAGGCGTCTGCATCACAAACAGACGAAGGGGATCCTGTTGGATTGTGTGACTTGCCTGGAATTGACCCACCGGGAACGAAGAGAAAGAAAGGAAACCGAATACGGAATTTTGTAGAGTGGATAGAAAAAGAGCCTCCCGTGAAATGGTCTTTGTTGCACGATACAAATGGAGCACGATATGGCATCATGACAACCAACCTTGCTGAGGTATATAACTTCGTACTCAGAGGTAACAGGGGTTTGCCACTTACAGCACTTGTGGAGGGGATTATGCACGGAACAATGACATATTTCAGAGATAGACGTCAAGAAGCTGTCGAACATATTGAACGTTACCCCAACACACCATATTGCAGGAAGATCAGGCTGTACATGGAGAGAAAGACAAAGAAGGCACGTTTGCATGGCGTCATTAGGATTGGTAACGAAGAAGCCAGGTATGAGGTGCGCTTACCTACTGCGAGATTTGGTGCTGCTAATGAGATGAGAACCCACGAGGTTAAAATTACTGACGAAGCACCGCCATCTTGTGAGTGTACATGCAACAAGCCGAGGCTACTTCACCTCCCTTGCTCTCATGTGTTGGCAGTCTGTGGGCAGATGGGTTTGAACCCGTACTATTTCGTGTCACCGTATTACATGAAGGAGGCAGTGGTGCATACCTGGACCGGGGAGATGGCAGGATATAGAGTTGTCGGTAACTTCAACAAGGTTGATCCTGCAAAGCGAATGTACATTCCTCATCCGGCTCTCAAAAGGACAACTAGAGGGAGACGACAGTCACTGCGCATCCGGAATGATATGGACGAGTCTGAAGCAGGTGGAAGCACTCGACAATGCTTGCTTTGCACTCAGTTCGGCCATAGGGAGAAGAATTGTCCTGATTACGTCCAAGGAGCCGGTCCTTCGAACCAACGACGGAGAGCTGTTCCTGCACGCGGTCAAGGCAACAGAGGAAGACGAGGGCGTGCACACGTGGCTAGCACGTGGTTTTTATTTGTAATATGTAATATGTCGTGAAGACTATGTTTTTATTTGTATGTGTCATCACTATGTTCAAATATGTAATAAATCGTGAAGACTATGTTTTTATTTGTACGTGTCATAACTATGTTCGAATATGTAATAAATCGTGAAGACTATGTTTTTATGTGTCTTGCCGTTAGTTTACTTTGCAATTTATTATGAAGTACTTAATTAATCTATACTATGCAGATGGCTGGACGTGACTTGCTTGACGACACGATTGATGCCAAGCATCGGGCTAGGATTTGGGAGTCTGGTACACAACCACCAGTGTTGCGTACTCGGACTCCAGGAGCTAATTGGGCGCTGCACCCCGCTTGGGTTGATCGGTACGTGAAACCTTATGTTCAATTATAAGCATCACTAGTACGCTAAAAATTGCTGACAGACTCGGGTCTTCTGTATGCAGGCTGGCTTGGTCTGGTCTGTTACCACTTGCTCGTCTAGTTGAGATGAGTCCAGAGCTGTCGGTTGTGATTCAGCCAGAGGCTGACGGACAGGAGGCCCAGCGCCTCCACCGTAGTGCTAGTAGTCGTGTCGGCGTGGACAAGTCATTGGTGAGCTGCTTAGTTGATCGGTGGAGGCCCGAGACCCACACGTTCCACTTTCCGTGGGGGGAGATGGCACCTACTCTTCAGGATGTGTCATACTTGTTGGGACTTCCTTTGTCGGGCGAGGTGATTGGACCGACGGACTCTCCAGTCGGTTGGCGTGACGCCATGCAGGCACGGTTCGCAGGCGTGCATCCGGAGAATCCAGAGTTGGTGTACAGTTCTCATGGTGTGAGACAGGCATGGCTGAACAATTTTCAGGTAAACCCATCGTTATTTTTAATGTTTAGTCTTTATCGATCGGTACGTCAATACTAACTGAAATTCTTATTCATTGCAGATTAATAACTTAGGGTACCCTGAGATGGCTTTGAGTCAGCCGCAGATTACTAGAAGTCTGGAGGCCTATCTACTGTGGCTATTTGGCAAGGTGATGTTCACTGAGACTCACCAGGACACAATTACTGCACGCTGGATACCTGTGGCGCACGAGATTGCAGAGGCGCAGAGGGAGGAGGACATTGTGCCCCGGAGTTTCGGGTCTGCACTCTTAGCCGCTACTTACAGAGCGATGTGCAACGCGTGCGTGAAGAGCGAGAGGACATCTTCACTACTTGGATGTCCACTTTTTCTGCACCTTTGGTCTTGGGAGAGGTTCCCTGTTGGTAGACCTGACGTGAATGCGCACATCCCCTGGGACTACACACTCATGGAGCATAACCTAGCCGAAGCGCCTACGTTTGGCAGCACATGGGCACAGCGAGAGGTAAACATTTACATCATTTAGTTGTGTTCGCTCGACTTACTTTGTTATTTTACGGTCAACTAACTAGTTTGTTTATGTACAGAGAAGATTCAGGGGAGTCCAAGTCAGGAATTGTTATAGAGCATTCACTGAGTGGTTCGATGCGCTTCAGGACCACCAGGTTATATGGGAGCCATACGGGGATGTCGCAAGGCAGAGTAGATTCCCCGCGGGCTTTCTGACCTGTGCACGAGAGATCGGAGGTACTGGTTGACTACAGCTCGTATTGTGTTCGACGTCTCGGTGGAGCAGATGGCACAACATCGGATCATGAGACAGTTTGGAGGACGGCAGTTGCCGGTGCCTCCTACTCGACCTCAGCTCCCTTCCCACGTGCACAGGTAACTCTTCTAGATGAAACTATTTTTTCTATTTTGTGTACGCATCCAGTTGTTTTTAATTGCTCTACACGTATATATGCTACAGGTTAAGTCGTCAAGGAGACAGACCACTTGCAACTTGGCTACAGAAGCTCCAACCGTACATGGTAGAATGGGCGACTGCGACCGCGATTGAAAATCTATGGCTGGACAATGAGGCGTTTGTGCGTGCTGATTTTGATCAGTACCTCCAGACATACAGACAATCCACTCGCGTACGGTTACTTCCGACGCTACAGCCTGATCAGATGCAGCCAGCTAGTGTGATCGACATGTACCCACTACACGGTATTGGGGGGCCGCGGTACTCTGCGGTACGTACTAAATTTATGTGCCTCCATTGCATAATCTATGCCTTCATACAAATTTTAACATTTTTTCCTTACTAAACAGGCTGAGCAGATAGCAGAGATTCAGCGTGATGTGAGTACGTACAACCCGCCACCTGAGTGCAGGCCATGGTTCAGACGACTAGAGGACAAGCTACGACGTGTGTACAGTGTGCTTACCTGTTCCGGTGTTGCCGATGTTGTGCCACGCCAGCCAGCTCCGCGTCCTCCCGCCACTCTATACCCACTCCGGATGCACAGGTATCACTTCCGCACAGTACACACATCGACACGACCCGAGACCTCGTTTTACACCTCCTCAGCCTAGGAGCACACGACCTACGTTCGAGGTCGGTTCATCATCTCACCAGCCGGAGCATTTCGAGGCGGGTCCTTCTCAGCCAGTTCCTTCCCAGCCGGGTACTTCGTCGTGGGTCATGCCCCCTCATATGATGATGCAGCAGCCTGGTATGCATCAGTGGGGCATGCCACATGATCAAGGTTTCGGGCAACACCCTAGTATGTACGGTCAACCGTCTTATGCAGAGATGATTTGGAGCGGGGTTGCACCGCCTATGACTCAGCCAATGCTCCATCTCGGTTAGTATGTTTTATTTTTTCCACATATTACTCTTGTTCACGAACATCACATACTAACATACTATCATCTGCAGTTGGAGGTGGTTTGGCATACAACTCTCCACAATTTGACCAGGAGAATCCGATGTACTGTACGCCACCGCCTGTCACACAGCCTACGCAGGACGAGGACGAGGAGTTGCCGCTGCAAGGTCGTCAATTGAGGTTACCTCACAGGTACGGCAGGACAACGCCCGTCCAGCCCCCTCCTCGTCAGGCTCGGCCACGCAGGGGTCAGTGATATATTTGGGACATATTCGTACTTAGGTGTATGAGACACATCCGTATATCTATTTCTATGTGAGACATATTCCTATTTATGTTCGTCTGTACGAGACATATTATAATCTATGTACGAGACATATTATTATCTATGTACGAGACATATTATAATTGATACGAAACATCCCACATTGAATCGATAAATTAATTTAACATACAACTAGAGATCTACGTTACAACTTCACTAGTTCTAAATACTGGATAGAACAAATTAAGGTACAACTTCAAATTACGATACAACACAAGTGAAACAAAGACTCTACCTATCTCCCATCGATGCAGCCTGCACCATCCGCCGTGTTGCCACCCTTGCCCTTTGACGAAGATTCTGCCTTCTTGCCTTTGCCCTTGGACGAAGCTTCAGCCTTCTTGCCATTACCCTTGCTCGATGCTTCAGCCTTCTTCTCCTTGCCCTTGCTCAGTGCTTCAACCCTCCTTTCCTTTGACGACGGCATGAAATCGTCGTCATCATCGCTGTCAACTACCCAGAGACAGGAACGACCGTACGAAGCACGGTCAGCTTCAGTTCGGTAGAACGGACTATTCGTAACTTTCCTGTCAAACTTATCTGCAAGCCTGAGCATTTCTGCACGAATTTGGAGCGGGGTCCTATACGGAAACCCATCGCGGCATAGCTTCGCCCCGAGCAAAGCGAGATGACTCTCAGTGTGCAAAATTTCTTCAAGTGGAACTACCCTACCATCTACCTTCAAATTGCTCGAAAGCCTGGCGAGATGCTTGGATGCGGAAATGTGAAACCCGGACACACACTTCTCGCAAGGACCAATACACACCATGCTTGCGCTCAAGTGAGTACCATGCCTACTTTCGACTGGGTTTTATAGAACTACCGGTGGCGGCATTTGGCGGGAAATGTTTTGGCGGGAAACGGTGGCGGGAAATATTTTGGCGGGAAACGATAGCGGGAAATATTTTGGCGAGAAACGGTGGCGGGGAAAAACTGTCTGCTTTCGGCTCGGGCCAGACCGAAAGAGGTTTCGGCTCGGCCTAGGCCGAAAGTCTCAAATCCTGCTGCTGTGTTTTCTGACACGGGCCCGCCGTGGCCATGCAGCTGTCGGCCCTTTGCAGGGCGAATGCAGGTTTCGGCTCCTGGTAGGCCGAAAGTAGACTTTCGGCCCGGGCCAGGCCGAAAGTTGCAACTTTCGGCTCCCTCCGGGACGACGGCGCAACTTTCGGCTCCCTCCGGGACGACGGCGCGCTAGTTTTCAAATTTTGCTGGCCCGTATACTACCTTCCGAAATAGTCATTAAAAATAATATTATTAAAAAAAAAATCTCTGTTGGTCCCAGTATATAGTAGAGTCCACTATGTATCGTGGGTGATCGAGAATATATTTGTTAGGTTGTATTATTTATCAACTGTGAATTAATTTGGAAGAGTGATGGAGCATATACGGGGACGGTCTCATAGGATTTGCAAGACTGTTGGACTGGTTAGATGGGGAGTATAAATAAAAACTTGGCCATGTTTTGTTTGTATTTAAAAGAAGAATTTAGAATTAATCATTCTCGAGTAGTGTGCCTTTATCACAATATTTATCAAGTTTTTTTAGACACTTCATTTTCTCAAAAAAAAAATGTTTACAACTATGAAGGACTCACAGCATAGCTCAAACATAGTCCTGATGTTTATTTTTGTCATTCATTCTTATCCTGTGCAATACCAACTGTCATCACTCATCACCATGGAACCTGTTGATTTCTTTCGGCTAACATGTAGGTTTTATGTTTGGTTCCACTATCAGTTGGAGATGTTACTGTGTTCTTTTCATTTACCTTTTGCTGGCTTCAATGAAAGCACTCGTCTAAGGTATTGATGTCTGGTGCACTTGTTCAACAGATGCTGATCTCTGTCAAGATCCGTGCTCGAATGAAAATCTCTCTTGAGGTCATGGATTCAGATACAATCTTTAGCGTCAAGGCTAGGATTCAAGACAAGGAGGGCATCCCTTCAGGCCAGCAGAGGCTCGTGTTTGGTGATAAACTGCTGGTGGGAAGCTGCACCCTGAAGGACCACAACATCCAGCATGGGTCCACCCTCACCCTTCACTTTGCCCTCCAAGGGATGCACATCTTCTTCAGGACGCTGACTCACCAGAGAAGGACTCTTGAGGTTGAGAGAACCGAAACCGTAAACAGTGCGAAGGTGAAGATTTTCTATGAAACAGGCGTTCCCCCGGCTGAGCACCGCGTCATCTTTGCTGGGAATCAGCTGGAGGAAGACCGCACCTTGGCTGACTACGGCATACAAAATGAGTCTACCGTTCATCTTCTTCCTCCGGGCGGCTGTAATAGGAAGATACACATCTCGGTCAGGACGGCGGCTGGCAGGACAATCATCGGATATTATGCTTTCGAATCAGAGGAAGTCTGCAGTATCAAGGCAAAGATTCATGATGCGTTGGGCTTTCCCCCGGACCAGCAGCGCCTCTTCTTGCGCGGACAGCTGCTGGAGGATGGCCGCACCCTGGCGCTCGATGGTAATGAGCGTTACTATTGTTCATGCATCCTCGTTCTGCAGCTCCGCCTTGCTGGTGATCAATGAGATGTATGGATCCTGCTGCATGCAGCAATAGTTCCAGCGAGATCGTTCCTGTGTCTTTCGTTGTGTCTTGGGTCCCGCTCCCGCATGTAGTGTAGAGCTTGGATGTAAAGTGCCGATTAATTAGTTAGCATGCATGGGTTTATTTTGCAGGGTGTAAGATTTGGACGAACGGCTGCTGTTTCTGAGATGGCAACTGTCAGCAACAGACTTATGTTTGGTGAGAATGCACGTAGCAAATGTGATGATTACGAACAAGTATGCCTCTTGATAAATTTTACAGTAGCAATGTAGAAACTTTATCGAAAA
Source organism: Poa pratensis (assembly GCA_947311845.1). Lineage (NCBI taxonomy): Eukaryota > Viridiplantae > Streptophyta > Magnoliopsida > Poales > Poaceae > Poa > Poa pratensis. The sequence goes on from CAMZMU010000049.1 coordinate 37,105,669, forward strand.
TGTGCATCTTTTTGAGTGGAAAGCTGCTGGAGTACAAAGAGCATGTGGACCAGTTTGCATGCCTACGGATAATACTCCTTGGCCTTTTTTCTCTCACTTTCTTGGGGTAGTAAAGACTAAAGAGGCATGTAACAAATGGATGGTTGGTGGAGTAATACATATCACACACACACACACACACACACACACACACACACACACACACACATCTAGCTACATAAGGACGAGCCTTCCCAAGGCTACTTGAGGATGAGTAGCTCGATTTACATTTTTGTGTAGCTTGCTAGGTTGTTCTATTGGTTACTCGAACTTACAAATATAAACTTCTTCACATTTATGTTCACAATGATTAAACTAGCATAGGGCTTGCTAGAGTTCATGCTACTCAGATAGGAATGAGATGTATCAGTATGCTTAGAGTCAAGGTCATATATACAATGCGCGGATTTTATTTTAGAAAGCATGTTTTGGTGGTTGATTGTTGCCGATGACCAACACCACTGGTCTTGGCCTCGAGGTCTCTAGCAGCTAGTTTGTCCCGTCCTCGCCACGTGGCGAGTTTGCTTGTTGGCGAAACATAGTCGCCGATGGTGTCGATCCCTTGGATGGTTTTTAGAGGTCGATCTGATGCCCGCCTGGAGGCGATTGCGCGGTCTGCACCACATCGCTCCATGGGGTCCGATGTTCGAGGACTGTACCACCGTGCGTTGGCTCCCCCGAGACTTGTCCTATATTCGGGACGACTGGGGGAGCAACGGTGTCAATATCTTCTGTGAGAGAGGTGAGTGACTGGGCAGCGGCGGTATGAGTGGCCTAGCAGAGGCAGACGGAACGAAGGAAGCTCAAGACATTGTGTGCTTCATGAGCAAAAAAAAATGTAGGTCAGGTGGTCGAGACTAGGGAAGGCCTAATGTCAATTGGGTTATTATTGGGCTACTGCCTCCATGATACTCGCGAGATTGTAACAAGGTGGCGCTCCTGCCAGTTCCACTCAGGGGCGGATCCAGGGGTGCTAGCAGGGGTCCGACTGGGATTATAATAAAATAGCTGCCTTGTTTTTCTCGGATGTCCCCGAAGGGACAAATAGCTGCCTTGTTTGCTTATTCTTGAACTGATCATTTATAATAACTGGTAAAGCTCAGCTCTACTCCCGGATCATTTTTCTCTTTCTTTCTTGTAGCGGCGTGAGTCATAGCTAGTAAAGAGGCATGCGACTGGCTGTGTGTATCATTTTGATGCAGAGGTCGAGGATCCGCACCCACTTTTCTAAAAAAAAAAAGGTAAAGAGGCATGCAACAAATGGATGGTTGGTGAAGTAATACATATCTAGCTACGCAAGGATAAGCCTTCCAAGGCTACATAAGGATGTGTAGCTCGATCGATATGCATTTTTTTCACAGCTTGCTAGGTTGCTCTATCAGTTCCTGGGAATTACAAATGTAAACATCTTCACATTTAGATTCACGGTGATTAAACTAGAGCGCGGGTTTGCTTGAGCGCATGCTGCTCAGGTAGGGATGAGATGTATCAGGATGCTTAGAGTCATGGTCATATACAGGAATGTTGTTTATCGCCTCATTGTCTTGATACTTTTTGCATATGTACAAAAATCATTCTGTCAACTCCAAATCATTCTACATATGCTTTATATACAACATTATTATATAAAGTGAATGTTCAAATGAGCATGGTCGAGAATATTCACCGTGAGCATCGGAAAAAAATCCACCCGCGTAGGTGCAAGTGCAATGCAACACACGATCCACCCACTTGTGTTCATTTTTTTAAAATCCACGATACATGAAATTTGTCATATAAACCTATATCAAGTAGTGCTCAGAGTGAGAACCTGTTTGTGGTACGATGGTTAGGAGGGTGGTTGTACCCCAGCCCACCAGAGTTCAAATCCTAGATTTGACATTGGTGTTTCTCATTTAGGCGGAATATTCTTCAGTGGGAGGCGACGTTCCCGTCGACAGCGATGCGCCTGTGGTGACTTCGTCAATCTCAAGACCCGACCGCCATGATACAAATTTGAATATATTCTATAGAAAATTATGCAAGAAATATTAATGCTCTTGTAGTAGAAAATATTCAAAATCATCAAACAATCATGGCAAAATAATTATTTTTTGAACGTTCGATAAAACAAAAATTTATATAATCGGACACGACCCCCACACTCTACTCTCACTCAGTCAGTCAGACCTACCTCCCCACCGCCCCGGCGAGGGCCCCCAGTCCCTCTCACTTCTGTAGTTCTGCTCATCTTTTTCCCCATCTCTCTCTCTCTCTCGTCAAGTTCATCTCCGACCTCTCCCCTGCCTCCCCGCCGGCGGCTTGATCTCTGCGTTGCTCCTTTGTCGCCGGCTCCGGTCCCTGAAAAAGCTGGCTCAGCTCATCGCCGACCCCCAGCGACCCAACCTAGCAGGCTCCTCGCCGTCCCGGACGACCAAATGTAGCAGGCTCCTTGGCGAGGAGCAGTAGCACCTCCTCGGCAACCCCACCTAGCAGTATCCTCGCCAGCCCGGCGAACAAACCTAGCAGGCAGCAGACTCTTAGGTGAGGAGCAACAGCACCTCCTCGGCAACCCCTCATGGACGCCCGGCCAGCCCCGAAGAGAGCAGCGCACAGGGGACCTCCCAAAGAGTGCGCTGATGTGCTGAAGCTGCCCGGTATGGATGCAATTGATGATATCATGTCATTTTTTCCTATAGTAGATTACAAAAGAGTGGATTTGTGGAAATGTATGGCGCATGATTTTTTGTTATTAGTTTAGAATCGATCCATGAGTCAGCTGAAGATAAACAACCTATAGCAAGTTTATTTGGTCAATTATGCATGGGGATGTGGGACTGATTGGTTGAGATTTTCAGTGGATTAACAACTTAGTTTATACCAGGTTCAGTTAACTTCTTAGCACATATTCCTTTGTTAAATTGCAGTGGATTGTTGCGATACTTATTGAAATCTGAACATATGTGCTACAGTAGTGGTGTTACTCTGAATAAAGGCCTAGTTTACTAACGTCTTTGGTCCTTTTCGTTTTTCCTGAAAATAATAGTTAAGTGTAGTGTAGTTGTGGTAGTGAAGACAGTAGCTTTTTCCTGAAATAGAATTCATGTGTAGCTCAATTTAGTAGGATGTAATAATCAGCCATCAGCTTCATGCACAGGTCTCCCTGAAATAGAATTCATGTGTAGCTCAATTTTTTATTTGATTGTTGCTTTCCTTTCTTGAATATAGAGATAGGAGTATAGTTGAGCAGGATTAAGGGGGACATAAAAAACACATAATATCAATTGTGTTGTGGTTGCAGGGGTACCCATCTGACTACAGTCCACTCTTTATACACTCTTCTATTTTCCATGTTGAGACGTCTAGATCCTTCCACTTGTCAGATTTTAGTTCCATGCGCCGCAATGCATATTTGAATATATTTTTCCACTCCTTCCAGCTGTTGGACAAATAAATAACTAAATATTAGCTTCAGAAACGAAGAAAAACACTAAATCTTCTTATGAAATATGGGGCTGTGGGACTAATTACTAACCATGGCAATGAGGTCTCTGCGGTGCATTCCTGAGCCTAGTGAGTCGAGCACTTGGATACATCGTTTTCTGGAATTTGTAGCTGCTACGTACCAATGAATGTCGTCAACGTTTATTGGAACGTATATCTGAACAAAAATGATTTTTTGTTAGACTAGTAGCAGTGCACGTGCAACGCACGTATTCAAAATATAAATGTCATTTTTCTAGTTTAGTAATTTTTTTGTTACCAGAGCAATAATTTCGAACGTATAATGATGCAAAAATAAAATAGAATGCATACACGTTTCATCGTTCAAAATACACAAAGCATAAAATAATAGTTATTATTTGCAAAAATATTACAGTTGAACACAAGTTGAAAGTGATAATTAAAACCCAAATTCTAAATAATATAACATCTTCCACTATTTTATTTCATGAAAATCCCTCATTTTATGCAACCAATAATTTCTTGTTCCAAGGCATGAATGTTGTTTATCGCCTTATTTTTGTCTTTTCTGCGAGCTTTTTACACCGAGCCATAGTCCAAATCTCGATTTCTTATATTGTTTCGAGAGTCTACTAAAATGACATCTAGTTTTGTTCTAAATTTTTCATATGAGCCTATTAAGTAGTAGTAGAGTTATTATTCAAATAATGATACAATATAGAATAAGTTAATGGTACCAAGCGAAACATACATGTCTAGAAGTGTCGAAAAATAGATTTCTCGTGCTCTATAAAATTTAACATTCATATACCACAAGATGACCTGCAGGATTGTGGAATCTAAATATAAAAAACAATTATAATTCTTTCAAATAGATTTATAAAAACTTTCAAATGATCATGACTCAACATTTCTTTGTGAAACCCACGCACCCCTGCAGCTGAACCAGACTAAAAAAAAAATTGGGGAACGCCGCACACTCCACTCCCAGTTCACTCTTCACTGTCCCTCTCATGTCTCCCCACCGTTCCCCATTTCCGTGGTCGCCAGCTCCCTCTGTCCACCCCCTCAGGCCGCCCCTCCCCTTCATGTTCATCCCCACCACCGGCGCGAGGTTCGCGCGGCCCCTCTCTTCCCTGGCCCTTCTCGTCGAATCTGGTCGCTGAAGTGGCCGAGGAGGCGCTCGAGCTTGGCATGCTCGCAGGCGATCCAGCGCTAGGCGTCGTCATCGGAGGCGGAAGCGGCGGCGCGGGACTCGCACGCACCTGCTATTCCTCGCCCTTCTTCGAATCCGGTCACCGAAGTGCCCGAGGAGGCCTTGAGCTCGTCATGGTGGCGGGCGACCTAGCGCAAGGCGCCGTCGGAGGCGGACGCGGAGACATGGGACTCGTCTCCACCGGATTGGCGGTCGCGGCCGCGACCATCGCGCGTCGGAGGGATCCATAACGCCGGCCACAAAAAAAATAAAAGGTCTCAAATCCTTTTCTCTTTTGGTAGGAGGAAGAAGTTGGGAACCATTTCCATTTTTCTTTCCGAGCTGTTGTTCCGTCTGAGACAGAGTGATCTTTCCGAGCTAGAAATGAGGATGGACTTGGTTGGTTATAGTTATCCGGTTTCTTCTACTACAAAATTTCTAAGTTGTCCTTGATTTATCATCTGAGAGGAATAGTTGGAGCAAGATAAATAAGGTTCATGCAAATATTGCAATCAAAACTGCAGATGTAGCTTAACTCTACTGATAGTGTAATATCTTTTCCTGTGAGCAGAAGCAAAGCAATGATATCTTTTGTACAAACAGTAAGGTGGAAATAAGATTAGTAATAAGTACAAAATTAGACATGAATTGTCGTTCTGATATAGTCTTGCCACTAATCTACTGAAATGTAATCGTTTAATAGTAGGGAGATGTGCACTTTCTTTCGAGAACTAACTGAATCCTCAGGGTTTAAAGCTTATTTATTCCTGCTTTGTTTTCCTGCTGCAGCTATGGTGTGCTACTGGATAATTTGCAGCTACGATCCTTCAACAGTGCAGAAGATTAAGGGTTTCACAATCGATTCAGCGCTCATAGTGTCCCCGATCCTCAGGTAAAAACTGTAGCTAAGCAAAACAATATGCAAGTGCCATTTATCAAGTACAAAATCCGAGGAGCAATTTCTGGTTTATGACGCACGTCTTTAAAATATAAATGCAATTTCTGGTTTAATGAGTTTTTTTTGTTACCGGTGCAATAATTTTAAATGTATAACGATGATAACATAGAATGCATACACGTTGCATCATCTTAAATCCACAAAGCACAAAATAATAGTTGTAATGTGCAGAAATATTACAAGTCAACAGAAGTTAAAAGTGATAATTAAAAACCAAATTCTAAGTAACATAACATCATCCACTATTTTATTTCATGAATGTCCATCTCTTTATGCGATCAATGATTGTTTTGAGCTGCATATGGGGACGGTTCCATTCCTTCTCTATTATCATCAGCTGGGGTATTTTGAGGTTGATTCGAGCCAGAAAATGTGCCTATGCCTGAATTAAAGAAAGAGAACCCGGATCACGGCAAGTAAACACACATACCCTAATTTTGCACTAAAACATCGTTGAGGAACTAACCTGCATCTTGTATTGTGCAAGCTGGGTTCGTTATTATTTTAAGTTGGGGTACCTCAACCCCTGACATTTGTGTGATCGGCCCTGTTTTGTGTTGAAATCACAATAAACAACTGATGAAAGCTGAATAAAGAAATGTGTTTAGAACACTCATGAAAGTTGAATGAGATTACCTTGTGACATCCCTCTCATGATGGTGGTACTTGTTTGCGTTTTATGACCACCTTGCATAGGAACAGGTCTTAGTCGGCCTGCAATTTGTTGCATCTGATACGCATCATTCCTGTGCAGCCAATTGGATTCATCGTCGTATGTGCTATTATTCTCCTTATTGTGGGGGTTGTGTTCATATCGAGAGGAATTTTGTATATTTGATAAGCCTGCAAGAAAAATGCATATCCACATTAGTCATGGTATTTTAAACTTTTGCAAGCTTAGGACATGCAATCCAATGTTTCATGGTACAACACCACCTGGAGTAGATATCTGTTGTAGTTGGGTGACACCCGATTGTATCGTAGCTGGTGTGTGTGTGTCACAGTCTTACTGATGTTCTGGAGGGCAGTAGCTGTTTTTTTCTGCTCACGGTTTTGGCGTTGTTGGCTTAGTATGGCAACCTTATTTTGTGCATAGCGCTCCCTGTCCCTTTGACTCCTTCTTTCTTTAGGGTCTACATAGATGGAATACGCTAGTTAGGATGAAGTACGGCTGTATGTACCTAGCTGATCATCATTACGAATGGATATGGACATGGACATGGGTGTTTGGGTTTCATTTTCATGGGACATGGCCATTTGGTTTTCATTGGCTTGACGAAGTTTTTTTCGTGCATAATATTCTCTGTCCCTCTGCCTCTTCATTTATTTAGGGTCTGTATAGATACATTCAAAAAGTTAGCGCATCAACAATAGCATTGTTCATTTTCATCTAAACCAGGAGTGAGTGGTTATTTCTCATAGTTACCCAAGGAGCATGTGTTATGCATATCATGAAATGGAGTGTGCGCACCCACACCATTGGGAGATGACGTGCCGTCGCCTTCCTGTGAATAGCTAGGGTCTGTATAGATACATTCAGAAATTTAGCAAATGAGCAATAGCATTGTTCATATTTAAAACAGAACAGTAGGGAGTGGTTTCTGATAGTTACCTAAGGAGTGGGTGTTACTTATATCCTGAAATGGAGTGTGCGCACCCGTGCCAAATGGAGATGACATGTCGTCGCCATTGGGAGATGCCATGTTGTCGACTTCACGTGAATAGCTAGGGTCAGAAAATATTAAAAACATAATATTAACTTTAGAAAGATTTAAATAATCATGTGAACAATCAGTGTGGGTAAAAAGGGAAAAAGCGAAAGAGCAGAGATCACCGGTGTATATGGTTCTCTAGCACTATTTAGGGTGTCTAACTTAACATGTGAGACAGGGGTACACTCGGTTGTATTATCATGATAATTGTGTGATTTAGCACCATAGTGATGTCTATTTTTGCAAATCTTATGTTACAGGTATGTGAAGGGTCCAGAGATACTGCAGACGATGTCTGCATATTTGTCCCAACCATAATGTGGGCTGAGGCTTTTGGAGCTGCTTCTTGAGAAACTAAATCTGATAAAGGAGGCTGATCGAATCTTAAAGAATTTCACCAGATTAGGGAAAACTGAGCTCTATTTGGATATGCTCTTTTTCATAAGTGTTGGTTCTGCAAGGTACTATCTTGCTTGATGCAAGGAATTGCCAGACAAGTGTTGCTAGTATGTGTACTCTGGAAAGTGTTGAACTGGTGACTGTTGATCAACTAAAGTTTGCTTTGGCAGCTGCGCACAAATCATTGAGCACACTATATACAAAAATGGAAAATGAGAGGAGTGCAGCAGCTATAGTTGCTGATGAGACCATGGCAATGATAAATTGATTGCAAGAACAGAAGGAGGAAATTTGCAGATGGAGGCGATGCAGTAACAACGGCTTATGGCAATGATACCAGTGGCTTTTATCATTGTTATTTTGCTTCCTATCGTGGGCAATGCAGTTGATGTGCTAGGTGACGATCCTTTAACATTCAGTGTCCTTCCTAAATGTTTATGCAGTTGCCTTTATCTGCTACAACAATAGGTGCTGCAGTTGGATCATCAACACAGATATGAACGTTTGTGGTATATGCTTTTAAACTATTTTCCTCAGATGATTGTTGTTGCAATAAATGTTAGTTTCTTACGGAATTATGTATATGCATATGCATTATGCACTCTTGCCAATTTTGATTCTTGTTCTTCGGAAATCTACAAGAATATTATGAGTTTTTTGTGAATAGCTATAGGGCAATTGAGGAAGTAGCCACTCACGCTCGTTTTTACAGGAGCTGAAGCCGGCCCACTTGACGGCAAGGTGCAGGTCGGTGATGGTGCTGTCCAGCAAGAGTACTGTGCTGCCGGACTGCTTGGGCTCTGTCGAGGACACCTCCTGCTGCCTGGTGTCGAGGGCGGCGTTGAACAAGATGAAGTGGCTGGCGGGTTGTAAGGACGCCGTGAAGGAAGGTGCTGATGGGTTGGGCGTCGTTCAGCAAGCCGACTGTGCTGGACCCCTGCGTCGGCGCCGTCCAGGACGGAGACCTCTCCCGCTGCCTGGTGGCGCACTCGCCGGGGAAGAAGGTGCCGGTGCCGGGCTGCGTGGGCTGGACGGAGACCAAGTGCTCCCGGGCGGCGAGCGTGCCGTCGACGGTGCCCGGCTTCGTAGGCGTGACGGAGACCAAGTGCTCCCGGGCGAGCGTGCCGTCGACGGTGCCCGGCTTCGCAGGCGCGACGGAGACCAAGTGATCCCGGGCAGCGAGCGCGCCGTCGAAGTGGCGACGGCAGTCGGGGAGTTGCCTTGCGGCGAAGCAGCCTCGCTGGCGACGGACGATCAGTTTGATTTGAAGAGATCGATCAGTTTCTTTTCGCGTGATAGTAGGGGTTACGAACGCTGGTCGTGCGCGTTCAAAATTTCCTTGCGCACTCTTGTTTTTTCCTTGCGCTGGGGTGATGCGTTGGGGTGAAGTATGTTCCGTCGTTGTAAATTGTTAAGTGCACACGGGAGATCTGATATGTGGGGCCAGTCCAACGGTGGATAATGTGTTTCGTGGGGGGTAAACCAGGAGTGCTATCGATCGGTGTTGGGGTGAGTTTAGCGAAACTGATGTTCGCTTGTTTAATAGTAGTGGAGATTTAGTCTCACATGAACATTGGTCCTCGAGTGAATTCATAGAAATATATGTAGCAAATTGAGACTAACCATATCATTTTGCAAGTAAGTTTTGACTCTTTCTAATACCCATCCCAGTGCGTCATCTGTGTAATCTTCGGGCAGACAGCTACCGGTTTTTATTATCTTAGAGATGCACGCATTCTCTAAGAAGACACTTCCACCTGACCTCACTTGTAGATGTTCTGGAAATTGAATTGTTAGATCCCCTTGATGTTCTGGCTTATATTTGAGATCAGTAAGAATCATTTATTGCGAGCAATCAATATATAATGTTGATGGTTTCACGAAAATATGCAGAAAGGCAACGCGAGCAATCAACGGATCACATAGTTCACTTGCTGGCAAATGAATCTACACCTGCGTTAGCGAGGAGTTCGTCCGAGCCGACGTAGTTGGATGTGCAGGGCGGTGATGGCACGGGATAGTCTGTCCTTTTCAGATGCTCTACAAGCAGTCTTGCCTGTGAAGAAAATGTACAGCATGAGCAGCTTGAGAGTGCAGAAGAAAAAACCCAGTCCAGGTATTTCGTTTCGTTGATCAAAACCGTCCAAGAACTATTAAAAAGAGAATGACTATGTCCTGAATAGATTAATTTATATAAGTCGATACAGATTTATCCATACATCCCAAAATGTTAATTTTAGTCTTGGACTGGGGTAAAAAAAGTAATCTAACTACAAGTAGTGGAGCATTACTGATGATGGAGACGTGATGTTTCAGGATCTTGCGGAAGACCTTAGCATGTTCACTTAGGAAATGGGAAAGGAAATCTTCACAAATGGAGGTTCAGAAGCAAACGACTCACAGGTATGGTTGCTGCATAGACTGATCAATTGAAAAGTTATATAATTTTGCAGAACGTTCAAATAGACTGTTTATTAAGAAAGGGTAGGAACCATACATACAAAATATGTTTCTCTTACTGTCATTCACATGCCATTGGTTTGAAGAATCTAGAACTGTGGTTGCCCATTGTAATGTTTCACAATTGAAGTGGAGCAGTTAACATTATCTTACAAGTGTTGTGGTAGATTGGCCGAAAGAAGATGAAACTCCATGTGCCATGGTGACAATTTTCGTCAGAATTTATAACTTCAGAATTAATCAAAAACCTATTCAATGTGGTTAAAAATTGTTTTACAGTTTCAATTTGTTTGTTTTGCATCAGTCGAGGGTTTATAATCTTCATAATTAACTTCCGAATACAATCTGAATTTTGTGGAAGACAGTAGCTGGAAGAGTAAGTTGTCACCGTTTTTGCAGGAGCTGACGGCCGCCCACTTTGTGGCGGGGTAAACGGCGGCGAGCCAGCGAGGGCATTGTCCAACAAGACAACGGTGCTGCTGGACTGCGAGGGTGCCATCCAGGACACCTTGTGCTGCCTGGTGGCGAGGGCGCCGTCGAACAAGACGGAGACGGAGTTGCTGGCGGGCTGTAAGGGCAAGGTGGAGGAATGTGCCGATGGGTTGGGCGTCGGCCAGCACCAAGACGGTGGTGCCCGCTTGCGTGGGCGCCGTCCTGGACGGAGACCTCGCGCTGCCCGGGGGCAAGCGCTCCGTCTAAGAAGGTGCTGTCTCCGTCGCGCCGATGGGTTGGGCGTCGTCCAGCAAGATGACGGTGGTGCCCGCCTGCGTGGGCGCTGTCCAGGACGGAGACCTCGCGCTGCCCGGCGGCAAGCGCGCCGTCTAAGAAGGTGCCGTCTCCGTCGCGCCGGGCGGCGAGCGCGTCGACGAAGTGGCGACGGACAGGGAGTCGCCGTGCGGCGAGGGAGCCTGGCGGAGAAGGATTGATCAGTTTCTTTCCGTGATTGCGGGGTTAGGAACGTGGGTCGTGCACAGGGGCGGATCCAGTGGGGTGCCATGGATGCCATGGCACCCCCTAAAAAATACAGATTTTGTAATCTAGTACCAATTTAGTCTACTTTTATGTGTATTACATGTGTTAAAAAATACATAAGTGATATTTAGGCCATGAATACTGAGTTTGGCACCCCCAACAATTTACTTCTACATCCGCCACTGGTCGTGCACTTTCAAATTCTTTGCGGTCGAGGTGGAGGACTGGAGGTGAAGTAGGATTCCGTCATTGTAAATCGGTACGTGCACACGAAGACCTGATTGGTGGGGCTATTACAGCGTTCGTTAAGTTGTTTGGTGGGGATAAGGCAGCGTTGGTCTTGGTTCGGTGTCGGGTACATCTAACGAAACTCAAGTTCGCTTGTTTAATAGTAGTGTAGATGTAGATGTAGATGTAGACTAGTACATAACTCGTGATAAAAAAAAGTGCATAATGAAGTTCCCTAGAGGCGACTAAACACAAGTTTCACTGCCAAACAGGTCTGATACGATAATTTCTTCACTCTACGCAGGGAACGTCGAAGAAACTGTCCCCATCCGTTCGTAAGGGAAACTACTGCTGCTTCCTGAACAAAAAATGTATGATGTCAAGCGCTAGACACAAGCAATTTTTCCCCAAAATATTAAATTATCTTTTCCAGGCCTGTTTTTATTTCCATTTTACTTATTCCAGATAAGATCATTCAGAAGAGGTAATAATGATCTAAACTTGCTAAGCCTCTCCACGGCAGCTTCAAGCTCTTTCACATCACGACCTATCACTAGCATAGTCCTCTGAATAACCTTCTGGTCTTTGTAATATGCTTTAACTATCTTTACATAATAATATAAGATTTAACAAAGGTAAAATCAGTGTTTGTGATCTAATTCGTCAAGACAGAGGAAAAGTTTCAAAGAAAATGCCATGAGTTGGGGATTGAAAATTGCAACTTACCACAGAGTAAAAACTGAAACCGAGGAACTTGGTGGGTTGTCGTCCTTTTCCCCAAAACTGAACAGGACAGAAAAACCAATACATCAGCAGTCGAGAAAACAGTCATAATGTGCCTTTTTCGCGGCAATAAGAGTGCAGTTTAATGTAATTGAAATGCATACATTAATTGATTACCAACTTGGTTGTATTGAGAATAGTATTCATGTGTATTGAAAACAGTAAACTAAATACCGCCTTAGCTAACAGCCGAACATGATCTTTTTATATATTGACAGGATATTCTATGCAGCAAAGCACAATCTCTTAATTCATATGTCCGACTATTCTACGTAAATCAAAGATTCCACGAGTCAAAACAAGATGGTTACTTCGACGGGAAATATTTACCTCTGCTGATTGCATTATAAAGGAGATGAGAGTGTCAAAACATCATCTCATACCCGTGTTGAACACAAAAAACATAAAAAAAGGACACTCGATACGGTTTGATATGCATACGTTCTTATTATTCCGGTATCCTTGCTCTTGGTTCTGAATCCAACCGATACCAAACAATCCATTGTGGTTATTTGAAATAAATATAATTATTAGCCAATTCAAATAATTAATGCATCAATTTTTTTATGCAAAATAAAGATTTAGACAAAAAGGGTACGATTCTTTGCATGTGAAGTTGTGAACAGAGAGCCATTCTATAAAGTAAAATTTTAAATACAGTTAGTCTTGATTACAAAATGTGACTCTAGGTTACAACTACACTTACTGAATGATTAATTACGGGGTTCGTTTGTCTTTTTATGTGTTGTCCTATTTCACGAGGTAGACTAATTTATACGATTTCCAGCTTAATTATCATACATTGACTGTGCATAATAGCTTGGTTTACAATGTATTTGCTTCTTGCGTAACATTTCCTTCTATATGTGTTTTTCGTTTCGATTTAGGTGCCTTTGTAGTTTGTACGTGGGTTAGCTAATGCCTTCACTGAATTGTTTGATTTGCAGCCTTATCTATCCTATGCTCCAATGATGACATGTATGCAAGAGTTTTAAGTAAAATATGTAGTATCAACATCGTACAACTTTGCTCAACTATCGTCTGATGTAAATATGGTTACCCTAAATTACAATATAAACATCTTCACATTTAGGTTCACGGTGATTAAACTAGACCACGAGTTGCTTGAGCCATGCTGCTCAGATAGGAATGGGATGTATTAGGATGCCTAGAGTCAAGGTCATATGCAGAGTTTGCGGATTTACTATTACGATGTGTGTTTTGGTGATTGATTGTTGCCGATGACCAATACCATTGGTCTCCGCCGAGTTGTCTAACAGCTAGTTTCACTAGTGGAAAACAGGGCTTCGGTTCGGCCCATTTGTCCCGGTTGAACTGGAACCGAGACTAATGGGGGCATTAGTCTCGGTTCCAGCGGCGAGGAGGCCGGCCGGAAGCAGTCCCGGTTCAGCGGAGCCTTTAGTACCGGTTCGTATTAGGAACCGGTACTAAAGGGTTGCGGCAGGCAGCCGCAGCGGGGGGCCCAGCGCGAGACCCTTTAATACCGGTTCCTAATACGAACCGGTACTAAAGATGGCTCTTTAGTACCGGTTCGTATTAGGAACCGGTATTAAAGGTTTCCCTATATCATCTTCTTCCACCCGAGCCAGCTCCATTTCCAGTAGCTCGAGCACACTCCATTTTTCCTCCCTCTTTCCTCTCCCGAGCTCGAGTTCATCCCTATTTTTCTCCACCATTTGTCAAGATTGGTGGCACCCATCTGTCCAAGGGTTAGCAACTTCATCCTGTCTTCCGACATTACAAGTTTAGCTCATTTTATTGCTAGTTTAGCTCATTTCATTTTTCTAGTGCTAGCTAGGTGTTTGTTGAAATGCCTAAGCTAGAAGTTCATTTGTTTTTATATGCAATTTGAGCTCAAATTAAAAATTGATTTGTGGGTTTTAGTGTCGTCCGGTCCCCGTACTCACCGCCGTCGATCGCCCGCGCCGTCCCGTCACCGGAACCACCTTGGTGAGCCTCTTGTTTTTATGTTTTATTTTAAAAAATCTTAGTTGTAGGATTTAGATGCATATTTATTACTTGTATGATTTTTTTAGTTGTATAATTGTTTGTTATATATAGTGCCATGGTTTTGACATCTGTCCACACCAGCTCTCGTCCGCTCTATTATTCGGATGTGGTATGATTGTTTGTTATAACTATTTTTTCATTTCGTGTTTATGACAATTATGCCGACCAACTTGACATAGATATATTTTTATCTAGAAGGTAGTTGAACCAGAAATTCCAACCGACCCTATTGTCGAGTTTTTTGAAAAAGAAAACAATGATTTGAAAGCAAAATTGAAAAGAAGTGAAGATCTTCGTCTCCAATGCTTAGAAGAGAAGATGAAATTGGACTTCGAGCTTGCCAACGTCGTCGATGATCACAAGATCAAGATGGATGCAATGCGCTTGAAGCTTAAACAGATTAGAAAATATGCCATTAATCAAGAGGCTTGCTATCATTATGCTGTTGGTTCAATTGTTACCTTTGTTGCGATTTTGACCGCATTTGTTGTTGCATTTAAATGCATTAATTAGATAGTTGTATGTTAATTTCAGTGTATTTTTTTAATGAGAACTATGTATTACATTTGGTCACTACTCTACTTTGGTTTTAATGTGTGATGAACTTGTATTAATTAATTTGGTCAGTTCCCTATTCATGATGATGTAGTGTAATGGTTTTTGATATATTTATATAATGCAGATGAGCCGGCAATGGATGTACGGTGACCGACGCTATCCCGAGTTCATTAATGGCATGCATAATTTTCTCCGTGTGGCTGAGGCAAACAAGCAGAATGGTTTTATGTTTTGTCCATATGATGACTGTATGAATAGGAGGAATTACCCTTCCTCAAATACCCTACACTCCCACCTGTTGCGAGAAGGCTTCATGCCCAATTATTTTTGTTGGACCAAGCACGGAGAAAGAGGGGTTATAATGGAAGACAATGAAGAAGAGGATGATGACAACTATCCTGTGTTCTCTGAACACGGTGGTACTACAATGGGGGAAGACGGAGCTGAACATGAGGTCATTGTTGATGAGTCCAATGATGATCTTCGTCGGGTCATTCTTGATGAACAGATAAACTGCGGAAGTTAAAACGAGAGGTCGAAGTTGGAGCGCATGTTAGAGGATCACAAAAAATTGTTGTACCCAAATTGTGAAGATGGCCAGAAAAAACTGGGTACCACCCTGAAATTGCTGCAATGGAAGGCAGAGAATGGACTATCTGACAAGGGATTTGAAAAGTTGCTGAAAATATTAAAGAAGATGCTTCCAAGGGATAACGTATTGCCCCCAGTACGTACGAAGCAAAGAAGGTTGTCTGCCCTCTAGGATTAGAGGTGCAGAAGATACATGCATGCATCAATGACTGCATCCTCTACCACGGTGAGAAGTACGAGAATTTGAATGCATGCCCGATATGCGGTGCATTGCGGTATAAGATCAGACGAGATGACCCAGGTGATGTTGTGGGCGAGCCGAGCCCCAGGAAGAGGGTTCCTGCCAAGGTGATGTGGTATGCTCCTATAATACCACGGTTGAAACGTTTGTTCCGAAACAAAGAGCATGCCAAGTTGTTGCGATGGCACAAAGAAGACCGTAAGGAAGACGAGATGCTGAGACACCCCGCTGATGGGTCGCAGTGGAGAAACATCGACAGTGAGTTCAAAGATTTTGCAGGTGACGCAAGGAACTTAAGGTTTGGTCTAAGTACAGATGGCTTGAATCCGTTTGGGGAGCAGAGCAGCAGTCATAGCACTTGGCCGTGACTGTATGTATCTATAACCTTCCTCCTTGGTTGTGCATGAAGCGGAAGTTTATTATGATGCCAGTGCTTATCCAAGGCCCGAAGCAACCCGGCAACGACATTGATGTGTACCTGAGGCCATTAGTTGAAGAACTTTTACAGTTGTGGTTTGACGAAGGAGATCTTTTTTTAAGTACTGAGCAGTATCAATGTCCCGTCTGGCTACTCGTCGAATATAAAGGGAATAATAAACATGGCAGAGAAAAAGTTCCAAAACCTAAAATCTCATGACTGCCACGTGAATATGACACAATTACTTCCGGTTGCATTGAGGGGGCTTCTACCGGAAAACGTTCGAGTACCCATTGTGAAGCTATGTGCATTCCACAATGCAATTTCTCAGAAGGTAATCAATCCAGCAACTCTACCAAGTTTACAGAAGGATGTGGTCCAATGTCTTGTCAGCTTCGAGTTGGTGTTCCCACCATCCTTCTTCAATATTATGACGCACCTCATAGTTCACCTAGTCCAAGAGATTTCCATTCTCGGTCCTGTATTTCTACACAATATGTTCCCCTTTGAGAGGTTCATGGGAGTCTTAAAGAAATACGTTCATAACCGCGCTAGGCCAGAAGGAAGCATGTCCAAGGGCTATGGAACAGAGGAGGTCATTGAGTTTTGTGTTGACTTTATTCCTGACCTTAAGCCGATCGGTGTTCCTCAATCGCGCTATGAGGGGAGACTGCGTGGAAAAGACACGCTAGGAAAGAAAGCAACAATATCTATGGACGGACATTCTTTCACTCAAGCACACTACACAGTTCTATATAATTCCAGCTTGGTGGCTCCGTATATCGTGGAACACAAGAATATTTTACGCTCGAAATACCCGGAGCAACGTGAAGATTGGATTGATGGAAAACACGTGAAGACTTTCGGAGGTTGGTTGCAAACGTGTCTTATTAATGACACCACTGTTGGAGAACAGCTATACTTGTTGGCCAAGCAACCATCTTCGACTATATTGACTTTTCAAGGGTACGAGATAAATGGGAATACATTTTACACGGCCAACCAAGATAAAAAGAGCACCAACCAAAACAGTGGTGTCCGCTTTGACGCAACAAACGACTATGGGCAAAAGGACACATATTATGGTTACATAGAGGAGATATGGGAACTTGACTATGGACCTTCTTTTAAGGTCCCTTTGTTTCGGTGCAAATGGGTCCACCTGAGAAGCGGGGTACAGGTAGACCCGCAGTATGGAATGACAACAGTGGATCTCAAGAATCTTGGGTACGACACCGAAACATTCGTCCTAGCCAATGATGTGGCTCAGGTTTTCTATGTGAAAGACATGTCTACCAGACCGAAAAAAAAGAAAAGATAAGCAAGCGAATACATCATACGATGAGCCAAAGCGCCACATTGTTCTTTCAGGGAAAAGAAACATCGTGGGAGTGGAGGACAAGAAAGATATGTCAGAAGATTACAATAAGTTTGATGAAATTCCGCCCTTCAAAGTGAAAGCTGACCCAAGCATCCCGTTAAATGATGAAGATTCTCCATGGTTACGGCGCAATCAGAAGAAATGGTCGACATACGCAAAGAAAAAAAAATTATACCCTAACAATAGATAGGGGGTGTTGTTGGTGATGTGTTATAATGTATTAAACCTTTTATGTAATTGTGTTATGAAAACTCAAAAGAAAACTCTAAACACTGATTTTTGGTTCTAAAAACTCCAACGGCTCACAAGCGCTCGAAAAAGTTGGGACAAAACACACGGTTTCCCCTGCATACAGCCCAACGGTGGCTCCTCAGTGCCCGCATATCAAATGCACCGTTGGGATGTATGCAGAGAATCCGAATGATTTGTATTCGGTCGATGAACTGAAGGATTTGTAGATAGAACAAAACCCACGGTTTCCCCTGCATACAGCCCAACGGTGGCTCGTGAGTGTCCACATATCAAATGCACCGTCGGATGTATGCTGGGAATCCGAATACTCTGTATACCAAATGAACTACAATGAGTACACACTGAGTGCCGAACATGTCTGAGAGGTGGGCTATATATAGGGTCGTGTGGCTCACGAAATGGTCGTGATAGTGCTGATCCAACAGCTCACAAGCACTCAAAAGAAACACACCCCTGATCCAACGGCTCACAAGCGCTTGAAAGAAACACACGATCCGTGTGCTTCTTTAGTCCCGGCTGGTAACACCAACCGGGACTAAAGGCGGGCTTTGCGGTCACGACTCATGTCAGTCACACGTGTCCTCCCCCAGCGCTGCCTTGGCCACGTGTCCTCGCCCTGGTCATGTGGCCTTCCCCAGCGCTGCCCTGGAGGTCTATATGTATTGTCGCCGACGGGGTAAACCCTAATCCAACATTCCTAGCCACGAACGCATCGTCTCCACGAGATGGATCCGCCACGCCCGCCGCAGCGCCTTCTGGACGAGGTCGAGCGTGCTCGGCAGAGCGCGCTTGGGCGCTACCGCGGGAGCCTATCCCGCCGTATGCCCACGAGCCCGGCGTGGAGAGGAATGCCCAGCTACCGGCCTCCTGCTCCGGTGCCGGATCCGGTGCGGAGGGCGTACGAGCGCGCATGGTCCGACGTGCCTGACCCCGATGAGGATGCGTACGCCACAGGGGTGGCGTGGGGATCCACGACCGCATACGGCGACTTGGACGCGTCTCCACCAGGTGCCGCCTGATGATGTGAAACACACGTTCGTTGGGAGACCCCAAGAGGAAGGTATGAAGCAGTGCAGCAGCAACTTTTCCCTCAGTAAGAAACCAAGGTTGTCAGATCCAGGAGGAGTAGGAGCACTTCAGAAGGTTGTTGGTGGCGCCGTTGCTCGATCACCAACGTGGAACCTGCACACAACACAATCAAACTACTTTGCCCCAACGAAACAGGAAGGTTGTCAATCGTCCCGGCTTGCTGTAACAAAGGATTAAACGTATGGTGTGGAAAATAGTATTTAATTGCAGGAAGTAAAAGAGAACAATTGTTTGCAGTTGGTGGTTTTATCAGTGTAAAAGAATGGACCGGGGTCCACAGTTCACTAGTGGTGTCTCTCCATAAAGATAAATAACATGTTGCGTAAACAAATTACAGCTGGGCAATTGATAAAATAGTGAGCGCATGACAATGCATATAAATGACAAGATGACTACCATGATATTTAATTGGGCATTACGACAAGATACATAGACCGTTATCCAACCGCATCTATGACTAATAATCCACCGTCAGGTTAACATCCGTGTCCCCCGTTGGTATTAAGTTGCAAGCAACGGATAATCGCATTAAGTAATGTGCGTAATGTAAACAAATACATATGACCGTAGACATAGCATTGTTATGTTATCCCTAGTGGCAACAGCACATCCACAACCTTAGACGTTGCTGTCACTCGCCCAGATTACTGGAGGCATGAACCCACTATCTAGCATAAATACCCCCTCTCGGAGTTACAAGCATCTACTTGGCCAAAGCATCTACTAGTAACGGAGAGCATGCAAGATCATAAATAACATGTAACATAGATTAATAATCAACTTGATCATAGTATTCAATATTCATCGGATCCCAGCAAACACAACATGTAGCATTACAATATGATGATCTTGATCATGTTAGGCAGCTCACAAGATCTAAACATGATAGCATAAAGTGGAGAGACAACCATCTAGCTACTGCTATGGACCCGTAGTCCAAGGATGAACTACTCACGCATCACTCCGGAGGCAGGCATGGCGATGTAGAGCCCTCCGGTGATGATTCCCCTCTCCGGCAGGGTGCCGGGAAGAGCTTCAGAACCCTCCCGAGCTAGGGTTGACGACGGCGGCGCATCTGGAACTTTTCGTGGAATATGACTCGGGTATTTAGGGTTTTCCAGACGGAGGAATAAATAGGCGAAAGGGCGGCGTCGGAGGCCACCCGAGGGGCCCACACCACCCTAGGGCGCGGCAGGCAGGGGGCCGCGCCCAGGCAGGTGTGGCCGCCTCCTGGCGCTTCTCCGTCTCTCCTTTGGACTCCGTGGACGTGTCGGTGAAATAGGGACCTCCGTTGATTTTCGTCCAATTCCGAGAATATTTCCGTAACAGCTTTTCTGAAATACAAAAACAGCAGAAAACAGGAACTGGCACTGTGGCATCTTGTTAATAGGTTAGTCCCAGAAAATGTATAAAAATGATATGAAGTGTATGTAAAACATGTAACAATTGGTATAATATCAACATGGAACATCAAAAATTATAGATACGTTTGAGACGTATCAGCATCCCCAAGCTTAGTTCCTACTCGTCCTCGAGTAGGTAAACGATAAAACAAAATAATTTTTGAAGTGACATGCTACCATCATAATCTTGATCAAATAGTATTGTAAGGCACATGTAAATGAATGAAGTGATCCAAGTCAATGGTCTATAGTTTGCTACCAAATAGATAATGAGTAAACAACTGAATCATACAAGCAAAACTTTTCATGAATAATACTTTGGAGACATTGCATCCACAGGTTTACATAAGAGTTAACTCAAAAAGCAATAGATTCTAGTAAAAGGTATTTAACCAACACAAAGGAAGATTTAAGTTTCAGCGTTTGCTTCAACTTTTAACATATTTATCTCATGGATATTGTCAACACAAAGCAATATAATAAATCCAATATGTAGCATATAACAATTGTTGTACCAAAGTTGACACTAGTGTTTGCTTGTGGAAGATAGAAAGAAGTAGGAAAACTGACTCAACATAAAAGTAAAAGAAAGGCCCTTCGTGGAGGGAAGCAGGGATTAAATCATGTGCTAGAGTTTTTTAGTTTTTGAAATCATATAGAGAGTAAAAATTAAGTTTTGAGAGGTGTATGTTAATTGGTCAACGAATCAGTAGTGGAAAGTACAATATGACCCTGGCCAAACAGACTTTTAAGAGCGGCTCCCATGAAGGACGTTATTTCTACCAGCAAGGCAGATCATCCCTCTTTTTCTCTTTGGTTTACACATGCAGATGTTTCACTGAGTATTCAGTTGACAAAATGTGAAGAGATTAAGCGGTTAAAGTTGTAATTAATTGGGACTGGGCACCCCGTTGCCAGCTCTTTTTGCAAAATTAATAGATAAGCGGATGTATATGCCGCTAGTCTGAAGGTAAAGTCTGCTTGACAAGTGACATAAAGACATCCACCACGTCCTCATGAGCTTGGTAAACATTGACACAAAAAGGAGTAGTAACAATTTTGAATAGTTTAAAGGTAGCACATGAAAAATTTACTTGGAGTGGCAAGGAAATACCACATATAGGTAGTTATGGTGGACACAGATGGCATGGATTTTGGCTCAAGGATTTGGATGCACGAGAAGCATTCCCTCTCAGTACAGAGTTTAGGCTAGCAAGGTTATTTAAGCAAACAAAACTATCAACCGGTACACCAAGTTTTATATGACCAACATATTGCAAAAATTATAAGACTCCACACTGTCTTCCTTGTTAACCAAACCCTTTTACTAGAAAATATCTAGACCTTAGAGATACCACTCATGCAAACCAAATTTCAACAAGCTTTACGGTAGTTCTTCACTAATGGGCTTAACTTACATGATGCAAAAGTTTAATCATGACCTACTTGTTAACTCAAAACAATTGACAAGTATCAAATTATCCAAGTTAGTTCTACACAATGAGTTTTCCATTATACCATTTACCACATGCAACATTTTCTGTTCCAACCAAACACCAATCAATTTATTTCAATAACTCTCCAAACAAGTATAAGTGAAGTAAGAGAGTACTTTCTTTAAAAGAACTAATAGCTCTGACAAGAGATACATGAAAACAAGAGCTAAAAGCTTAACAGCGCTAGATATGAATACTCAACAAGTATAAGTGAAGAATAGGAGTATTCTAATGAAAAAGCGGAGCGTGTCTCTCTCCCAATCAAGAATGCTAGGATCCAATCAAGTTGATATCAGAAAATAAAAATAACATACTGAAAATAAAAGCACACAGACGCTCCAAGAACACACATATGATGTGAAAGAATTAAAATATAGTTTCACTAGAGATGACCTGATAATTTTGACGATGAAGAAGGGGATGCCTTGGGCATCCCCAAGCTTAGACGCTTGAGTCTTCTTGAAATATGCTGGGAGATCCATGGGAGCCTCCCCAAGCTTAAGCTCTTTACTCTTCTTGATCCTATTATATCACTCTTCTCTCTTGACCCTTGAAAACTTCCGCCACACCAAACTCAAAGTAAATCTCATTAGAGGGTTAGTGCATCAATCAAAAACTCACATGTTCTGTAAGGACGCAATATGACCGTTACTTTAAACATTAACTACTGCCACTGATGTTATGTGAAGCTCTTCCACCCAAAAAAGAATTCCACCCAACACTAGTAAAAGAGAGAATGCAAAATAAAAGACATAATCTGTCTAAAACAGAACAGTCCGCAAAGACGAATTTTTTCGAGGCACTTACGTTGCTCAGATCGAAAAACTTTGAACTAACGAAAGATGCATACATACATCAGGATTACGCACAACAATTTGCAGATTAAAATCACATTTCTATGAATTTATAATTTTGTATAGTGAACAGCAAAAATTGTTTCTGCGCAGAAATCAAAATCTAGCATCATATTATCATTAGAGACTCTTCTTGGCACAACAATGCGAAAAAGTAAAGATACAAAGGAGTTGCTACAGAAGTAAACAAGTTCCTTGACTCAATAAAAGAAAAATTGCAGAAATAAAAATAATGGGTTGCCTCCCATAAGCGCTTTTCTTTAACGCCTTTTAGCTAGGCACAGTAATTTTTATGATGCACACATAAGATAAGAGTTGAAACATAAAAGAGAGCATCAAGGAGCATATATAAAACATGTTTAAATCTAACACTCTTCCTATGCATAGGAGCCTTGTAAGAAAACAAGTCAATGAAGCACAAAGTGACTAGCATAGGAAGGCAAAACAAGTGCAACTTCAAAACTTTCAACATAAAGAGAGGAGACTTAATATTATTGAGATATATGAAACTGTGTCTCCCTCTCTCATGCTGACCATTAGGTCTTAAAGCAAACAGAATAGAAAAGCAACACCAGATAAAACTCAAAACTTTCATCATAAAGAGAGGAAATTTAATAACATGAAGATTTCTATAACCATATTTTCCTCTCTCAAAATAATTTTCAGTAGCATCATGAATAGACACAACAATATTGATATCACAGAAAGCATTCTTATCATGATCCACATGCATAAAAGTATCATTACTCTCCACACAAGCATAATCAATTTCATGAGTAATAGTGGGAGTAAAACTAGCACATCCATCATTATAATCATCATAAATTGGAGGCATATCATAATCACAATAAACTGCATCCTCAATAATAGGTGGAACTAAAATAGCACAATCATTATAATCATCATAAAGTGGAGGCAAAGTATCATCAAAGCAAATTTCCTCCTCCAAGCTTGGGGGACTAAAAATATCATTTTTATCAAAACCAGCTTCCCCAAGCTTAGAATTTTCCATGGCATTAGCAATAATGGTGTTCAAAGAATTCATAGTAATAATATTGCTACTATCATGCAAATAAAATTTCATAGGTTTTTTAATTTTCTCTTGAAACACTTCATGTCCCAACTCAAGATAAATTTCATAAAGCTCTCTCATGTTGTTTTCAGCCATAGGACTAGTTTAAAGAAAAGTAACCATTGATAGCAAGTAAAGAACTAGACATAATAACTAAAACAAGAAACAAAACTAGAAAAACCGAAATAAAATAGATGTTGAATATTTTTTTGTGTTTTTGATTTTTAAAAGCAAACAAGATAAAATAAAATAAACTAAGCAAGACAAAAACAAAGTAATGAGATTGGAAGCGTGAGACTCCCCTTGCAAAAGTCTTCTATCTCCTCGGCAACGGCGCCGGAAAATAGCTTGATGACGTGAAACACACGTTCGTTGGGAGACCCCAAGAGGAAGGTATGAAGCAGTGCAACAGCAAGTTTTCCCTCAGTAAGAAACCAAGGTTGTCAGATCCAGGAGGAGTAGAAGCACTTCAGAACGTTGTTGGTGGCGCCGTTGCTCGATCACCAACGTGGAACCGGCACACAACACAATCAAACTATTTTGCCCCAACGAAACAGGAAGGTTGTCAATTTTCCCGCCTTGCTGTAACAAAGGATTAAACGTATGGTGTGTAAAATAGTATTTAATTGCAGGAAGTAAAAGAGAACAATTGTTTGCAGTTGGTGGTTTTATCAGTGTAAAAGAATGGACCGGGGTCCACAGTTCACTAGTGGTGTCTCTCCATAAAGATAAATAACATGTTGGGTAAACAAATTACAGCTAGGCAATTGATAAAATAGTGAGCGCATGACAATGCATATAAATGACAAGATGACTACCATGATATTTAATTGGGCATTACGACAAGATACATAGACCGTTATCCAACCGCATCTATGACTAATAATCCACCGTCAGGTTAACATCCGTGTCCCCCGTTGGTATTAAGTTGCAAGCAACGGATAATCGCATTAAGTAATGTGCGTAATGTAAACAAATACATATGACCGTAGACATAGCATTGTTATGTTATCCCTAGTGGCAACAGCACATCCACAACCTTAGACGTTGCTGTCACTCGCCCAGATTACTGGAGGCATGAACCCACTATCTAGCATAAATACCCCCTCTTGGAGTTAGAAGAATCTACTTGGCCAAAGTATCTACTAGTAACGGAGAGCATACAAGATCATAAATAATATGTAACATAGATTAATAATCAACTTGATCATAGTATTCAATATTCATCGGATCCAGCAAACACAACATGTAGCATTACAATAAGATGATCTTGATCATGTTAGGCAGCTCACAAGATCTAAACATGATAGCATAAAGTGGAGAGACAACCATCTAGCTACTGCTATGGACCCGTAGTCCAAGAATGAACTACTCACGCATCACTCCGGAGGCAGGCATGGCGATGTAGAGCCCTCCAGTGATGATTCCCCTCTTCGGCAGGGTGCCGGGAAGAGCTTCAGAACCCTCCCGAGCTAGGGTTGACGACGGCGGCGCCTCTGGAACTTTTCATGGAATATGACTCGGGTATTTAGGGTTTTCCAGACGGGAGGAATAAATAGGCGAAAGGGCGGCGTCGGAGGCCACCCTAGGGCACGGCAGGTAGGGGGGCCACGCCCAGGCATGGTGTGGCCGCCTCCTGGCGCTTCTCTGTCTCTCCTTTGGACTCCGTGGACGTGTCGGTGAAATAGGGACCTCCGTTGATTTTCGTCCAATTCCGAGAATATTTCCTTAACAGCTTTTCTGAAATACAAGAACAGCAGAAAACTGGAACTGGCACTGTGGCATCTTGTTAATAGGTTAGTCCCAGAAAATGTATAAAAATGATATGAAGTGTATGTAAAACATGTAACAATTGGTATAATATCAACATGGAACATCAAAAATTATAGATACGTTTGAGACGTATCACCGCCTCCCCTGCTCTCTGCTTCCCTTCTCTCTGCTCCCCTAGCGCCGCCTCCCCTGCTCTCTGCTCCCCTAGCGCCGCCGCCTCCCCTGCTCCCCTAGCACCGCCGCCTCCCCTGCTCTCTGCTCCCCTAGCGCCGCCGCCTCCCCTGCTCTCTGTAGTAATTTAGGCTTTGTAGTTTTGTAATTTTAGGCCACATTGAGAGAAGTGGAAGCTAGAAAAGTTGTGTATGAAAATTGTTGTTTAAAATTATTGTTGATGAATATTGTGTATAAGATTTTTTTTGATGAATATTGTGTATAAGAAATTTTGTTGATGAATATTGTGTATAAGAAATATTGATGAAGTTATGAATTAATTAGTGGAATAATAAATTTGCAATGAAATTAGTTGCTATGAATTTGCTATGAGTTTGTACTTTAAATTAGTGGACCATTTAAAAATTATGCCATTTTAAATTATTCCATTTTAAATTATACCAATAAAGAAAAATTATGTCATTTTCCTTAATTATTGATTTAAATTAATACTTTGTCATTTTTTTGTTAGAATCAAAATTTGTGTAAATATTTTCTGTTAGAAGTATATTTTTAGTGTTAGCATATATAATTGAGTTAGTACAAATTTTTCTTATGTCTTAGAATCAAAAAATTTGTATAGTACCATTTTTGTTATTTGCATATATAGTACTATGTGCATAGCCTCTTATATATGTTCATGCATGTAATCTTTTTGTTCATGTTCGTTAGGATGATTATTTCTTCTCATTTCATCCCGCATAGGAAAAGAAAATGCCCTCCGAGAAAATAGACGAGAGTATGTATGTGTGCTACCATGCTGAGGCATCTGAAGAAAGAGTTTTATCGATTTTGTACTGAGAGGCTATGACCACAATGTCGTGAGCGTGTTCACATTTTTGTACTCTTTTCACTTGTATCTCACATGAGTGACGTTTCTCTATGTTTTGTCCTCTGATTTTTGTTTTGACTTTCTTGTCATTCAATGTGTAAATACGCAGTCGGTCACTATAATATTTTTCTCGGCGACGATGTCCCTGTTGGACCAGAGGGGCGATGTCCGGGACTGGGCTCTGCCGGGCTGGCACTGGGAGGGACTACGTGGAGGCAAGGGTTTCCGGCGGACGTTGCAAGTTATAGAAGCCGTTCCAGAAATAAGAAGAAGGGGTTGGACCGGTTATCGGAATTAGAACGCCAGGTGTGGCGGCAGCAGGAGCAACTAGACTCAATTACCCAGCAAAGGGCATCTCAGTTGCAGCTAGAAGATCCTGCAATCGATGCCGGCCCATCTCAGAGGAAAAGCAGCGTGGGTTCCACGCAGCTAGAAGATCCTGCAGTCGAACCGCCGGCGGCTCACTACCCCGTGGATGATATCACGGAGAAGACAAATTGTGAGCTACATATGTCAATGAAGAACATATCCTTCCCCTGCTTTACCAAACCAACCAGGAGCAACCAACCATGTTGGTCAGATTCCAGCTGGATATGCTTGTGTCGGGGTGGTAAAAGTTATGCCGGGATTCCAGACACTGGAGCTTGACATACCTGGAGGTGACGACGAGAAGACACTGGGAGAAGTCGAGCTTGGTATCGTTCTATGGAAGAAGAAATACATCCTGTTTCCAGACTCGGCGCCAAGGCCACCGACTCCTCCGAGTAGAAATCCACCACCTCTAAGTCCATCCCACCCCGACGATTGGGAGCCCACCGCGAGTCCATCGCCCGCGCCGTCCCGTCAGCCGACTGATGCGCCCACTAGTAATTTGACAAAGCGGAAGCTGCAGTTCACGTCGACTGGTACTATGCTCAGGAAAGACAGGTCTCCTGTCAAGAAACGTGCAAAGATACCCAAGAAAGCCAAGACTCCTGAGAAGTTATCTTACGAGAAGACTAACGAGGAATTAGAAGAGAGCATCCGTGCCGACGTGAAAGCCCAGTTAGCACCGAAAAAGCCCCCTACAGACCCCA
The DNA here is from genome assembly GCA_947311845.1 of Poa pratensis. Classification (NCBI taxonomy): domain Eukaryota; kingdom Viridiplantae; phylum Streptophyta; class Magnoliopsida; order Poales; family Poaceae; genus Poa; species Poa pratensis. Next base: position 37,133,136 of record CAMZMU010000049.1, read on the forward strand.
TAAAGGAACTTCTGAACAATATACTAAAGGAGAACATTGATCGCACCGTTGACAACTTATATAACCCTCCAGCGAGCCCCCTTACAGACTATGAGCGATGTATTGAGAAGACACATAGCTCACAGATGGAGGAGAAGAAATGCGGGAAAAAAGTTCCCCAGCTCGGAGAACAAGAAGTACAATCGATCGCCCCGCTCAAGGTGTTTTCTGATAAGGCGGTTGTCCACTACGACAATGTTGCTCATGAAGTCCTAGGCGACTCAGGTTCCGCCATTGCTGAGATAGCATATCGATTTGTTGTCGGACAGCCTCTGGTCACATATACGAAGGCTCTAACAACACAATTATGAAAATTGCATAACTGGTACATGACCGCCGCAAAGGAAGGGAAATTCTATTTCATGGCGGGAGTTAAGGAAGAACACTACTTCCGAGAATACGCTGTTGATGCATGTAAAATGCATACATGAACTTTACATTTTATTACATGTTATTCCATGTTATTTGCATCATATAAGGGTTATATTCATGATTTATATTGAGTTTTGGGGATAATTAACAACTTGCCCATTTTTCTGGAATTAACCCTGCGCTGTCAGAAAACCCCTTTTTCTATATTTTGATGTTTCAGGCACCCAAACGACGTCCAAATGACCTGAAACTTTACGGAGATCATTTTTTGGAAGGAACGAAACGTAGGCGCAAAGGAATCGAAGAAACGGAGACCAGAAGACCAAAAGGGGTGGGCCCACGCGGCCAGATTCCCTGACCGCGTGGGGTCCCCCATCCTGGCCCTCGGGCCTCCGCTGCCGTCGATCTTTCTTCCCGAAGCTTCGTCTTGACCTAAAAACGACTATATATAGACCCCCCAGGGCTTTCGCGAAAGAGAGCGCCGCAGAAACACAGAAACCACGAAACAGAGATCTGGAGCTGAAGATTGGAGGGGGAAAACTCCGGCGGGGCGCTGCCGGTGTGGTCTCCTTCCCCTCCAACAACATCTCCACCGACACCATGATGAAGAGGGAGTAGTCCACCCCTGGACTATGGTTTGTGGAAGTAACTTATGTATCTCTCCTCTCTATGAGCTTCACTAATTAGTACCGTATGAGCTGCTGAACATGATTACGGTCATCTATGTAATTCCTTTGTGGTGGATCTTTATTATGAGTTAATACATGTTTGAGATTGCAATGGTTTTGTTTCAGTTATGAAAGTAGATGCATATTATGTACCCTGTTCTTATTTACTTGTCATGATCAAGCATGTTTATGAGAGCATGTGAGGGGGAACGTGTGCATTAGTTGGAGTAACGGGGGGTGGCTAGTGCAGTGAACGTGACAGATAGTTCTGCGATCCACTTGGGTTTTCTACCTTACTTTGTTGCCTCACTAGGGATAAACAAAAATACCATGCTACCGGAGAGTGGATGTGACCTTGGCCACTATCTCCATGACTAGATCTAGCATGTTCTTATTTTAACTTCATGTCATTGAACTTATTGCTATGCTCTGATTTATATTAATTACTAAGGTGTTATGATTTAGTTCGCATCTTGGTGGAGCATAAGAGAGAGAACAACTTATACTTGAGATCTCTATGTTAGGACGTGATGCCCATATTATTAATAACTTGTCAAACCATGTCTTGCCATCTTACATGTTAATTTTAGTGTTCCATTGTCTACCACGTTATCAAGAGAGAGTGCATTTGTGAAACCATGAACCCCGGTCCATTTTTAATCATAAGAAACACCTTTCCAACACTTTTATCACCACTTTTGTTTGCTGCCATTATTAAATCCGAAAATACAAAAACACTTTTATCTTGCATTCATCATAAAAAACCAAAAATATCATTTATCATTACTACCACCATCCTTGCATATTTATTTACCATCATTGCATATTTACTACTGTTTGCATATTTATTTTATTATCATTCTCACACCTTGTGCTTGACAACCACTTGGTGAGGTTGAGGGCACAAAACAATTTATTTTGTTGCAGGTTCTCAAGAGAAGGATAAGGAGATAACACCTGAAATACTGGTTCCCCGAGAGTTCGATATTAAACCCTCGAGTCACCCCTCGTGGGGAAAACTGTTTTCCACTACTACATACACTCTGCACTTGGAGTCTCAACCTAACCCATTTACTTTTCACGCAGGTACCACGCGAAGGGGCTAGCAACTGTTTTCTGGCGCCATTGTGGGGGAACTACGTGAAGGGCCATCAAGACGTTTTCTGGCGCCGTTGCCGGGGAACCATAGCTGAAAGGTTTATCCAAGGATCACTCACATCAAGTCAACTTCATCACCAACTTGTGTAACAACCTAAGCTTGGGGAAGTTGCACCTACGTGAGCATCATCTTATCCATCTTTACCTACAATCATTTTATTTTGTTTTGTTCTTGTCTTGCATATCATATTTATATTTCGGTTTGCATATTTTATTTTCAGTTTTGCATTTTGTGTTGCATTTGTTATTTCGGTTTTGCATTGTTTAGTGTCATTTTATTTTCAGTTTTGCATAAAAAATTAAAACACATAAAAACTTGTTAAAATGGGAGATAGAACTAAATTGTGTGACTACACAAACACTCCTAATGATCAATTTATTGCTAAGCCTATCACCACACCTGAGATTACTGCTGAGAGCTATGAAGTAGTCCTAGTTTGTTGAACTTGATAACTAGGAAACAATTTAGCGGTAGAGCATGGGAAGATGGTCTTGAACATCTTAATAATTTTACCGGCATTTGTATTGTGCAAGACTTTAAGGAACCTGATATTGTGATGCCAAAATTATTCCCTTTTTCGCTAAATGGAGAGGCAAAAGAGTGGTACATTCATTACCCCTTGCTGAAGTTAAAACTTGGAGAGAATTAGAAAAGGCATTCCTTAGGAAATATTATCCCCTTTGAAAGTTTGGCAACATAGAAACAAACTGGTCGATTCTATGCATGTTGAGAAAAAGACTAGAAGTGGGGAGTACTCCCTGCTAAGGAAACTATTATGGTTGTGAAAGAGAAAAAAGTTGAGGAAGTTAAAATGCTTAGTGAAGTTAAGGAACCATTTGTTGATTTAGAGAAGTGTAGCTTGCATGAATTAATTTCTATCTTACAAAAATTTGCAAGTGATCCTTCTGTTAATATTAACCAGGCTGGTTTTGGTTCCTATATTGCTAATCATGTCTTAAAAGAAAAGATTGCTAGGTACAATCAAGAAGCTATGATACCACCTAAGCTTGGGGATATATGGATCCCTAAGGTACTAGTAACCATTGGAAAAGAGACACACCATGCTATACTTGATCTAGGATCTAGTGTCTCTATATTATCTAAAGAACTATATGAAGTCCTTGAACTTAAAAATATTGAGAAATGCTCTATTGAACTTGCACTTGCTGATGATTCCATTAGACATGCTCTAGGAAAAGTAAGTGATGTTATGGTAGAGTTACACATGACTTTTGTGCCTGTTGATTTTCTAATCATGGACATGGGGAATAAAACCTCTAGTCCTATTATTTTGGGAAGACCTTTTCTTCGTACTACAGGTGCCATTATTGATTCAAAGGAAGGGAATGTGAAGTTTCAGTTTCCACACAAGAAGAGCATGGAACACTTCCCAAGGAAGAGGGACACACCAAGGTTCAAGCTCCCTCATGAGCTACGTCCCCTTTGATTATCAAGTAAGTAAGCCTAGCTATATGGCTATAAAGAAAGCGCTTTACGGGAGGCAACCCGGTTGTTTTTGTTTGAGATTTTCTTTGAGTCCTCTTGCTGTAACAAGAGAGTAGTTTGTTAGTTTTGTTTCTGGGATTTTTAATAAAGAACCAAGTTTTACCTATTTTGGGTTTGAAAAGTTGCTATTCATTTTCGGAGAGTTTTCTGCCTGCACGAAGTCTGTGCACGGTTTGATTTTTCATTTTTTATCTGTAACTCCGATTGAGCTGTAATTTGAACTGTAGCTTCAACTTTTCATCCTCTATACGTGATTTTTTCAGATTTTTCTGACGAGTTTAAGTAGGGTAGAAAAATGCGTTTTGCTGCTGCTGTTTTTCTGGACAGATTCTGTCTTGATATTGTTTGATGCATTCTTTGAGCTTTTTGCTTGAATCTTTTTGATTCAATTGAGTTTATGAGTAGGCATACAACATTATATACTCTCTGGACATTCATATGAATTTTTGCCTAAGGATTTTATGCAGCAAGGAACCTATTTGTTTATCACTACTAATATCACCCCACAGAAAAGAAATGGGAGAAACGGTGTTTTGAAGTTTTTTCACAGGGATTAGAGGAGCTGCACCAAGAGCTATCCAAGGATGGTGAAGACCATAAGCTTGGGGATGTCAAGACAACCCCACTAGACCAACACACTCTCGGTTTGCACACGTCTAACTTCTGTTTTTCGATCAAAGCACTTTATCGTATAAACTTGGAGCGTCTGTTTTTTTTGCTTTTGTTATTTCGGTTTGTTAATAAGACCACCACTATCATTTATATATGAGAGAGCTACTGGAAGTTTGGGTTGAATTATGTTGGATGCTATTAAATATATTGGGATAGGGATGTTTGAGTTGATTTTAAAAGATACATATAGTTGCATAATTCATGTGCTTTGAATGAATGTTAATTTGCAAGTGTGTTGTCAAGAGCTATCTTTTACCATGTTTAGATGTTGAATTTTAACTTTACTTGGTTTAACATGGATTGATTAGTTCTATGGACACTTATGCATGCATTTAGATGGTCAACTTTCTCCCTATTGCTAGCCCAAAAATTACAACAAGTAAAAAGCTTGTTTCCCAACACCTTCAACCAAAGTTTTTCCAGTGAGTCCACCATATCTACCTATTAGCTTTATGCTATTCCAAGTATGTTTATCATGTTATATTGTGTTATCTACATTTCTGAATTTAAATGCTTATGTTATTGATTGTCATGGGAAAAATTGGTTAAAAGCTCTCACGAACTTGATGCACAATTTACTTTTATTGCATTTAATAAGCATGAACCATTGTGATTAAAATTATGAAGTTGTGGGCTTGACAATTGTTTTGGTTGGGAGTTAGCCCATATGTGCTGTCACATGGCAAGCTTTCAACATTGCACTTATTTATATTTAGTTGATGTCATGTACTTTTGTTTATGGATGCCTATCATGGGTGAAATGAATGTGGATACTTAGTAAGTTCAAAGAGTTTGTATAAATGGTTAGAGAAATGCCTGGGCCGCTAATCTAAGCCATGCATCATTCATGGTGGAAATTTACAGCATAACCATAATGTTCATTCAGTGATGCACCTCATAATAAAAAGCTATACCCATAGTAAATAAAAGAGTGCTGAGATTGTTCATTGTCTGTTTGTCTTGTTGTTTTGACATGGGCTTGTTCATGTCAAGGGGCAAGAGGTACCCCAGTGCAGTTCTTGATGATACTATTATTACTTGCAATGACCTTTATTTGAATTTACTTTGTGGACCAAAGTGAGTAACACATGGTGTAGGTACTTGTATTCAAGGGACATGAGACATTCAACCAATACATTGTCAAGCACACCACTCATATTTGCTTTCACTTTAAACATTAATCATTCAAGATGCTATGATAGGGGTAATGAGAGCTCCACACCAATGACTACCACATTGCAAGCATTAACTTAAGTAGAAGTGTTTGGAAGTTAGATGAAACTTATTCATGCTTTACCTCTACTTATTTATCTATCCAAAGTGTCCACCTTTTATATTCAGTTTTCATAAGAAGTACTCTATGACCACCATAGGATGTTTTTACTTTTCATTATGCATACATTTGGTCCATAGTACTTTCTTCTATATTACACTTTGTGAATTTATCATTGAACATCTTTACATTGAGTATTTGATATCACTTCATAATTTATCTTGCATATTGTTATTCCTTTGAAGAATGAATCATTTGACTCTATGTAGCAATAGTAATCACCTTTGATATCCATTGATAGTATTAAAATGCAAAGTCCATGTTAGTTTTATCACCTTCATACTCGGGAGCGGGATGTTGATGCATGTAAAATGCATACATGAACTTTACATTTTATTACATGTTATTCCATGTTATTTGCATCATATAAGGGTTATATTCATGATTTATATTGAGTTTTGGGGATAATTAACAACTTCCCCATTTTTCTGGAATTAACCCTGCGCTGTCAGAAAACCCCTTTTTCTATATTTTGATGTTTCAGGGACCCAAACGACGTCCAAATGACCTGAAACTTTACGGGGATCATTTTTTTGGAAGGAACGAAACGTAGGCGCAAAGGAATCGAAGAAACGGAGACCAGAAGGCCAAAAGGGGTGGGCCCACGCGGCCAGATTCCCTGACCGCGTGGGGTCCCCCATCCTGGCCCTCGGGCCTCCGCTGCCGTCGATCTTTCTTCCCGAAGCTTCGTCTTGACCTAAAAACGACTATATATAGACCCCCCAGGGCTTTCGCGAAAGAGAGCGCCGCGAAACACAGAAACCACGAAACAGAGACCTGGAGCTGAAGATTGGAGGGGGAAAACTCCGGCGGGGCGCTGCCGGTGTGGTCTCCTTCCCCTCCAACAACATCTCCACCGACACCATGATGAAGAGGGAGTAGTCCACCCCTGGACTATGGGTTTGTGGAAGTAACTTATGTATCTCTCCTCTCTATGAGCTTCACTAATTAGTACCGTATGAGCTGCTGAACATGATTACGGTCATCTATGTAATTCCTTTGTGGTGGATCTTTATTATGAGTTAATACATGTTTGAGATTGCAATGGTTTTGTTTCAGTTATGAAAGTAGATGCATATTATGTACCCCGTTCTTATTTACTTGTCATGATCAAGCATGTTTATGAGAGCATGTGAGGGGGAACGTGTGCATTAGTTGGAGTAACGGGGGGTGGCTAGTGCAGTGAACGTGACAGAAGTTCTGCGATCCACTTGGGTTTTCTACCTTACTTTGTTGCCTCACTAGGGATAAACAAAAATACCATGCTACCGGAGAGTGGATGTGACCTTGGCCACTATCTCCATGACTAGATCTAGCATGTTCTTATTTTAACTTCATGTCATTGAACTTATTGCTATGCTCTGATTTATCTTAATTACTAAGGTGTTATGATTTAGTTCGCATCTTGGTGGAGCATAAGAGAGAGAACAACTTATACTTGAGATCTCTATGTTAGGACGTGATGCCCATATTATTAATAACTTGTCAAACCATGTCTTGCCATCTTACATGTTAATTTTAGTGTTCCATTGTCTACCACGTTATCAAGAGAGAGTGCATTTGTGAAACCATGAACCCCGGTCCATTTTTAATCATAAGAAACACCTTTCCAACACTTTTATCACCACTTTTGTTTGCTGCCATTATTAAATCCGAAAATACAAAAACACTTTTACATCTTGCATTCATCATAAAAAACCCAAAAATATCATTTATCATTACTACCATCATCCTTGCATATTTATTTTACCATCATTGCATATTTACTACTGTTTGCATATTTATTTTATTATCATTCTCACACCTTGTGCTTGACAACCACTTGGTGAGGTTGAGGGCACAAAACAATTTATTTTGTTGCAGGTTCTCAAGAGAAGGATAAGGAGATAACACCTGAAATACTGGTTCCCCGAGAGTTCGATATTAAACCCTCGAGTCACCCCTCGTGGGGAAAACTGTCTTCCACTACTACATACACTCTGCACTTGGAGTCTCAACCTAACCCATTTACTTTTCACGCAGGTACCACGCGAAGGGGCTAGCAACTGTTTTCTGGCGCCATTGTGGGGGAACTACGTGAAGGGCCATCAGCTGTGCAGGTTGAGTTCTCCGAACTTTTTCAGATGTACAATCAACGTGCCCTCGACAAATCTATCGTCAGCTGCTATTGTCTGTAAGTGATTTATTTGTGTAATTTAATTCATTAGTTAAGCTCGTTCATTACCTGTAATTATCCTCACGACATTCTTTTGTACGCTATTATGCAGAATGAAGATTCGTGAATGCAGAGTGGAGGAATCTGGGACATTGGGTTCATTGACCCGGATAAAGTTCATGAAGTCACCGTAGAGCAGTATGCCCAGGACACAGAGGAGTTTTTTCTAACGTTTTTAAAGCGACAAAGTACCAAAAAAGAAATAATTTTTCCTTACAACTTCAAGTGAGTGTTATTGTCTTGTACACATTCTATTTTGCTTTCCCGATGTTAAGTGTAATTGATGAGTTATGAATAACTGCGTATATAAACGTGTGCAGGTTCCACTTCATTCTGATGATCATTAGAATCGAGGTTGGAGAAGTTGAAATCATGGACTCATTAAGGAGAGACCCTGATGATTACAAGAGCGTGCGTTATATGCTCAAGAGGTAATTTCAATCACACTATATCGGCCTCTTTCGTTCATTTCCTGATATCAAGTAAGTAATAACTCCTCAATTCATTTTCTTTGCCGGGCAGGGTTTGGAAACAGTTCATCACGGAAGAACGCGGTGAATGGAAAGATAAGCTGGAATTTAAGGCTAACAACGTAAGTAGTACTACGTACCTAGATCCGCATATCTCTCTAATTTCTAGTTTCAATACCATTATCATTCTCTTGATTATTATTTGATTGAATTCTATTCTCGTATAGTGGTGCCTGCGACAACCACAGGGGACGGATTTATGTGGATACTACGTTTGCGAGTACATTCACATGAAGGTCAACGAGAGAGTCAATAGTCGAAGAAATCAAGAGGTACGTAAACATCATTCACACCTTTATTTTGGTACCATCAATGGTGTTTAGTTTCTTTCATAATTGATTTGATCTCCTTCTTTTAAAGATGGCAAGAAAGCGGAACCAGCTCCTACCAATTAACCGCGTAAAAGCAATTGCGGAGGAATTGGCGGGATTTTTCCTTACGCAGGTCATACAGGAATCCGGAGAATTCCACTATATCGAAAAATAGCCTCCCTCCATGTACTAGCAGTGATCTCCATGTAATGAGTACTTTATGTGTGTACATATATATACCAAGTTGTATGTGTGTTATATATATGCATTAACGTGATCTTCATGTATGCGAAAACTTTTTTTTTGTGCATCGACGTGATCTCCGAACGATGGAAAATTCCGAAACCCTAAACCCTAAAAAATAAGCGAAAAGAAAAAAAATATGCCGCGGCAACGTTTTAGACGTTTTCCTGCCGCGGCAGCGTTTTAGACGTTTTCCTGCCGCGGCAGGAAAAGGAGCGTTAAAAGAAAAAAAACAGAAACCTTTAGTCTCGGTTGGTGTTACCAACCGGGACCAAAGGTCCTGCCCCGCGCGTGCGCCGCTCCGCCCACGTGGAGGCCTTTAGTTCCGGTTCGTAGGCAACCGGGACTAAAGGGTGGGGGCCTTTAGTCCCGGTTGCACAACCGGTACTAAAGGCCCTCTGGAACCGGGACTGTTGCCCCGTTTTCTACTAGTGTTTGTCCTGTCTGTCCCACGCACTGAGTTTCCATGTGTCGCTCCAAAGTGAGTGGCATCGGCAACGTCGAGCCCTTGTCTATCCGCTCCTGCTGATCGTGACAAGGTGCCGCTCCTGCAGTTTCACTATCGCCAAATTTAGTCTCTCGGTTCGTGCATGGTTTCACAGCATGTCTTAGTGCCTGAGTTTTCACCAGCCTGAGAAATGCTTTGATCAATGGGTATTCTGCTCTTTAATTTCCACGCATGTCCGGAGTCCGAAGATGCTTACAAATTTTGGTGTCTGTGAGTCCTGTGACGGCACAGATAATCGTGCGCAGCTGCATGTTGATATTGCAGTCTTATGTTTGCACGTGCCACGAGGACCTAAATGCCTACGCATTGGCTGAGCGTGAGTAAATATCTCTAAACGTAGGATGCAGAGATTTTTCCGTGCGATTATTTATTTTTGAGAGAAAGGCCGAAATTCATTAGATTTAGGGCATACGGTCCGGCACAAGACCAGCAATAGGCGCTGGTACTTCATACTCCGAGAGTAGCACTTTGTTTACATCATAGGACCACCTGATGAATCTTCTATGAAGAAATTCAGACCTATCAGGCTTCTCAATTGCATTTTTAGAATCTTCATGAAATTAGTGACTACCAGGTTTGGAGCAGTCATGGATGCCATAATTGCACCAAACCAAACTACTTTTGTTAAAGGGAGATATATCCCCGAAATTGTAGTCACAACACATGAAGTTCTCCATTCGGCTTTTCATATCAAGGAGAAAGGTGAAGTTTTGAAATTCGACTACGAGAAAGATTTCGATAGAGTTGATTTAGATTTTCTAGACGACCTCCTCTTGAAGAGAGGATTTGGACCAACTCTGAGGAGATGGATCTGAATGGCTACTAGGGGAGGGTCTGTAGCAGTCAAGATTAACAACACGCAAGGTGGCTTTTTCGTCACGACTAGAGGGTTAAGACAAGGGGATCCCATGTCCCCCATTATTATCAATCTAGTGGTCGACGTGTTCACCAAGATGATTATCAAAGCTGCGGCTAGTAACCTCATTAAAGGGCTATGCCCTAGTTTGTACCGTGGTGGTGTTGTCAGTTTGCAATACGCTTACGACACCATACTCTTCCTAGAAAACAATGTAGATACAGGCCAAGAACCCGAGGGGGGTGCTGACCTATTTTGAACAGGTATCACGCATGTGAATCAACTATGATAAGATTGAGCTTGTACCTATTAATCTTGAAGGGAAAGAAATTGATTCCGTAAAAAAAATCTAGGGTGTGCTTTTTTAGAAATGGGAATTTTATTAATCCCAGCCTCTGCATATTCTAGGGTGTGCTGTAGGGACCTTCCCCATTAAATACTTGGGTGTTCCCCTACACCACGACAAGCTTAATAGAGAGGTTTGCAACCGATTATCGACAAAATCCTAAAAAGAATCACAGGCTGGAGAGGGAAAATCCTCTCTTATGCTGCTAGGGTTGCTTTGATCGGATCATGCCTTGCAAGCATCCCTGTTTACCTCCTTTCTTTTTTTCAAATTTCCTAAATGGGCATTGGACCTCATTAATACCCATATATCACACTGCCTTTGGAATGACACAAAGGATAAAAAACTCCACCTAGCAAATTGGAATTTAGTGTGCATGCCTAAGGGTGTTGGAGGCCTAGGCATTCCATACCTTAGGGATGGAAATCTTTATCTCTTAGCTTTGTGGATCAAGAAGTACTTGCAGGGTGAAAATTAATTATGGAAAACGATTATAGATGCTAAGTACAATACTTGTAATCCAAATATCTTCTCCAGCCGAGACGCAAACTCTTCCAGATTCTGGAAAGGGTTTATGTGGGCGGTAAGAGCTGTCAAATTTGGTAACAGATGGGTAGTGGGGGATGGAACCAAAATTAGGTTCAGGGAGTACATGTGGTTCAATTCCTCCCGCCTATATGTGCAAATTTGGGAGATCTACTGCATTTGTAATGAAAGTTTAGCCACTATCAATGGCATGAACTCGAGCAGATTGCCTCCAGCACCAATCTTTCTGATTACTGTGTGTTTAAGGTGAAATTTGGCTGCTGGGTATTTTATAAGCCAAATTAGATTTGAATTATTGTGCTTCGGTTATTAGCTGACATATATGGACTTGCTGTTTAGTTTGAAAATACAGCCTTGGTTGTAATCCAGCAGATGTTGCAACGATGGATCAAGCGTAACAAGATTTTCTGGACTAACCGATGCTGAGGACAAGTCTAGGATGGATTCAGGGATATGCTGAGTTGAACTGCAGCTACCAAGGACAAGTCCGGAGCAAATTCAGAGACAAGCTGGGTTAATACGTAGAGGCATAGGACAAGTCCTAGCATGGCTCGGTTTGAAGTCAGTCTGAAAACGTACAGGAGGTTATTCAGTTACGTGCGAGAGGTGCACTAGGATTTCCATGTATCTGATTATTCGATCGATACGTACTAGTACAGGATTGAGTTAGTTAGGCCGGTTCGATTACAGATTAGAAATATTTAAATCGGCTTGCATGCCAAGAAAAGGACTCCGTGTCCTACCCCTGTACGCCAAAGACCAGGCTACCTATATATTATAGGTATACGGCCGATTGGAAAGCCTCCAACCAATCGACATACAACAAAAACCAATCTATCTTTTTTCACGTACCTTTTATTTATCTATGTTCTTCTCTGCCGAGCGCTAGCACCGCTAGGGTTTGGCTTATCTTTGCCGTTTTGCGCTGAAAAGCGGTCGTCTCTCCTCCACGAAAGCGAGGGGATCTTTGTTGCTTTGCTCGGAAAGCAATCGTTCGTCGTCACGAAAGTACGACGGTTATCGTGGTGCTGCGCGGCAATTTTCCGTGGCAACACAATTGGCGACTCCGCTGGGGACGAAGTTTCGAACGGTCTCACGATCGTTTCGGTTACGTGGAAATCGTCATCAAGCAGGTTTGCAATCTACGAAGGTAATATGAATACCCAATCCCCTTATGTAGATGCAAATAATTCATATGGTGTTACTAGATCGTTCAATGAGTATACTCTATCGGCTAGCCCTAGATTTTTAAATCATACGTCTAATTACGTGCAAGAGCCGATTCAAAGTAATTTACATGCTTCAACTTCTTATGATACTAGTAACAGACACCATATGTACTCCAACTCTCATACATCGGCAGCACCACAAATTTATATGCCAATGAACAACATGATGAGTTTGGTTAATCAATATGAAGCATCCAATGTTAGAAATTTTAATAATAGGCAAGCAAGTGTTTCATCTTTTTGTTCATCGGAAAATAATTCACAATATGTGAGTTCATCTTCAAACATGCCGATGGATAGGGAAATTAGACATGCTACTACTAGCTATTTGGTCAATTATCCTGAACCGTCATGTGTTGCGCCTTATGCTGCTGACTTTTCAGTACCATGTACAACTACGGATATGCATAATTCGGCTCCACACCCTTACAATGATTATAGCCGAGTAAGTAAAAATTCAGTAGGAGTTAATATGTCCTTGTCTAGTGTTGCAGCTTATGGCACGTCCCCTGTACAAGTACAAGATTTCGGCAACACTACATTGCCGAAAGAGACAAAAACCATTGGGGGGCATTCTCATGCAGGAACAATTGATTGGGATGGTGCTGAGCTCAAGAAGTTTAGTTCTTTTGTCCAAGGATTAGGAGAAAAAGCCCGTGATTTCACAAGTTTAGTACAGATACATGAGGCATACAAGAAGTTGCAAAAGGAGGAAGCTTTGCGAAATAATTCGTCTAGTATGTCTAATTCGGTTATGGAAGAAGCCGAATACAAAAATACACTGGACGAATCTGTTGAACCAAAAGAAGCAAGCTTCAATGATCAAAAGCATGATGAGCATGGCGAAACAGCCGTGTGTGATTTTTCTGGATGTGAGGGAATTTTCGTGCTGCCCAACGAGTTTCGTGCCAAAGAAATTGAAAACATAGCCGAGCCATGTTCGGTTGATAAAGAGCATCAAAGAGAAGAGGCACAAAGTCCAGAGAAAGAAGAAGACAAGGCGTTGGAGAATTATCTAGAGGCGAAGCAAGGTATTGTTCAGGTTATGCCATCATCATACTATGCCAACGTCTTCAAAGAGGTACAGGTAACAAGTAATTTACTCATTTTACGATTTGGTCAAAACTTTATTATTGATGCATCTATTAGCAAAATTCTTATAAGCTTTGAAAGACCAATCGAGAGAAGTAATTTAGTTATTACTAATAAAATTCTTACAGAGTATATCGGTCAACACATTGTGCCGTTTAGAGAGACTGATAATAATAAATTTTTACAGTCAAAGTTTTCCCTAATATTTTACATGCATGTTATATCTACATGGGTAGCTTTGCTTGATTCACACTTGGCTTATATTTGGTCTCTAGTGAGACATGCGTGCTTTAATTGTTTTGGTTCCAGAATCATAAAGTCAAGTTTAATGAGGTATTATGATCCACGTAGTACAACGATCTTGATTCACAATGCTATGCATTCTATATACACGTGGATAGCTTTGCATATTTCATACTTGGCTAACGTTTGGTCTCAAGTGAGATATATGTGCTCTAATTATTTTGATTTCATAAATATAAAGCCAAGTTTAGAGTTTTGCAAGAGAGCCGATACTAGTATAATTGTGTATTCAAATACATCGGATAAAGAGTGTGAAAGACAACACATAGCCGAATGGGGTGAGGTAAATTCTGAACCATTTGGTTACTCAATTTCAGAGCCGTTCCCACTACAAGATCGGCTAGAAGATAAAAGGTATACCTTCAAGTTGAGAACATGTGATCATATCTTGGATATATTGCTAGAAAATGATTATATTAGAATTCTTGATCACAACATTGTGCCATCATTACAAGGACAAGTGTATTGCAAGTTGCATGATTCGTTTGATCATAGTATTGATAATTGCAACATGTTTTATCAAATAGTACAATCGGCCGTTGATATAGGACGATTTAAATTGGTTGACATGCAAGTAGAGGATCAAACTATTTTGGTTGATAATGATGGACAGAAGTTATTGCATCAGCTACTTCCAGCCGATTTATCTCAACATGAACAGGTATACAATAAGGATGATGGGATCAAGCCTACAAGTGAAGAAATTGTTGAAGAGCATATTAAAAATATTCTTGAAGGCGAGGGTTCCATTGAATCTACAACGAGGACATCAAGCACTGGGGGGCAAAACAAAAATTTGAAGATCGATGCATGCAAAACCAAGAAAGACAAAGGCCGCAATAAGCACAAAGGTAAGAAAGCAAAAGTCACTTTTACGCAGCTATTGGAAAAATATCAAAAGGAGAGTGAAGAAAAAGGTGTTTATCGGCCAAGTAATGCAAAAGCATCAAGATCAGCCCCAAGGCAAAAGTCTAAAGGCAGGGATTGGCGAAAGGATAAATTCAGTGCAGCAAATTCATATTCTCCTTTTGGGCCACCAATGCCAATGTCATGGATACCTTCCTATGATTTTTATACATATCCATCATGGGAAAGGTATGATTCCTGGGCACATTATCCATCAAATTATAGATCATCTCACCCAAATTATGTAGCTATGAGAAGATCAACAATTGATCAACAATCACGTGTCAAAGACCGTTTCGATAAAAAAGAATCGGTCCAGAGCTCATGGGTAAAGAAAGAAGCAGTCAAGCAAGTTTACCGAGTCAAGAAGGATGGACGCAAGTGCGCTGTTTCAGATTTAGCTCCAAATAATGAAAAGCCAGCTGAGTTGACTTTGGCTACTAAAGGCAAGGAAGTGAAGCAAGTAACTTTCAAAAACCCAATTGCCAAATCTGAACGAGCAGAGTTGAAAGTGCTCAAGGTTAGAAAAGAATTGCCATTAAGCACAACAAAACCACAGCCGAGATGCCCACTCGGTTTATCAAGTTGGCAAGAAAAGAAACTGAAACGGCTTAGTGCTGAAAAGCTAAAGAGCAAGAACATGGCATGGGTTCCTAAGAAAGGACCTCAAGACAGGGAGGATGTGCAAGCTCCTGTTGCAAGCCAAGTGACAAGGGTGAAGAATAAAAATGATAAATCCAACAAGCGATCAGGCCGAAGATTTCTGAATCACCATCAAAGGTTTCGGCCAGCACATCATCCATATTATTCTACTCCACCATTAATGCCTATGTCATGGAATTCATCACCAGGTATGATTGATTACCCTCCATGGGCTTATTTTGATCCATGGATGTATTATAATTCTTTACATCATGAAAGGGTATTACCAAATCATTATTCATTTGATTAGTTGCAATTTTGTTACTAATCCAATAGGCCGAAATATTGGAAGTGCATAATCAGATTTGTTGTTTTATTTATTTCGGCTATGCATACTTTGGTGGATGGATTATACATAAGGCCGATATTTCTTTTATCACCCTGAGATGATTATATAATCATGGCTGATGTCATGTGATACCATCGTCCCTAGTTTACGAAGTCTCATGTTGCTTACAATATTTTGCACAAACTATACAGCCGAATATGACTTGTCTATTCGTGCTATAAGTGTTACACCTATTGAGGCTTCTAGTGATTCGTTGTCAGTAATGCAACAATGTTCATGGTTTACTGATTTCGACGAATCACTTGTTATTTATTTTGGTGCATGTCTAGATGTAATTTTAACCTTAGATTACTTTGTCATTGCTCATATCTCTAGACGTGAAAACTGCAAAGCAAAAGAAATTGGCTCAATAAACATTCGGCTATTTAATGTTCCACAAGGGCCGATGCTTTGTTTTGCTAACATAGGTAAGGCCGGATTGAAGTTTATTACTTCGGCCACTAATAAAAGATCTAGTGCAGGTACAGTTAATACATGCAGAATTTGAAAAAAGGTTGAATATGACTGTTCGGCAGGGGACCTCCAAGTACGCATTATTTGGTGATGATTTTTATTGCCGAACGGATCAGTCGTATTATTCTGGAAGGCTTGGGTGAAAACCAATGAAGATTGTTGTGGAGAGTAAAATCGGTGCAAGAAAATTTGGCCGATGTGATTTTTGGACATCGCCCTAAGCAAACATATGGCCGGTGAAATTGTCGACATCGTCCTAAGGTACAAGTATATGTTTTTGATAAATGCTATTGTACCAAAAACAGGGGGGCATGTGTTTAAGGTGAAATTTGGCTGCTGGGTATTTTATAAGCCAAATTAGATTTGAATTATTGTGCTTCGGTTATTAGCTGACATATATGGACTTGCTGTTTAGTTTGAAAATACAGCCTTGGTTGTAATCCAGCAGATGTTGCAACGATGGATCAAGCGTAACAAGATTTTCTGGACTAACCGATGCTGAGGACAAGTCTAGGATGGATTCAGGGATATGCTGAGTTGAACTGCAGCTACCAAGGACAAGTCCGGAGCAAATTCAGAGACAAGCTGGGTTAATACGTAGAGGCATAGGACAAGTCCTAGCATGGCTCGGTTTGAAGTCAGTCTGAAAACGTACAGGAGGTTATTCAGTTACGTGCGAGAGGTGCACTAGGATTTCCATGTATCTGATTATTCGATCGATACGTACTAGTACAGGATTGAGTTAGTTAGGCCGGTTCGATTACAGATTAGAAATATTTAAATCGGCTTGCATGCCAAGAAAAGGACTCCGTGTCCTACCCCTGTACGCCAAAGACCAGGCTACCTATATATTATAGGTATACGGCCGATTGGAAAGCCTCCAACCAATCGACATTCATCCAATAATACATTTACTTTTTACGTATCTTTATTTTTCTTATCGTTCTTCTACCACCGAGCCCTAGCAGCCCTAGGGTTTGGCGATCTTTGCCGTTTTGCGCTGAAAAGCGGTCGTCTCTCCTCCACGAAAGTGAGGAGGTCTTTGTTGCTTTGCTCGGAAAGCAATCGTCCGTCGTCACGAAAGTACGACAGTATCGTGGTGCTGCGCGGCAATTTTGCGTGGCAACACTGTGATGCAGTGGTCTGTGAGCACACGACCAACGGAGTTTATTCATATAGCTCGCCCTATAATATTGTTACCTTCAGAGGCATCACGCGGATTTATATCCCTGCAGTTTGGGATCTGATCGTTCCTCCTAGGGTTCAGATTTTCCACTGGCTACTGTCTAATAATAAGTTATAACAAGGGATAATCTCCTTAAAAGGAAAATGCATAAACCTGTTGATTTTGTGTTTTGCAGCGAGCTGGAATCTAGGGGGGGGTATCTCTACCTTTCTTTTCGAATGCGTTGTCTCTACTAAAATCTAGGGGGCTATCTCTACCTTTCTTGACACCGACCTTGGCTCTGATTACATGTCAATTGCTAAGTTTTGGGTTGCAAATAAAAGACATTCATCTCTGAATACAATATGTGTCGCGGTACTTTGGTGTATTTGGAAAAATCGTAATTCCTTGATATTTGATAACCAAACTTGGCTTTCCATGAAGCATATTTTGTGGCTGGTGCTCAAACCAATCAAGAAGTGGAGGTTGCTCTTCAAGCAGTCGATGCTGGTGGAGATCGACAAGTTCTCCCTGTTTGTAAGACAAAATCTCCAATAGAAGCCGGCACTTCCGTGGGGGTGAACTCAGGGAATGAAAAGATGTCGCTGTTCTCGCTGGTTGCCTCACTCCCACTGCCGAAGAACCTGGTTTTAATGGTGCTTTCTTGAAGAAGTGTTGGGAACAGATTAAAGAGGAGTTTTATAGTCTCTGTTTCAGTTTTTATGAGGGAAATCTGGACATCCACAGTATGAACACCGCTTTCATTACACTTATTCCGAAAAAAGCCAACCCTGAGTTCATCAATGATTATAGACCAATCTCTCTTGTCAGCCTGACCTTAAAACTCCTCACCAAGCTATTGGCTAATAGGATGCAGAAGGTGATTATTCCTGCAATACATAAGAACCAATATGGCTTTATTAAGAGTAGAACTATACATGACTGTCTTGCTTGGGCGTTTGAATACATTCACCTGTGCCACAAATCAAAGAGGGAAATTATTATTCTCAAGCTTGATTTCGAGAAGGCTTTCGATAAAGTGGAATATAGTGCTATTCTATTAATGCTAAAGCATTTGGGATTTGGAGACAAATGGGTTGGTTGGATTAAGTCCATTCTGTGCTCAGCTTCCACATCAGTTCTGCTTAATGGTGTGCCTGGCAAGAAATTAATTGCATGAGAGGTGTACGACAGGGGGACCCTCTATCCCCACTTCTCTTTGTTTCAACTGCTGAATTACTTCAATATGTGGTAAATGAAGCTTGGAGAGACGGACAACTTGAATTACCTTTGGACAATTCATTCGGACTTGATTATCCAATTATCCAGTATGCCGACGATACACTTCTCATCATGCCTGCCTGCCCGGAGCAACTCAGCAGACTCAAAGATATCCTGGATAAGTTCTCTGCATCCACTGGCCTTATGGTTAATTTCCACAAATCATCTCTGGTGCCTATCAATGTTTCTGCTATCAGGAGTGCTAAATTGGCGACATCATTTGGTTGCAAAGTTGAGTCCTTGCCGTTCACCTATCTTGGTCTGCCTATGGGAACAACAAAGCCCAGAATGGAGGATTTAATTGGCATCATTCATAGGATTGATAGAAGACTTGTGGGGATTGCAGATACATTATCCTATGATGGTCGTTTGGTAGTTGTGAAAAGTATTATCACTGCTATTCCTAATTTTGCCATGTGCACTTTGATGCTTCCTCTTGGTTTCCTGGATTATGTTGATGGATCCACTAGAGGATTTTTCTGGAGGGGTAAGGACATCCATGAAAAAGGAAAATGCCTGGTTAAATGGGAGAATGTTTGTAAGCCCAAAAGATCTGGTGGGCTTGGTATCCTGAACCTGAGAACACAAAATATTGCCCTGATGATGAAACATTTGTTTAAATTCATGAACAAGTTGGATATCCCGTGGGTTAAACTTATCTGGCAAGCACACTATCTTAATGGGAAATTACCTCAGTCTGCTGGTCCCTGTGGTTCCTTCTGGTGGAAGGACTGCCTCAAGCTTATGCACACATTTCTTGAACTGGCAGCCTGCTCACCTGGGGAAGGAAATACCATTAGGCTATGGAGTGACTCCTGGAGAGATGAGATGCTTCGATCTGATTTTCCACATCTCTGTTCCTTCGCCAAAAACCAGGATATTTCGCTTAAACAGGCAATGGAAATTTGTTGTGATGCTGACATTTTTGATATGTTTCACCTGCCACTTTCTATGGTAGCTGCTCAGCAATGTGGCCAACTGGATAGTTTGTTGAATGCTAGAGGTGATAACACTACTCCTGATGTATGGCAGATGGCAAACACGAAAAAAAACTACACTTGCAAGAGAGTCTATGCGGCTCTGTCACCCTCTGTTGCTGCTCCAGCACCCATGCAATGGATCTGGAAATCTAGTGTCTTGCCAAAACACAAGATTTTCTTCTGGTTACTGTTACAAGACAGACTGAATACTAGAGTCCTCTTGGCCAGGAAGAATTTCATAATTGAATCTTATGATTGTGTTCTATGTGCAGAAGCAGCTAGTGAAGATTTTATGCATCTTTTCTTTGAGTGTGATTTCAGTAAAATATTCTGGTGGAAGTTGAGTTTTGAGTGGAACTCTGATATGGATATTTTGAGTATGCTTATTGACGCCAAGAAAAGATATAAGCTCATTTGCTTCAAGGAATCTATCATTGTGGGATGTTGGGCCCTTTGGAACCATAGGAACCGATGCATTTTCGATAATCAACCAGTTGATCTTAATAACTGTTTTCAGGACTTTACTTATTCTTTTAAGCTTGTGATGCATAGGGCTAAACCTTCTCTTAAAGAGGGCATGAGCCAGTGGTTGGATACTCTATAACTTTCTGAGTTGTAACTGTGTGTATTTATTGAGAAAATAGAAAATTAAACAGTAGGGATTTTCCCTACTGTTTTTCGCCTCAAAAAAAAAAATGACACCCCCAAGCTTCGCGAAAACTGTGGTTCACACTCCATTGAAACCATTATGGCCTGAGCGCTTGGGGAAAGCTTTGCTGCCATCTGACGTGCTGCCGGCTCAGGAAATGAAGGCCAAGCAGATGAAGATCGTGGAGAAGCACACATGCATGCAATGATTTGGCTTCTCTCATCCCTGTAACTGGTTTTCGTTGCTCGTTTATCAGTTATTCTCGCTTATAAACTTGCTGTCGCAACTGCTGAGGCGCTGTACCTCTTTCCGCCTATGTCTGTAACCTTTCAGACTCTTGAAGTTGTTAGTTTTCCCAGAACTATTAGTCTTCCAGTTTGCTGTAGAAACTCTATATAAAACCTCACTAGTAGGAAACTGCCTTTCTGTGGATCCACATTTTGTGGCGCACGGCTCCGTGCGCCACAAAAAAAGATTCTGTGGCGCACCTAAGCTGGTGCGCCACAGAAAGTTTCACATTCTGTGGCGCATGGAGGTCCCATGCGCCACTGAATGCCTACTTTCTGTGGCGCACGAGCTAGATGCGCCACGGAATTTAACCTTTCTGTGGCGCATGGGCCAGATGCGCCACAGAAAGGCAACTTCTGTGGCGCATGAGGCCATGCGCCATAGAAATCAGAACTTCTCTGGCGCACCAGGCCCCATGCGCCACAGATTTTTTTTTTTGAAATCGGATCCCACCACCCCCCCACCCTCGTGGATCGCCTTTTCAGTTTTGCAAACAGGAAAAGAAAATGATAAAACCTTCAAAAAATAAAATCCTTTCAGATATAGATAGGTTTTAGTGTCTAGTAGGTATAGAAATTTTGAATAAGAATTTTGATCTTTTTTTTGCAAAAAACAGAAGAAAAAAGTTTGAACGGCCATAACTTTTGCATACGATGTCGAAAAAATGTGTTTAATATTTTTTTCTACACATTCCAAAAGGAAAAAAAATTATTTCAAAAAGAAGATTTTTTTCTACAAAATAAAAAAAATAAAAAAATTCAAATTTTTGGATTTGTTGAATTTTTGGATTTTTTGAAGTTTTCTGGATTTTTTGATTTTTTTTGGATTTTTCGAACTTCCTTCTGAAGTTTTTGATTTTTTTTGAATTTTAAAAACACATATATACACATACCACACATAAACTACACACATATATACACATACACAAGGGTTAAGAGGGTTGATATGATACTATTATCAATAAGAACTTGAGTAGCATGAGGGTAGTTGAATTGAATAGAACTTAGAAGTTAAGCGTGCTTGGGTTGGAGCAATCTGAGAATGGGTGACCTACTGGGAAGTCATCATTTGAGATATGATTGGAGTGTTAAAAATGTTCGAAAAATTCAAATATTTAGGGTTTTCCAAATTATTTCATTTTCTGAATTTTTTTGATTTTTTTTTTTGGATTTTTTTTGAATTTTTTGAAAATCCTAGATCTAGATCTGGCCGCCCTTTTTTTAAAATTAAAAAAAATTCTGTGGCGCTTGTTGTTTTCTGTGGCGCATCTGGGGTGCGCCACAGAAATAATATTTTTGTGGCGAGCTTTCTGTGGCGCACCCACCATGCGCCACAGAAAGGGTTTTTGGTGCGCCACAGAAATGCTTTTCTGTACTAGTGCCTCTCTGGTTTTGTTGATGAAATGGAACCGGGGCTCCCCTACAGGGGCCATCTTGATCTAAAAACCTCACGCTTACATGCATGGTTTTCAAATTCAGTGAAATTTCAACGAAATTCGCTGAATTTCAGTGATTTCAGCAGGCACCGAAATAATTACCTTTCGGTCAAAATATTTGAGCAATTTCAATTCTACACAGGAATTTAAAATTATTTGAAATTATTTTAATTTTTCAAATAGCTAAATAAATTTTAAGAGAAAATTTTGGTCATTTGGCCGAAACGAAAACCGAAATCACTGAAATTCACCGAATTTCTGTGATTCCAGCAGTGGCCAAATTTTTCCGAAACTGAAATATAAAACCATGCTTACATCACAAGAGGAAAACGTGGTTCTAACATAAACAAATCTCGATTTTACTAACATGTAACCACCAATAATGGACCTACCATCTTCGTCAAATGGGGATCGCCATCCATGAATAAGAATTGTACAAGCTTGCCAACGCCAGAAAAGGCCATCCCAGCCACATTGTCCTCAGAACATCGTCTTCCCAAACTCGTATCCATAATGAATATCTGTTTGGTAGATACATGGTGGTTGAGAGTAGCGGATGTTGGGGAAGTAGGTACTCTGGAGGCAGTAGATGTATATTGGGATATATAGTGTATATTGGGAGCCAATGATTCATTGGGACAGAGAGAGAGGAAGGGGAGCTTGGGCCTTGGGGAGAGATGGACAGAGAGAGAGAGGGCATGAGAGGAAAAAAGTAGGAACAAGTCATTTTTTCCCTTTGTGAGACGACATACCAATTTTCTTCCACCGATGAGCCAGTGGATTAGAATTATACTCTTAGCCAAAGCAAAGGGAGAAGGGCTCTAACATTGGCAAGTGGATCTGTCATGAAATTCAGTGTAGATTTCAAAATAAATAGCTATGTGTTGTAGTTGTGGTTTTGTGCTACATATTTGCCATAGGGTATGCCTACCTTATGCGCTGATATCCACTGGAATTGTAGATTCTCTTCTAAACAAGTCCTTAAATGTGTGTTTCCCTGCAATAATTTTCTTATACACACATTTGAAGCCATGTTTCCTGCAATTCACAGTTCACACCCCAATTGATTTCCAATTGACAAGAAGATTTTTCTTAGTTTGATTCACAGCCGAAACAACAGTTATATTGTAATTCATACATAAACTACTTGAAAATTGCCAAAAGAAAATTACTTAATTTGATTATCATTCTCTCAATTTTTTCTTGCGGTGGATCTTGCCGTCATTGAATGTGCACACCAACCTTACGACAAGTATGTTTTGTTCGAGCATCTCCACCGGCGCTCCCAATAGGGGTATTGGGCGCGCCGACACCAAAACCTCACCCATCGGGCCTCCCAATAGCGGCAAAATTATCGGAGGAGCCCAATAGAGCGTACGGCAACCCCGCTTTTTGCCCCGTCTGTAGGGAGGCAACCGGGAGAGCCATCAACTGTGGACACGTGTGCCACGTCGCATAATGACGGGCAGGACCGGCCTGTCGGTGACACAACGGCCGGTCAGCGTAATTTATTACGATGACCGGGGACGGTGGAACTTGAGTTAAGGGCACAACGGTTTCTCTGACGTGGAGACGCGTCGCGCCTCGCCTTCCTGACGCGTGTACCGGTGTAACTGCGTCTCGGGAACCGGCGTCGGCTCTAATGGCCGCCCTCGCGTTCCCGCTCTTTGCCTCCATGCCCCACCGTCTTCAAAAACGAGCGCGGCGACCCCTGTGGCCTCCACCGGCGCTTCTTTATCTCCTCTCTCCTCTCCCGTCTCTCCAATCCACCATCACCACCAGTGAGCAACGCTGGCGCACAATGACATAGCCGGAGGAAGTGGCAGCGGCGGACTTCACGCGACGTATAAGAGCTGCCTCAGGGTCGACGAGGAAGCGTTCATCACAAAGCACCACTTCCGTATACCGTCGGGGGTGCGCCTCCCCAGCCACTGAGCGATAAGCGGCAAGGGATACACCGTGTCGCCTCTGCCGGAAGGGAAGGACAGGCTCCATGCGCTCATCGTGAGCGCCGGCGACAGACGCTGGAGCAGCAGGAAGGCCGACCCCGACTTCACCGAGAACAACCCCAACTGGCCGGCAATCCTCGCCGCGCAACGCCAAGCGGCAATCGACGACGATGAGGGTCCGGTCAGCCCCTCGCAATGGAACAGGCTGGGGCGCCGCCGTTGTTGGGGCGACTGCCCTCTCTACGACGTCTTGGTCGGCGAGTACGGTTCGTCCCGCCGCCCGAGCAGAACGTGCCCTGGGTGTGACGCCGACGCCGATGGCCACGTCACGCTCGTCCTCATGTGGATCCTCCTCGCGCTCGACGATGTCGATGTCGACGCCACACCTACTCGTCCCGAAGGAGGAGTCCGTCTCCCCGCGCGAAGATCAAGAAGAAGGCTCCATGTTTTGCGCCGCCACGGAGGACATGCGGCGTCACCATCCGGGATTCTGGCCTGGCAAGGGTCAAGGATGAGATGACCTCGCCTGTGTGCCCCAAGTAGATGCCTGCTCTGCCGATGGAGCCCTGGCACATGACGGAGTAGGAGGCTGAGGCGCTCTTCCAGCTCCAGCTCGCCAAGGCCATGTAGTAATCCTTCGAGACTGCCCAACCGGCCTCGAAGGAGTTCGCGGAGGAGTGGTCCGCGTGGGATG
The DNA here is from genome assembly GCA_947311845.1 of Poa pratensis. Taxonomy (NCBI): domain Eukaryota; kingdom Viridiplantae; phylum Streptophyta; class Magnoliopsida; order Poales; family Poaceae; genus Poa; species Poa pratensis. The sequence continues at coordinate 37,157,915 of CAMZMU010000049.1, forward strand.
AAGACATCGTCATCATCAACGACGACGACGACCATCCGCCTGCCGGAGGCGACGATGGGGAGGCCAAGGTCAAGAAGGAGGCGCCGGAGGAGGCCCAGTTCAACGTGGAAGCCGCGGTCAAGGCGTTCGACTTGGACCGATTCTACCGGGGTCGTTAGGTTTAGGTTTAGGTTAGATTAGTTAAATTTCGTCGAATTTTGTAAAAAATCAATCAAGTTTGAATGAATATACCAAGTTTGCATGAAATACTGGCATTTCATTTTTCAAAATAAGTATATTGGGAGCGCCGGTGGGGAAGGCGCTCCCAATAGGTGGGCAACGTGTGCCGGCGCTTCCAATAACACTTGCCCTACACACTTGCCAGACGCTCTCAGTAGAGCGCCGGTGGAGATGCTCTTATGAATGGTAGCAATGTAGAAAATTTATCTCGGGTAAATTTGCATCTTGAGTGGTAGCACCTTCATTATAAAGAGAATGTGGACGAGTACATGCCTACAGATAATACACCTTTATCATTTTTCTCTTGCTTTCTTGTGATTGTGCGTGAGTCCTAGCCAGTAAAGAGGCATGTAACAAATGAATGGTTGGTGAAGTTGTACATATCACACATATCTAGCCACACAAGGATAAGACTTAGCCTTCCCAAGGCTACATAAGGATGTGTAGCTCGATATATATTTTGTTCCAGAGATTGCTAGGTTGCTCTATTGGTTACTTTTTTGAAATGGGATAAAACCCCATTGGTTACTGGAAACTACAAATATAAACATCATCACATTTAGGTTCACGGTGATTAAATTAGACCACGGGTTTGCTTGAGCGCATGCTGCTCAGTTAGGAATGGGATGTATCAGGATGCTTAGAGTCAAGGTCATTTGCACAGTCTGCGGATCTAATTGTAGAAAGTGTGTTTCGGAGGTTGATTGTTGCCGATTACCAACACCATTGGTCTCCGTCCCGAATTTCCTAACAGCTAGCTTGACGCCTATTCTTGGCAACGCAGTGAGTTTGCTGGTTGGCGAAACAGCGGCAGCGGCAGCGGCTCCGTCTATCCCTCGTCTAGTTTAGAGAGCTGGTGCCTGCACTTCGGCGAGCGTCGGTGATGCTCTGCGCCATGTGGCTGTGCAGGGTGCGAAGACGTTTGAGGACTGTGCCACTGTTCGCTGACTCCCGCCGGCTAGCGACTGTTCGATTATGCCAAGCGATGGATTTCTCCTATGAGAACGACGGGGAGGCCTACTGTCAAGGTTGTTACTGCACTACTGTCCTCCATGATGTTCGCGAGACCGTGACAAGGTGTAGGCCAGTTTTAACTCACCAAATTTACTCCGTCAGTTCCTGCGCGAGTGTTCACCAGCCAGCCAAATGCTTTGATTGTGTGGATTTTGCTGCTTAAACAGTCCGACGATGGCTACCAATGCCTACGTATAGGCTGAGCATCTCTATCTCTAGAATTGGGGCGCAGAGACTTTTCAATTCCTCAAGGACAGGCCAGTGGCCTGGTGGTAGCGTTTGGCAGTGGCCAACCTACCCATCCGGGTTCGACTCCTCTAGGGAGCGAATTTCCGGAGCCTCACCCGGGGGCACTGTGCTAGGTACAGTGCGGGCGCACTGTTCATGGGTGAACAGTATTCGCTAATAAGGTGCCTCTCGTCACGCCTGTATGCCACATGAGATTAAGTTATATTCCAGACGTGCTTGATATAGGTTGTAGGTTTGTTTAGGCTCTCAGCTGGGGTGTGCGTGTGGTGTGTGTTGCTGTGAGTTTGATCAGATGCTACAACTTGTATCAATTAGGAGGTGCAAAAAAAAAAAAAAAACTTTTCAATTCCTCCAATTTTAACCAGAAGTTTTTCGGCAGATCATCATAGCACCAACATTCGACAAAATAGGCCGTAGCCCCGCTTTATAAATAAAGCCACAACGGCCGAACCGATACAACGTGATGAGGGGAACCTCTTACAAAGCATATCAAAGATAAGAAAGAAAGAACAAGGAACGCCAAACTTGCCACCGGAGAACACCAGAACAAGCCCACGAAATACCGAACTCCACGGCGACGCCCCCAAGAGGGTAACGACATGGCATGTCGCCGTCGTCGAGACCGACGGTCAAGGGTTTTCACCCGGAGCCTTGGCGCGTCAAAGGGACCCACAACAGCGCCCCCAGGAGGGTAACCATACCCGCAGGCATGGCCGCCACTGGCACCGAGGTGCTGAGCTTTCGCCCGAAAGACCCTTCGCCCCACGCCCGGTACAAAGGACCCGTCCACCGCCTCCGAGCTCGGCCTCCGAAACACGATATGGGAGCTGCCAGAGCCGAAGCGCCGCAACACCAGGGACCCCCGCTCTCCGCTCCTCGCCATCCAAACAGCCAAGGAGAGAGACCATCACCACCGCTACGTCGCTCGCCGCAGAGACGCCCGTGCAGTCCACCTTCCAGGGCCGCCGCCCCGGCATCCGCGACCTCAACCCGAGGGACCAACAAGTCGCAGGGTCACCGTGATGAACAAGTGGGGCCGGTGAAAGAAACTAGGCCCGCGAGAGCGACAACCGCAACCGATAAGAGGAGATCCCGTCCTCCACCGTCCGAGACGGTCGCCGACCGGACACAACAGTAGGTCCGGTCAGGCCCAGATCAGCCCTCACAGGCCCGACCAGTCCCGCCGTCGTGCTGCAGCGCCAAGGTCACAGTTGTCCCTCCTACAGATAGACTCGGGGCGTTCGCACAGGCTGGGGCCTGTAAAACTCAGATCGGGCCCAGATCTGGGCCGAGGAACCCTAGCCATGGCCAGCACCCGAGCTCCACCTAGCCCTGCCACCGTGCTGTCCCCTACTGCGCCGCCGTTTAGCCACCGCCGCCACGGCCGACGCGAGCGCCCGCCCATGGCCCTTGATGGCCGGCCACCGGGAAGGAGCCGCTGCCCCGCCCGAGCGCGTAGGTCCGCATAGCCTCCACGCCGCCGCCAGCCGAGCTCACCGCCACGCCGAGAGCAACGCCCCCACCCAGCCACCGCGCCGCCGCCGCCGTGTCAGGGAGAAAAAGGGCCCCGCCGCCACCGACGCTGCCCGGGCTTTGCCCGGCGGCACCCTCCGACGGCGGCGAGGAGGAGAAGGAGAAGAGGGAGGGAGAGGTGGCGGCGCAGGGGAGCCCCGGTCGCCCGCGGCGGTGACGCGGGGGGCTAGGGTTTCGAGCTGGGTTTCCGCTCGGGCGCCCTTCCTGTTAACTCGCCACTGAACTTCTTCTCACGCTGGTATTCAGTGCCGCCCACTTACCACGCTGCTTTCCACCCTCTCCGCTGGTATCTCCGGGTACTCTTTTCTAACATTTGCAAACTGAAATGGCATCTGCCAACCTATAAGGCCAACAAACAGAATTAAGGATAAATACAGAGCAACCTTGTTTCATGCAGCTGACCGTAACTGAAATTACTGAACTTGCCTATTGAATAACATACACCCATGCAATGTTATCCTATGGATCACGAATTTTAGAAAAATAAAAGATATGGCATAATTAGACCGTCTTTATCCAGATCCAAAGGTCGAAGATTGCAGTCTTACGCATAAGTTGAACATGGAGAAAGCTAATTGAGTAGTGCCATACGGTGGGAACGTATATAATGAAGATACATTCATCTTTACTATTAAATGGGAGTTGGTAATTCATACGTCCTGCGAACCGTGGTCCGCCGAGTGGCTCGCACGTCGCTCCCTCGATCGCCCGGCGAGCGCACACATATGGGCCAAGCCCAGCAAAAAACCGCCGGCCCTCGCCCAGCTCGCACGTCTCTGCCTCTCCCCGAGCGAACAGGACAGAAGCAAGTCTAGGTTTCCTTCTTCCCCGCCGCCACCAGATTGAGCTCACAACTGCGGCCGCTGAACCCAACCAGCCCCTTGCTGTTCGTCGCCTCCCCCAAGACCCACCGACGAGACCAAGCGCTGATCAAGATTGATGCCACCGAGCTCGCACACCTCGTCTCTCCCAGATCCTCATGGATGATAATTTTGAAGCTGCTGATACATCCCGATTTGAAGTTATGTAATATGTCCAACTGTCTGGTTGTCTCATATTTTGCTTCTTTAGAGAAGAGGAAACGTGAGGAGAAGTTGGATGCCACATCACGGTTTGCTCTATTTTGGTACGTCCGCCGGCCGGCGACGACACGAGATGGTTGATCGCAGGCGGCCGCAGTGAACTGCCGTCCTATCTCCTATGGGATGATCGCTGGCGGCCAGAGTTGGCCATCTTCAGAGAAGGTCGTCATCATCTCGCCCTGTCTTCGAAGTCAAGTTCAATAACAGATGGAGCTGGACGTCTTTATATTCTGCATGGTGTAGTCTTCAAAGTTAGACATATGGAGATGGACGTCTTCAAATCGAATGATCGATCTATCCCGGCAAGTCGTGTTTGATCTAATGCTTCAATGGTAGGTTACCAGTTCCTCGTGCAGGGACTAACGATTTGTGCTATTTTCGTCTTTGTGTTTGCTACATCTGGTGCAACTTTAGACATGGGGATGCATGAGATTTGCACTACCTTGCTTTTTTATTACACTGTTATTTATTATTTGTTTCTCTCAGTTTTACTTCACTCTGCATCTTGCAGTTATTTTATTTTTTTGACAGGAGCTCGTGTACAAGATCAACAAGGGAAAGCACAAACACACACGAACACAGGCGAGACGCACACGACGCACGCCGAACTCGGAACCACCGCGAAGAACACCAGCTTCCAGCACCGCCGGCACGCCGCCGGGACAGAAGAAGGCGCACTCACCTCGCACCAAAGCCACCAGCTCGAACAACCTTGTTGAGTCGCTGCATAAACCAGCTGACGCAGGCGCCAGCATCTTGCCGATGAACGAGAATCAGCTTCGAGCCGCCAGCAAGCCCTCGCCGTCTCACGCCGGAGACAAGCACGAGGACTCCACCCATCTTCCAGCAAACCCACCGAGGCCGCCGACGCAGACGAACACCGCACCTGCAAGCTCCAGAAGATTTTGACCAAAAGCACGTCCACCCGCCGCTGCGGAGGACAACGAACCCCCCAAACGCGAGCCACCACCGCCATCACGGACGGCGGCTCGGGGAGACGCGCGCTGCGACTCCGGAGAGCAGCAGACACGCAGAGGACGACGGATCCGCCAAGGGCCTCCACCGGAGCACCCGTAGCAGAGGAGGGGACCGCCGCCAACAAAAGCCACTCCGGCCACGCCGCCACCACCTCAGCGCCGCCGGCTAGCACCCCACACACACCTAGGCTATATACACACCGGGATCCGTCGATTCCCCGACCTCCCGCCGCCGGAGCGGCCGCGGAGGCGAGGAATCGAGCGGATCCGCCGGCGGCGAGCTGGATGCACGGGAAGAGCCCAAAAACGCCTCTAACACTGTAGATGGGGAAAGAGGAGGAGGGGCGGTGCGAATGGTCAGCAGTTATTTTGGCAGCATGGGTACTCACTTTTTATTTTTCTCTATATTGTTTTTTCACAGATATACCAAATACAAGGTCACTTTATTGGAGAAAAACTATATGCCTAAAATGATTGTCCCTGAGGATCTCAGGATACCTCTTGACCTCCTTCAATATGGCTCCAGAAGATGTTTCCATAAGAACCACCTCTCTGATGATCCTTTATAGCATCACTAACTTGAGTGTCGAACATGCATTTAGCCCTCCTTCTGTTCAGTTGCCCATGGCTTCAGAAGATGAAGAACTGTTACGTGATGCTGAGGTTCTCATCCCCGTTGAACCAGAAGGTATAAGGAAAAAGGAGAGGCCAACCAACAAAGGCATGTCTTGCCTGGTCAAAACGCGGTACATTTCTCCACTCAGTACTGATGCAGCCAAAATGATAATGCCAACTGATTCCAGTCCATTACTGAAAAGCAAGCAAAGGAAATGCGAGAATTGTGGGAGGCCGTGGTAATGTCCTGAAAAATCTTAATGACCGGTATGCCTTTTTGTACTTAAAATATTCTTCAATTTCTGAATGGCTACCCTACTTTGCAATCCTTATGCAGCCAATGACATGATTTTGTGCTTGTTTATATCAGACAGAAACTGATCAAAGCCATCTCAGAATCCTTCAGAGTAGCTAAATCACGCCCTGTACAACAGACTAAACGTGGGATGGAACCGTATTTGTCCTCCCTCTGGTACCTGATTTTGGTACGTATGAATTTTCAGATGTTACTTTATTTCATGCACTCGTTATTCTTTTTTACAGGACTACATTTTTCAATCTTTATTTAGTTACTTGATGGTGTATCAAACACGGGAGCAACACTTGGAAAAGAGGGGAGTCAAAAAAATCAAGAAGGTATAGTGCTTATGTAATGAGGGCGCCGGTAGCATGAGCTACAATAATTTTTACAGGACTACATTTTTCGTTCTTTATTTAGTTACTTCATTTGGTTGCTGCGATTTTGCAGGAGTGGTTGCGTCATATATGGTGTCTGATGTTGACCTACTGCATGGAGAAGAGCACTACGGCTGTTCACCGCCGCATTCAGCCTTCTGTCCAGATGTTCATCCCCTGTTCGTCCTACATGGATCCTCTAACTCGGAAGGTCGGTCAGCCATTAATGCCCCTATCTAAACTTCTAAAGTCTGAAACTATCCCTTTGCAAATCTCTGAAGTATGAACATTGTTAGTATTTCGTCATAATGCTTTTTGTAAATTGCAGCAAGTAGAAATGACTTGAACTTGCAGCTTAACTGTTATAGAGCTTGTGATCATGGAGCTCTACCTTATACTATGGACCAAAAGAGAGTAAGCAACAGTTGCCACAGCCGTCGGGGCACCTCTTACTGACATAAGAGCTACTCTGCTTAGAGTGAGCACCCCTTGCTTTTTATGTTCAGCACATAATATCATGATTATAACTCTTCATAGTTATTGGATTACATATGTTTACATGACTAGCTGAACTACCTTCTTTGCCGTATCTTCATCTGTGTCCATGGGGGTATCAACAAAAGACAATTCCCAATGATTGTTGATGTAGAATATTGTTATACATTTACTATTTAGTTGAAAGTTCTTTTTCGAGCTTGGGTTTGATGTCAAATTTTCTGCTACAAGATCATTGTTATACATTTACTATATAGAGTATTGTTTTTTTATCATTGCCGAGGGAATATCTGACGGCCAAAAGGTCAAATCTTACTCTGTTTTAATGGAAGGAATTAATGGATTAGCTAATTAGGCATTTCTGCTTACTCATGGTTAGTACTACATATGTTAAACTGAGCCAGATTCCTTTATAGTTCAGAGAGAAAACAACCAGCTGCCAATTTTTGTCCTTCTAATTTTACATACTGAATCGTTGCATTTTATCATGATTAGATTGTTGTTTTCAATTAGTTATCTACTACGACTTTGTACATAAATATGTTACCGGAGAAGGAGAAGGCCATATAAACAAAGAGGCGGGAGTTGCTCGACTAAAGGATTCCTTCGAGGTAAGAGGCTGCAGCATGGAATGATGGGGAAGCAAGACAGAGAAGAAAGCTCATGTTCAGGCAAGTGACCGCGGGTGTTGGTTCGTACAAATAGTGTAATAAGTTAAATTTGTACAATGTACCGCACTAACACACTAGAGATTAATGTGCATTGGACAGTGAAATGAGAAGTTTAAAGGAGGGTTCTTTGTGTTTAGTTTTTTATAAGCTATATATAAATGCAAATTATGTACCATCACATTTGCCCATATTTTGAATTTGAACTATGGTTTCCATCATCACGTAATGCACGGGTATTCAACTCCTCATTTGTCGTTGGAGGTTATAGCAACATCTAAGGGCAAAATTTTACTTGAGTTCAAACAGAAAAATGAGTGTCATGATAAAGTAGGTTGATGACTCATATGCACAAAATATTTTGTTCCTAATGAATGCATGATTCAAAATCAATTTATCCGTGTGCTCCGTAGCAACGCACGGGCATTTAGCTAGTAGCGTTAAAATCCCGGTTTGTGAGAAAGAACGATCTCAATGGTTCGCTTGCTTCTGGGACAATTCCAAGTCACTGTTTCTGCAACCAATGCCACGTGTTCTGTTATGTATATTGGCATGATACATGACAGGTTTTAGATTTTTTAAATCAAAACAGAATTACGTTTCCCTAGGAATCGTTGTACGTTAACGCTCCTTATCATCGGACGAGTCGAGTAGAGTTCTTTGTGATTCTGCACAAATTCGATTTGAGTCCAGCTATAAATGATTACATGGTACAATATGCACATAACCTCTGTCTAGACCCAAGACGCGGGTATCTCGAATAGCTAGCAAGCAATCATAGGCACGAGACGGGCACTTACGCCAGCCGAACCAAACAGACTCGTCCGCCCAGAACTCCCTGACGAGCTTCTTATCTGCAAAAGAGAGAGCAGACACATGAGAACAAGTCATTTCATCCGTCAAAACACTAACAGAAGCTTTTCCAAAAGAAGAAAAATGTTACTACGAAAAGCTGTAAGGAGGGAGTAAGGAACGAGGCAATCAGCACCGCATGCACCTTCGACCTTGGAGTGGATGCTGGCGGTCGTGGAGGACTCGTCGGAGTCGACAACACCCAAGCTACTGGAAACGGATTTGCCTGCAATAACCAAGAAACTGTCTGATTCAAGAACCACGCGAGAAGAGTCGGCAGGAGAGAGCGGCGGTGACTACATACCTTGTGAGGAGCAGAGGAGGTGAGAGAGAGCTCGGAACGAAGGCGCCGCGGGTGAAAGTGAGCTTCTTATCTGCAGAAGAGACAGCACCCAGATGAGAAAAGTCATTGCATCCGTAGAACAACTGCCAAAAGCTCATTCGAAAAAAAAACTACGAACAGCTAAAACAATGAGTAAGGAATCAGGCAATCAGAACCGCACCTTCTACCTTGGAGGCTTGGAATGGACACTGGCGGTAGCGGAGGACTCAGTGAAGCGGCCGACGATCACCGTGGTGGCACCGGGTTTCAACATGCAAAAAGAGAAACCAGGGAATGATCGGGGACAGAGTGGCGAGAGAGTACGCGTGGAGGAGCAGAAGAGGCGATAGAGAGCGCGGAACGAAGGCGCCGCCATGGAGGAGAGGAAGGAATGAAGGGACACGCCAGGCAAGGTTTTGCCCGTTGCTGTTATAGCTAGCTTGGGTACGTGAAGCTCGCCATCACCAAGAGATAGTGTTTTTTATTTTTGATTTTAAGAGATAGTGTTAGTTAGCTCATGCATTGCTCGCCATCGAGCTTCTACCTTTTGGCACCGGCCCACCATGAGACCGAGGGAAAGTGGTAAACAGGTCAGTCTGTGCAGCATGTGCTTCCGCCGGATCCCTGTGCTGCTGATCGATGCTGTTGAATGGGTTTCCTTGACTTGTACGAGCACATTGACAGGTGAAGGCACACCATTATTCCATCTAATATATTATTCCAAACCATCTCCTTTATAAAATCTTGGTGCAGAACATAAAAAGTCCCCTCATATATATGCAGCATACAACCTTAGTACAGAACTGACTCAACATCACACCTTTCAGGTTTTTCTTTGTTGTTGCAACGAGCTCCATAGATTGAGCATGCCTTTTGTATTAAGCTCCTTCACTACGGGAAAGCCACAAGATGCCGACGGCCGAATTATAAAAACCCCGTCGGCATAGCCCGACATACGCCGACGGCAGCCGTCGGCGTCTACAATGCCGTCGGCGTACAAGGCCCGCCGTGACGGCACGCAAATGGGGCTTTACGGCATTGATACGCCGACGCCGGTGTCTATTTTGATACGCCGACGGCGGCCGTCGGCGTCTACTTTTTTCTATTTTCCATTTAATATGAAATAATTCATATCTTTAAATCCGTAAATCGAAATTTAACAAATTAAATGTCTAAATCGATTATAAAAATGAGAGGAATCCAAATATGAAATCCATAAAATCTTTTTCACCATGCACGTGACATTTTGTAACATATGTTTGGTACTTGCTTAATTAAAAAGTCATTTTTGACACTTAAAAAATGGAAAATGATATTTACGAAAATATTTTGGAAATTTTTTTTGGCAACAATGTTTTGCATACCAAGACACCCCTATGTGTCAAGTATGGACACATTATCACAAACTATGGCATGGGGATGGCCATAACTTGGTCATTTGACGCGAAATCTATACACGTCTATAGATGATAGACCTTTTTGTGAAGCATTTTTTGAAATATTTGTCAAAACTCAAGTTTATCATTTTTGCTAGCAACTAGTACACATAAAAGGACTCCTTGTCAAAGGAATTCATTTTTTGAGTATTTTCTCAATTTCTTTTATTTTTTTGAAAAAACGGTCAAAATGACCGTCGTGCCTATTCAATGAAAGGGGTCACATTTTTCAAAACTATCGATATTTCTGTGATAAAGTCACTACTTGTGTACCTAAAAATGATTTTTGTAAAAATATAAACAAAACTATCACACACTTGTAGTTTAATTTCAATTACTTTTGGAAAATCGGCATAAAGTCATTTAAATAGGAATAATTAGGTAAAAATCAAGAAAATTCCTAATACTTAGGTATTATCCATAAAATATGTAGTACCCTTTGTGACAATAAGATGGGTGCCTTTTGCAACATATTTTTGGTATTTCCTCCATAACAAAAGTCATTTTTGGCACTTGAAAAAAGGAAAATGATATTTATAAAAATAATTTGGAATTTGTTTTTGGCAACAATGTTTGCCATACCAAGGCACGCCTATGTTTAAAATATGGACACATCATCACAAACTATGGCACAGTGATGGCTATAACCTGGTCATTTGGCGCGAAACATATACATGCCTATAGATGATAGACCTTTTTGTGAAGCATTTTTTTGAACAATTTGTAAAAAAAGAAGTTTATCATTTTTAATAACAACTAGTACACATAAAATAACTCAATGCCAGAGGATACCTTTTTTTGAGGGGTTTTTTCACTTTATTTAATTGTTTTTTCAAAAAAGAGTCAAAATAGCCAACATGACTATTCATCGAAAGAGATCAATTTTCTAAACCATCGATGTTTATACAATGCAAAGGATGATATGGATGTCATATTTGAATTCGTCTCATTTTTCTATTTGACATAGACATTTTATTTTTCAAATTTCGATTAACGGAATTAAAGATATGAATTATTCCATTTAAAAAGGAAATAAAAGTAAAATTAATTTTATTGTCATTTATTCAAAATATACTATTACATAATCATTGTTACTTATTCAAATGAATTTTTTAAATTAAAACAATGAAAAGTGTAATATCATAACTCAGGGGTTAATATGATTGATATGATACAAGTATCAGTAAGTTCTCATTTCTCATTTGGAAGCTAATCTTGAAGGAACTCAAAAGTTAAGCGTGCTTGGGCTGGAGCAATTTGAGGATGGGTGACCGAACGGGAACTTTGACCAGCGTAATTACTTTGACCTATGATTAAGTGTGTAATTAGAGATTTAATATGTAGCTGAGTTAGAAATTTCGAAATAGAAAAAAAAGTTTTAAAAAATTCAAAAAATTCAAAAATATTTGCATGCAAAGGAAGGCTGACGGAACGGCCGGATGCCGTCTTGTGGGGCCCACCACAGCGTACGCCGACAGGGTCGCAGACGCCGACGGCGGATTGGGTACGCCGACGGTCAAATACGCCGACGGCCGGAAGCCGTCGGCGTCTTGTTCGATTCCTGTAGTGATAGGTGTTTTTCACCGTAATTATATCAAACTCTGAACATGCGGGAGCTCAACTGCCCGCGAGGTGGTGGCACAAAAAGTTGGTCCAACTCTGAACATATTCACGTGTCGCGAGAGTTGGTCCAGTCCCAGCTTCGTCACACCTTCTTCCCCATTTACGACGACTAGAACTTAATCACTTGCCATCCTTAAATCAAATATTGGCAACACACAAAGTCATAAAATAGTACTCCCTCCGTCCACAAAAAGATGTCTCAACCTAGTCAAAATTTGTATGTATGTATGTACACACTAAATCATGTCTAGATATATACAAATTTGGGCTAAGTTAAGACATCCTTTTGTGGACGGAGTGAGTAGTAAGTTGCAATACAAAAATATAAAGAATATAGAGTATGAGCATGATATTTGAACTAAGCTGCAGACACATACTAATTGCATGATTTCACCGTAATTATATCAAACATTCCACGCTGTTGAAACTCACATGCTAGTTTTGACATAAGAGGTACAACCAAGCTAGCTAAACCGGATGAATCATAGAAGTGCTAAGCATGTCGAACATCTACCTATGGCCGGCTCACGCTGTATGTAAGAAAATTAAGCGTCACCAGTCACTTTTCATACATGGATTGGAAGTTGTAGCAGAGAAGTTCGTCACCACTCACCAGTCACTTGAAGAATGCATCTACCCAATAAATCAGATTTTCAAAATTAACCACGGAGCAAAGCAGAGGACATGTCATGCGCGCGTGCACCATGAAGAGAGCACAGCACATTGTAAGAACGGCATTTATTTTTGAAGCCAGCATTTTTTTTTCCTTCTCTGAATTGTATGTCCAGGAGAGATGAAAATCGATCTTTCAAAAGTTCACATATTCTTGGCAAGTCAGGCACATAGCACATTAATATAAATTTATAGAAGCGCGGTCTATTTCCTGAATTCATGTGTAATCCATTTATTTGAATTTTTCTTTTGTACAAGTGCAATTCAAGATGGTTAGGTGAAAGGAAAAACAACGCCCATGCAAGTGATTGGCTTCCATGTCAATCCAATGGCAGAAATGACCGAATTAATAGAGGCAAGCAATATTATTTTGGTGTTCATTACTTCTATATTGGTCTATTCCTAAGAAAACTTCTACACTGGTCCCGCGACACAATAAATAAATTTGAATCATAATGACTATTTACTTAGATCAGGAGTATATTATATCGAGTGGAGATTTTTAGCTCCCGAGTTCAAGTGCTCACTCCAATATAAAAAATTCGAAAAATTCTGAAAAAATGGGATGTAGCCAATAGTACTGTATATCTCATGAACCTGCAAAATTTCAACTTTAGATACTTTGTATTTTGAGCTACACAAAAGTGAGAAAAGTTTGGATCTAAATATGCATACTTTCGAAACTCTAGTTTGTATCAGATTTTGTTATTTTTATGTAGCCCATAATATAATGTATTTCAAATTAAAAAATTGCATGTTTGTGGGATACATCATTGCCTACATCGGAATTTTTTTCATATTTTTTTGGAACTCGCTAATATGATTTTCGAAAAAATATTAAACGGAGGGAGCACTGGAGCTCAGGAGCAAAAACACTTTCCATATTATATCGTGCTTGTCAGTGTATCCTCTCGGGCAAACCATAGAAGCGATGCAAAAAAAATAGAGAATTGGGTTTCCAGCGAAAAATATATACACTTGGAAGAAGATCGTTCTGAATGGTGCATATTACAGTTGTGCCTGTTTTCAAAAAGCAAAGAATAGCAAAAACCGTTGACTACTGCCAAAAAATAGTTTCAACATATTTGCTTCTCAAGAGCACTTGTTACAATGTAAGATGTGTGACCTTTGAAATTCTCTAAAATCTTAGAGATGTATTCAGTCCAACCTGTTCACATCACAGATTAAATTGCACAGACCTTGCTGCATAATAAATATAAATAAAGAAATACAAAGGGGTAGCGATATAGATTGATATTTCTCCAATCGAACTTCAGTCTCAAGTACACAGATTTTTTTAGCACACTATGCAGCAATGTGTTTATTCAGCATCATTACCTCCTCACACAACAGCAGTAGAAACACTATGTGCATGTCTTGCATGTCCAAACTCCTCGTTGTGCTAGACTAGTTTAGATAGATGCTTACAACATTGTAAATGCACAGAGCTATTGGTTGGTAGATTCAAGACGCAAATTAAGCATCATAACTCTAGCTAGGTTCATTCATCTGATAGTATTGGCCAGAGATAGACATTCAGCAAGAGTATGCGGCAGTGGCACAGAGCTATTGGGGACTTCGACGACGCTTCCATCTGCGAGATGATATGCTCCAACAACTAACAGCTTTCTCTCGTACATGTCAAAGCTCAAGTACATGGTGTCAGCACTAATGGAGGCTCAGCGGAAGCAATTCCGACGACAGCCAGAACTTTGATCTGACCTGCTGGACTCCCTAGCCGCTTCATCGCCCGAACGACTTGCGATGTAGCCGGGATGACGATCTGATTATCTAATGCACTGCTTGGCCTCTTCGTCCCAAGGAGGCAAGGAGTCGCGCGGCGGCTTCCATTCTGCCTCTGCCGCCACCGCCGAATTGAGAATAGGAGGATAGGGTTGGTTCGAAAGGGGACAGGAGAGAATTATAGCTGGCCAATCGTGCCGCACGGCACGGCACGTCGTGTGCCGAGCTCGGCACGGCCCACGAACGGCACGGTTGCATTCGTGTCGTGCCGTGCCGGCCCATGGGCTGCGGCCAGAGCTCGAGCACGAGCACGCCGGTACGCGACGGGCACGGACGGTCGGCCCACGTAGGGCCCGGGAAAACTGGGAAACAAAAAAAATAAAAAAAAAAGGGGGCAATGGTGATATGATTTTAATACTTTTTATTTAGCTAGCAAGCCGTCTCATTAAAACCTTCCAGTCCCCTTAGGTACCCTGGAAGGAAAAGAGTGCGTCTGAAACTTGCTGCTCTCCGACTTAAAAAGGAAAATTATAAAGGTGGTCATGGAGCGCTTCTCTCCAACACACGTGACCTCGGCATCCGGTGCGAGTTGACGTGCCGCGCCAAGTGACCGATACCGCACCTCGGGGGCAGGCGAGGATCTTGTTGCAGTCCGGCCAGTTACACAACGCTTGGTGTATCTTCGTGCCATCTTCGAGTGTCTCAAGATGATACTCGAAATGGCCCTCCACCCACACCCATGCGGTTCGCCGCCTCACCGGCTCCGGGATATCTCCATCGGGGGGAGGCGGTTGCTCCATAGGATGAGAAGTGTCAAGTGTGAGAGGAGAAGTTTGTGATGAGTATGGGAGTATAAGTGTGAGTGAGGAGGCCTATTTATAGCACAAAATAGTGTTCGAAATTTAAATTTTGAAGGCAAAGGAGCCGGCCGTGCCGAACATGGGCCGCCGTGCTCAGCGTGCCATGCGTGCTCCACGTGCTTGCACAAATAAAAAATATTATTTTTTTAGAAAAATAACAAAAATGGGGACAAAGGTGATATGATTTAAATAATTTTTATTAAGCTAGCAAGCCGCCTCATTAAAACCTTCCAGTCCCGTTAGGTACCCTGGAAGGAAAAAGAGTGCGTCTGAAACTTGCTGCTCTCCGACTTAATTGTTCATATTACAGACCAAGTTCAGTACAAGAATAAAAAAAAGGAAAATTACAAAAGGATAAGAAAATTATTCTTCATCGTCGATATGAAGATACTCTAGTGCAGCAGTCAACTCGGGGTCCTCCGGCATGTGTTGGGTTCTTCTCTTCGCCCGATCGCGATCTTTTACCGTCATCAAACTCTTCACCATATCGGGGTGTAGACTAGCTCTTCTTGGTTCGAGTACTCTTCCGCTTAGACTGAATGTTCCCTCTGACGATGTTGTTGACACGGGGACTGTTAACACATCCCGTGCTAGTATGGAAAGCACGGGATATGTTTGTTTGTGATCACGCCACCAGTCCAATATGTTGAAGTCATCTTCATCATGGACGATAAGAGGACGGTCGTTGAGGTAAGCTGCTAATTCATTCCCGCCGGCGCTGCTTGAACTTCCACCAGCGGCGGAGCTGGCGAACATCTTGAAGATGGTCTTCTTCTTTCCGGGCCGTTGGGCTTGTGGAGGCCGTGGCGGACGAACTGTCCCTGCAAACTTATTCTCGTACTTGTCGTACAGATCAGCGAGTTTGCTCTTAATAGTAAATTGGTATTGACTATAATCATTGTTTAATGCCTTCATTAAGAGAGATAGAGCGTCACCGAACCCCCCAACTTTAGCCCTCGGATCCAAAATGAATGCAAATGCACACAAATCAGGAATTTCTTTCCAATATTTTACAAACTTTGCCTTCATTTTTTTAACAGCCTCTCTTAGCCTAGGATCATTTTCATGTACTTTTAAGTGATCAGCAAGGAAATAAATTTGATGCACTAGTAGAGGAGTTGTGGGATAATAAACCCCAGATAAAATGTTCGTTGCATCGTAAAGACATTCTAGAAATTGCATGACCATGTTTGCAATATCCCAGTCAACAAAAGACAAATAGATGTCACCTTGTGAATTTGCATTAACAAACGTGGTAAACATTTATTTGGTCACATAATGAGCTTTTTTTAGTTCCCAAGTATCTTTGGTCACATAATGAGCTACAACACTTAGATAATCTTGCTTAGCTCTACCGCTCCATATATCAGATGTTAATGAAACTGAAAATGTACAGTTCGCGAACTCATCTTTTATGTCATTTCGCATTTTTTTAGCTAGTATTTTCATATCCCTAGATGTAGTTTGCCTAGAAACTGGATGATATTGTGGATTATGGCAAGTTTGAATCCAATCTACAACAGCGGGATACCCCCCAAAACCAAGCGGTAAATCATGTGCAGCAATAACATGGCATAGTCCTCTACGAGATTCAGTAGGATCGTAGTTGAAGTTCCTTACCTGACCGTCGGGGGCATAAGGTAGATCGCCCTGTCTTCTCGCCGACGCCTGTGAGCTCGCCACCCGGTGTGACTTGAGGTGCCGGTCCAAGTGACCGGTACCATGCTTCGAGGAGCCGCTGAGGATCTTGTTGCACCCCGGCCACTTGCACAGCGCTTGGTGCTCCTTCGTGCCATCTTCGATTGTCGCAAGATGATACTCGAAATGGCCGTCCACCCACACCGCTGCGGTTCGACGCCTCTTTGAGCCGGTAGCGGTAGAGGAGGGTAGTGGTAGAGGAGGGGGCGGCGGCACTATTAGAAGCAGCGGCATTACTAGAACCAGCAGCGGATGAGTGATATTCTTGGCTAGTGTGTGGCTGTGGTGTTGATTCCATGTAGGCTATATCTTCGACAGTAAAACCTAAAGAACCGAGGGGAAAGTTGATCATCGGCTCCGGGATAAACCCTGGGGGATTTGGGTCAAAGGGATCCATAGGATGAGAAGTGTGGAAGGAGACGTGTGGGATGAGTGTGAAAAAATATGTGGGTGAGTAGCCCTATTTATAGCACAAAATGTTGGAGTTTAGGGTTCAAAATTCAAATTTTAAAGAAGAAAAAAGCCCTCCAACGGTCGGCCGTGCCGAACCTGGGCCTCGCGTGCCACTGGCGACGCGTGCCGCACGGTCGGGCATGGCCCGACAGGCCTCCAACGGTCGCGCGCCCCTCCAACGGTCGGCTGATGGCGCCGTGCTTCGCGTGCCTTCGCGGGCCGAGGCCGTGCTCCGCGTGCCGTCGCCTAGCCTAGGCGGGCCGTGCTTGTGCCCGTGCCGTGCCGGCCGTGGGCCAGCACGATTCTGGCGTGCCGTGCCGGGCCGGCCCGCGTGCCCTAGCTCGGAGCTGGGCACGGGCACTAATGGGCCTCATGCCGGCATGACACGATTCAAGGCGTGCCGGGCCATGCTTGGGCCGGGCCAAAAATAGTGTGCCTCGTGTCGGCCCGTTTGGCCCGGCCCGTTTGGCCAGCTATAGAGAGAATGGAGAATAGGGCCGACGGCCGATGGGCCTCTTTTTTGTTTATTTTTTTTACAGTGCCGATGGGCCTCTTAATGATTGAGTGAGAGGGTTCATGAATTTTTGTCTGCACGTGCGTTCCGGCCCTCTGGTATATGGGCCTCGCTTGGATTGGCATAAAATAGTCCAAACCGGCTGGAAAGTTTACAGACCTAACCAGGCCCTACAGAAATTCCAGCGCAGGCGGGAAAAAAATTTCGGTTCCATCCAAGCGAGCCCTAAGCTCTTTCCCTCCCGGGTCGAACGAGCGGGCGACCCGGGAGGGAGGGGGCAAACCCTAGCCAAGCAACCCTTTCTCGCCCCATGCCTACCCGGCCGCCGTTGCCGCCGCCGGCGGTGGTGGCGGAACCCGGTCGTCAAAGGCGACAGGGGAGACGGCATGTCCCGACGGGCTGACTCTGCGCGGAGGAGGACGCAGGGGCGGAGCTCCGCCCTATCTTAATTTTTGGCAAATACATTCATATACACGTGTTTTTTCTGAACAATTTGTGTGGTCGTCGTAAAAAACGTGCTCCGTGTAAGAAAGTTATGTGTGGTTTAGTGAAAACTGCGCAAAATTGATTCCGAGCCAAAAACACGAACTAAATCTAATCTACTTGGAAACCAATGATACGTATCCAACGTATCTATAATTTTTTGTTGTTCCATGCTTGTTATATATCATTGCCACATGGTTTTATAATGATTTTATATCATTTTGGCATATTTTCTGGAACTAACCTATTAACAAGATGCCCAGTGCCAGTTCCTGTTTTATGATGTCTTTTTGTTTCAGAAAAACTAGTCGGGAAAGTTTCCCGGAATCGCGTGAAAATTTACATGAATTATTTTTACAAAGAAACAAAGACGGAGCCAGAAGGGGGACTGCAGGGGGGCCCACAGCCCCAGACGCCACCTGGCCGCGGCTTGGGCCCACGTAGGCGCCTCCGGAAGCTTCTCGAGTCGCCCTTTCGCCTAAATTCTATTCCTCCCGAAAACCCTCGGTATCCGATCACTTTTCCAAAAATACGCCTGAGGCCGCCGCCGTCGCCAACCCTAGATCGGGAGGGTTCTAAAGCTCTTCCCGGCACCCTGCCGGAGGGGGAGATCGTCACCGGAGGCATCTACACCGCCATGCCTGCCTCCGGAGTGATGCGTGAGTAGTCCACCACGGGACTACGGGTCCATGGCAGTAGCTAGATGGTTGTCTCTTCTCCTTGTACTTCATTGTTTAGATCTTGTGAGCTGCCTAACATGATCAAGGTCATCTTTATGTAATGCTACATGTTTGTTTGCTGTGATCCGATGAATTGTGGAATCATGACACTCTTGTTCAGTTTATCTATGGTATGTTTTATTTATGATCTTGCATGCTCTCTGATGCTTGTGTATGCTTTGGCCAAAATAATTGCTAGTGTCTTTAGACGGAGTATTTATGCTAGATAGTCGGTTCATGCCTCTCTTTGTCCGAGTTCGAGTAGAAAGAAATGATTAAGACTAGAGATGTGTTGTTGCTACTAGGGGTAAAACAGCGGTGTTTACTTCTTTATGTTGTTCTCATTACTTACATTATGCACCATGCTTATTGCGATTATCCGTTGCTTCCAACTTAATACTTTCGGGTGACATGCTGGATAACGATCCCGGGGTGGATTATTAGTCATAGACGCAGTTGGATGACGGTCTACGTATTTTGACGTAATGCCCAATTAAATGAAACGGTGCACTATATTGTGTTATGTTAGTATTGTTATACGCCCATGCTTTGTCAATTGCTCAGTTGTAATTTGTTTACCCAACATGTTTATCTTTTGGAGAAACACCACTAGTGAACTGTGGACCCCGGTCCTATTTTTCTATATTGTTTACAACCGTTTTAATAGCTTTTCTTAGTCATTTGCTCGCTGATCATTTTTGCTCTCATATTATTTTACACATATAAGTTTAATTCTTTATGTTCAGTAAGCCAGAGAGATTGACAACCTCTCTGTTTCGTTGGGGCAAAGCAGTTTGTTTGTGATTGTGTGCAGGTCCGTGTTAACCTCTTGGCGCCAGGAGAGGGAGACACCTTGTCGGAGCCTTCTCCAAGTCCTACTAGTTCGATAACCTTGGTTTTGTACGAAGGGAAAATTACTGCTACGCTGCATCATACCTTCCTCTTGGGGTCTCCCAGCGAACGTGTGATTCACGCCATCAACCAACTCTTTCTTTTTGCGTTAACTCATTATTAATCTAAAAAAACATTGTCCTAGGTATGGTAGTTAAGAAGAGTTTGAGGGTACTTTGACACTATGGGGGTGGCCGAAAATCGGAACCAACTCTAGGGGTATTTCGAGAACGATCTTGCTTTGAATCAGGAGACTCATTTCGAAATTCAATGTGAATAGCCTTGCTCATCTCACAAAGATTATCATAGAGATTTCTCTAATTATGAGCATAAGAATATACAAGATAATATAAAACTATTCATTATTCGTATGGTAGAGATTATCATGATATTTAAAAGGCATATCATGTTTCTTGCAATTTATCGCCTCATTGAACTGGCATTGCTTTTACCGATTGTGACAAAAACAACTGAAAGGGACTTATGGCCGATAAAAATCATCAAGACCAAGTTGCTAAAAAAGATGTTCGTCATAGTTTCTTAATGACTTGATAATTGATTGTGTGGATCACATGTTCGCTGGGAGACCCCAAGAGGAAGGTATGAAGCAGTGTAGCTGCAGTTTCCCTCAGTATGAAACCAAGGTTTAATCGAACCAGTAGGAGCAAGAAATCACTTCTGAAGGTTGTCAGTAGCGCGCTGACGTGGAACCTGCACACAACACGATCAAACTACTTTGCCCCAACGAAACGGTGAGGTTGTCAATCTCACCGGCTTGCTGAAAACAAAGGATTAAACGTATGGTGTGGAAAACAGTAGTAAATTGCAGAGAATGAAAAGGAACAGTGTTTGCAGTTGGTTGTATTATCAGTGTAAAAGAATGGACCGGGGTCCACAGTTCACTAGTGGTGTCTCTCCATAAAAGATAACTAACATGCTGGGTGAACAAATTACAGCTGGGCAATTGACAAAATATTGAGCGCATGACAATGCATATATATGACATGATGATTACTATGATATTCATGTGGGCATTACGACAAAATACATAGACTGTTATCCAACAGCGTCTATGACTAATAATCCACCGCCAGGTTGTCATACCGAGTTCCCCGTTGGTATTAAGTTGCAAGCAACGGATAATTGCATTAAGTAATGTGCGTAATGTGAACAAATGCATTAGACCTAACGGCGCACCCTTAAGCTAAGCATCGGTTATTTTATCCCTACTGGCAACAGCACATCCACAATCTTAGAAGTTATTGTCACTCTCCCAGATTACCGGAGGCATGAACCCACTATCTAGCATAAATACTCACTCTTGGAGTTACAAGCATCTACTTGGCCAAAGCATCTACTAGTAACGGAAAGCATGCAAGATCATAAATAACATATAAGATAGATTGATAATCAACATGACATAGTATTCAATATTCATCGGATCCCAGTAAACACAACATGTAGCATTACAATAAGATGATCTTGATCATGATAGGCAGCTCACAAGATCTAAACATGATACCATAAAGTGGAGAGACAACCATCTAGCTACTGCCATGGACCCGTAGTCCAAGGATGAACTACTCACGCATCACTCCGGAGGCAGGCATGGTGATGTAGAGCCCTCCGGTGATGATTCCCCTCTCCGGCAGGGTGCCGGGAAGAGCTTCTCAACCCTCCCGAGCTAGGGTTGACGGCGGCGGCGTCTCTGGAACTTTTCGTGGATAATGGCTCGGGTATTTAGGGTTTTCGCGTTGGGAAGAATAAATAGGCGAAAGGGCGGCGGCTGCGGAGCCACGAGGGCCCCACACCACCCCACGGCATGGCGGGGGGGGGGCCCGCGCGGCCCCATGGTGTGGGTGCCACGTGGCCCTCCTCCGTCTCTCCTCTGGACTCTGTCTTCGTGTTGGAAAAATAGGAGGTTATGTCCAAGTTTCGTCCAATTCCGAGAATATTTCCAGACTAGCTTTTCTGAAATACAAAAACAGCAGAAAACAGGAACTGGCACTGTGGCATCTTGTTAATAGGTTAGTCCCAGAAAATGCATAAAAATGCTATGAAGTGTATATAAAGCATGTAACAATTGGTATAATATCAACATGGAACATCAGAAATTATAGATACGTTTGAGACGTATCAAGCATCCCCAAGCTTAGTTCTACTCGTCCTCGAGTAGGTAAAACGATAAAAACAAAATAATTTCTGAGGTGACATGCTAGAATCATAATCTTGATCAAATAATACTGTTAAGCACATGTTATGAATGAAGTGATCCAGATCAATGGTCTATAGTTTGCTAGCAAGTAGATAATGAGCAACAACTGAATCATATAAGCAAAAACTTTTCATGAATAGTACTTTCGAGACAAGCATCAAAGAGTTTTGCATAAGAGTTAACTCATAAAGCAATAGATTCTAAGTAAAAGGTATCTAACCAACACAAAGGAAGATTTAAGTTTCAGCAATTGCTTTCAACTTTCAACATATATATCTCATGGATATTTGTCAACACAAAGCATATAATAAGTGCAATATACGAGCATATAAAAATTGTTGCACCAAAGTTGACACTAGTGTTTGCTTCTAAGATAGAAAGAAGTAGGAAAACTGACTCAACATAAAAGTAAAAGAAAGTCCCTTCGCAGAGGGAAGCAGGGATTAAATCATGTGCTAGAGTTTTTAAGTTTTTGAAATCATATAGAGTGTAAAAATTAGTTTTGAGAGGTGTTTGTTAATTGTCAACGAATCAGAAAATGGAAAGTACAATATGACCCCTGCCAACCAGACTTTTAAGAGCGGCTCCCATGAAGGACGTTATTTCTACCAGCAAGGCAGATCATCCCTCTTTTCTCTTTTGTTTACACATGCAGATATTTCACTGGTGTCATTGCTTGTCTGATAAACCAAATTTCAACGAGCTTTACGGTAGTTCTTCATTAATAGGTTTTAACTACATGATACAAAAGCTTAACATGAACTACTTGATAACTCAAAACAATTGACAAGTATCAAATTATCCAATACAATGATCTACAAGAATATGTAAGCTTTTTCCATTATACCATCTACCACATGCAACATTTTCTGTTCCAACCAAACACCAATCAATTTATTTCAACATAAACTCTCCAAACAATTATAAGTGAAGCAAGAGAGTACTTTCTTTAAAAGAACTAACAGCTCTGAATAAGAGATGCATGAAAAACAGGAGCTAAAAGCATAGCAATAGCTAGACAAGAATACTCAACAAGTATAAGTGAAGAATAGGAGTATTCATATGAAAAAGCGGAGCGTGTCTCTCTCCCAATCAAGAATGCTGGGGTCCAATCAAGTTGACCATAAGAAAAATAAAATACTGAAAATAAAAGCACACAGACGCTCCAAGTAAAGCACATATGATGTGAAAGAATTAAAATATAGTTTCACTAGAGATGACCTGATAAGTTGCTGATGAAGAAGGGGATGCCTTGGGCATCCCCAAGCTTAGACGCTTGAGTCTTCTTGAAATATGCTGGGGTGATCCATGGGAGCATCCCCAAGCTTAAGCTCTTCACTCTTCTTGATCACATTATATCATCCTTCTCTCTTGACCCTTGAAAACTTCCGCCACACCAAACTCAAAGTAATTCTCATTAGAGGGTTAGTGCACAATCAAAAACTCACATGTTCTATAAGGACACAAACATGACCGTTACTTTTAACATTAGCTACTGCCACTGATGTTATGTGAAGCTCTTCACCCTAAAAAAGAATTCCACTCAACACTAGTAAAAGAGAGAATGCGAAAAATAAAAGACAGAATCTGTCTAAACAGAACAGTCCGCAAAGACGAATTTTTTCGAGGCACTTACGTTGCTCAGATCGAAAAACTTTAAACTAACGAAAGATGCGTACATATCTGAGGATCACGCACAAAAATTTCAGATTTAAATAATTTTTCTGTGATTTTACAGAATTAAAACGGTGAACAGCAGAAATCTGTTCCTGCGCAGAAATCCAAATCTAGCATCATCTTCCTATTAGAGGCAATACTTGGCACAACAATGCGATAAAATAAAGATACAAAGGAATTGTTACAGAAGTAAACAACTCCTTGACTCAAAAAAAAAGAAAAATTGCAGAAATAAAATAATGGGTTGTCTCCCATAAGCGCTTTTCTTTAACGCCTTTTAGCTAGGCTAGAATATTTTAATGATGCTCACATAAGGATAAGAGTTGAAACATAAAAGAGAGCATCAAGAAGCATATATAAAACATGTTTAAATCTAACACTTCCTATGCGGAATCTTGTACGCAAATAAATTCATAAAGAACAAAGTAACAAGCATAGGAAGGTAAAACAAGAGCAACTTCAAAACTTTCAGCATATAGAGAGGTGTTTTAGTACCATGAAAATTTCTACAATCATATTTTCCTCTCTCATAATAATTTTCAGTAGCATCATGAACAAACTCAACAATATAACTATCACATAAAGCATGCTTTTCATGATCTACAAACACATACTTTTTATCAAGCTCCAAAATAGTGGGATTAAAACTTTCAAACCCACTTTTAACCATTTTATAACAAGATGATTGATCATTCTCAAGAGGTATGGGACTCCATCTAGATAAATTCAAGACCTCTCCTATCCCATTTTCATTAGTAGAATACATAATATTATCAAGCAATATAGGACCATCATCTAGAGCTTTATCATAAACATTTTCTAAACAAACTTTCTCATTACCATGCATTTCGAAATTACGCACAAATAAAGGATTATCATAAGATTTATCAAAATAGCATGGATTATCATAAATAACAGTAGCATACTCATTTCCACAAGTTTTACTCATAGGGAATATTTCAAGAGAATCCACAGGAACATAACATTCATCCTCCTTTGATAAGGATGGAGGGTGATCAAATAATGTAAGAGGTAAAGAGTTACTCTCATTAGAAGGTAGGCATGGGTAGCTAATCCATTCTTCCTTCTTTTGTTCATCACTCTCCTCCTCTTTTTCATCCAATGAGCTTTCAGCTTCAGCAGTAGTTTCTTCTTCTACAGGTTCCTGCAAGACAATGGTCTCTTCTTTTTGAGGATGTCTTTTCTCAAGAAATTCAGTAATATAAGGATTATCATTATAATACTCAAGGCAATATCCAAGCATAGCAAAAGTATCAGATCTATAAGGAGCATCATCATCTTGAATATAACCAGCAATTTCATAGGCACCCTTAAAAACAAAAAATTCTTCAATTTGTTCAAGATTAACAAAGTCATAGTTTCCTTTAGCATAAGCAGCCAAGGTTTCATTATCATTATAATCACATTGGAAAGGGAGGTGTTTATGCCTTCTACAACATAAAGATTCATTAAAGCAGTAGGATTCATCATAAGTAGAGCACAAGTTTTTAGCAAAATAATTCAATCTACTTATTTGTTCCCATAAATATTTCCCTTTTTGAGATAAGCGGTATTCCTTATAATAATTTTGTTGTTCCTCTGTGAACCCACTTAGCCAATAAGATTTCGCTTCAGAGAGACCAGCCATTGATAGCAAGTAAACAACTAGACATAATAACAAACCGAAATAAACTAGATGCAGAAAACTAATTTTTTTGTGTTTTTGATAAATAAAGCAAACAAGACTAAATAAAAATAAACTAAGCAAGACAATAACAAAGTAAAGAGATTGGAAGCGTGAAACTCCCCTTGCAGAAATCCTCTTGCTCCCAACGGCGCCAGAAAAATGGCGTGTGGAAGGGGAAGCAAGGAGATTTCTGAACCGAAGTGCTTCTGCTCCCCGGCAACGGCGCCAGAAAAAGAGCTTGATTGCGTGGATCACACGTTCGCTGGGAGACCCCAAGAGGAAGGTATGAAGCAGTGTAGCAGCAGTTTCCCTCAGTATGAAACCAAGGTTTAATCGAACCAGTAGGAGCAAGAAATCACTTCTGAAGGTTGTCAGTGGCGCGCTGACGTGGAACCTGCACACAACACAATCAAACTACTTTGCCCCAACGAAACAGTGAGGTTGTCAATCTCACCGGCTTGCTGAAAACAAAGGATTAAACGTATGGTGTGGAAAACAGTAGTAAATTGCAGAGAATGAAAAGGAACAGTGTTTGCAGTTGGTTGTATTATCAGTGTAAAAGAATGGACCGGGGTCCACAGTTCACTAGTGGTGTCTCTCCATAAAAGATAACTAACATGCTGGGTGAACAAATTACAGCTGGGCAATTGACAAAATATTGAGCGCATGACAATGCATATATATGACATGATGATTACTATGATATTCATGTGGGCATTACGACAAAATACATAGACCGTTATCCAACAGCGTCTATGACTAATAATCCACCGCCAGGTTGTCATACCGAGTTCCCCGTTGGTATTAAGTTGCAAGCAACGGATAATTGCATTAAGTAATGTGCGTAAAGTAAACAAATGCATTAGACCTAACGGCGTACCCTTAAGCTAAGCATCGGTTATTTTATCCCTAGTGGCAACAGCACATCCACAATCTTAGAAGTTATTGTCACTCTCCCAGATTACCGGAGGCATGAACCCACTATCTAGCATAAATACTCACTCTTGGAGTTACAAGCATCTACTTGGCCAAAGCATCTACTAGTAACGGAAAGCATGCAAGATCATAAATAACATATAAGATAGATTGATAATCAACTTGACATAGTATTCAATATTCATCGGATCCCAGCAAACACAACATGTAGCATTACAATAAGATGATCTTGATCATGATAGGCAGCTCACAAGATCTAAACATGATAGCATAAAGTGGAGAGACAACCATCTAGCTACTGCCATGGACCCGTAGTCCAAGGATGAACTACTCACGCATCACTCCGGAGGCAGGCATGGTGATGTAGAGCCCTCCGGTGATGATTCCCCTCTCCGGCAGGGTGCCGGGAAGAGCTTCTGAACCCTCCCGAGCTAGGGTTGACGGCGGCGGCGTCTCTGGAACTTTTCGTGGATAATGGCTCGGGTATTTAGGGTTTTCGCGTCGGGAAGAATAAATAGGCGAAAGGGCGGCGGCTGCGGAGCCACGAGGGCCCCACACCACCCCACGGCGCGGCAGGGGGCCCGCGCGGCCCTCCTCTGGACTCCGTCTTCGTGTTGGAAAAATAGGAGGTTCTGTCCAAGTTTCGTCCAATTCCGAGAATATTTCCAGACTAGCTTTTCTGGAATACAAAAATAGCAGAAAACAGGAACTGGCACTGTGGCATCTTGTTAATAGGTTTGTCCCAGAAAATGCATAAAAATGCTATGAAGTGTATATAAAACATGTAACAATTGGTATAATATCAACATGGAACATCAGAAATTATAGATACGTTTGAGACGTATCAATAATGTCCTACATCGGGGAGAGATATTAAAAAGTCCTTATGGACAAAAAGTACACAAAATTTCAAAAAAATAGAGCATTGTTATTGGTATGTATTTTTGATCTATTTATATTCAAATATGTTTATATTTCTATTATACTAAGTGATTATGAATTATGTTTAGTGCTTATATCTTGGCACTATTTCAGTATTTGCATCGTATTTTCGAGTTCGCCCGACCTTAGATTTTTTCGTCCTCCGCCACTGAGAGGACGTCATCGGTGCACGGTGGTTGAGTCAGCAGCGCGGACCTTGGCGCTGCCGGTCTTCCTCGGCCATGGAGGTGGCCTGGTGGCGCAGTGGTGGTGCTCCTGTTGCTGGTTCCTAACTGCGGCGGCCCTGTCGCGAAGGAGCGGTGCGGGAGGCCCGGGTGGTGGCGCGGCCCAGATATGGGCCCAACCTGGCCCGATCTGGTCTGATGGCTCCGGCTGTGCGCAGCTCGTCGTGGAGTGCTATAGCAGTGGCGTGGCGGGCTTTCGACTGGGCTGGAGGTGGAAGAAGGGTGAGGGATGCTGGGACAAGGGGCCGTTCTCGTTCAGGCAGGTCACGGTTGGAGCATCGTGCTTCGTCCACGACATTGAAGTGCTACGGCGGAGGCGATGCGAGCAACGTGGACGGCTGCCCCATTCCGATGAGTTAGGACTTAGGAGGGAGAGGTATTCGACGTTATAGACGAAAGCCTCGCCCGTCTTCGATCTGTGTCGACGACAACGGCGCCCGTGGGTTTCGTTCCCCTCCTTGGAGGCGTCGCCGAGGTGTGTCAGCACTTCACTCGCTCTCACTCCGGTTTAGTTGATGTCTTTGGACAAAAGCCTAGCTAGGTCCGGAGTTGGATCGGCGCAATAGCGGCATCCTCGACATCGTCCCTCTGTTAGATAAATTAGATGTTATTTTGACCGTAGTGACCTCATTAAGAAACCAGGTGAATGATGACGCAGGATTACAGCGAAGGTGTACGTGCATCAAATTCTGAATCATTCATCATAAACTCTTCTTAGACGTTGACATAGCATGATAGCAACATACTCCCTCTGTATCAAATAGAAGATGGGCGAATTGGTCCTACCGATCGTGTGTTGTGTTGTCCAAACGGATGGGCTCCGAAACTTTCGGAGAGCCGTTAGAGGCGACGCAAGGGCGATTCTGGGCGCTCCGGGACACCGACACCGACGTCGACGACGATGAAGGTACTGCGCACAGCCAAGGGAGGACGGGGAGCTGGCCGCGGCGTCTCTCTCCTACTTGTGCAGAACACCGGCGGAATCGGCCGGACGGGATGCAAGTTTGGGCTCTTCTAGGGAGATCAAAAGGTTTAACAAGAGGCAAGCCCAAAGGTATGCGGCATCTACTTTTGCATGTTCAGATCTTATTTCAGCTGCTACATCGGAGACGAAGGTCTCCATTGCCGGCGATCCAAGCTGTAGTTCTTCACCGAAGACGGTGCATCATCGTTTCCATTTGGGAAGGCCAGCGAGGCTTGAGCTTAAGCTGCCAGTATTACCTCCAACAGTCTCATCCGTTGATACTGATGGGGAGGGTTGGATCACCGTTCTGAGTAGACGGCGACGAACGCCGTCGCCGGCATCGAGTTCGAGAAGCGCCGGTAATGGCGGATCGAGTTTTAATTCAAAAAAAAGCCAAGCCATGCAAAAAGGCCAAACGGGCCGTCTTTCAAATCCTGGTCAATACGAGGCAAACCCAAATGGTCATACGGGCCAGGGGTTGAGAGTTAATTTCACACGAGGACACGGCATACGTGCTCTTCTAGGGTACACCCAATCAAAATTTCCAGGTGCGGCGCCTGTGGTTTCTCCACCTCGCGTGATGGTGAACCCGGGGCGTGGCTATGGCGCTGGCGATGATCGTGGACGTGATTTGGGTCGCGGAGCTAGTACCAACCCTAGGGTGGTGCCTTTCCGCGTGTTCCAGGTTTCAACAACTACCATCCTGGTGGATCGAGCAGAACTGCGGGCAGCGATGATGGTGGATCTAGTAATGGCAGAGGAGATGATGGTTTCGGCTACCAAGGGTTCCAAGGAGGTTTTAACGCAGGGTCCGGGTTTGTTATGGTTCCAATTATCGGGACAATCAGCAGGGTGCCGGCGGCTATCGTCGTAGGTATGATGAATTTCGTGGTGGTCAAGGAGGTTTTGGCCGTGGTCGCCCCCCTTTTGCATACGGTAACAGAGGGCGGTTTGGGGAAATGGAGGTGGTTTGGGGAATAGGAACCTTAACAACGGAACAATAGTAGTCTGAATGAGAAGGATGTTGCTGAGATTGTTCGTCAGGTGACTGAGGCGCTGAGGAAGCCGGTCGAGTTGATAGCGGCGGCAGCACAAACGGCTACCGCAGCTGGGACGCAGCCTGCCGTCTCCTCTGCAGCGGCACAAAAAACTCCCCTTTCTTCTGCCGGGCGCAGGTTACTGCTGTTGATGCTTTGCCGAAGCCAACTGTGCATCAGCCGATGGAAGTGGAAGAGCTTAATGGGCATGGTTCTGATGCAAGGTCACAGGGGCAATTTCAGGGAAATATGGCATGGAAAAAGATTAACAAAAGTGATAAAACAATCTGCTTCAGTTGTGGGAACCCGGGGCATTTGGGAGTGGAGTGTACGGTGGATCTTTGCGAGTACTGTGAGAAGGCTGGTCACGAGGCTGAAATGTGCCCTCTCCTGGAGGCTCCTAAACCACAGGTTCTTATGCATGGTTTGATTAGTGAGGGTCTGACTTTTTTTGAGTGTCTTACTACGGAGACATATAGACCAAAAATTGATAATGTTAGGCTGGCAAAGATCTCTGTGACAGGGGGTACACTTACTATACCTCAGATAATCACTCAGTTACAGCGTTTAGCACCTGCAGACAATTTTCAATGGAATGTTTCTCAAGTAGGTCACAATGTCTTCAAAGCATCTTTTCCAACAAAAGCTGACCTAGAGAGGATGAAGGTGTTTGGAGCCTTCAAGGTTCCGAATACTAAGATTGAGATTCAGGTGGATTCATGGGCAGGACAAATGGAACCAATTATGCTGTTGCCACAAGTTTGGATCAGAATTTCAGGAATCCCACCCAAAAGGAGGGGAGACTTTCTAGCTATGTGGGGTTTGGGAGCTCTTTTTGGCAAAACAATTAAGGTGGACATGAAATATACCCGACAACATGGGGTACTTAGAATTCTTGTTGGATGTGTTGATCATACACTTATTCCTAGATCTTGGATGGTGTTTATCAAGGACGGTTTTTATGATCTGAAATTTTTTGTGGAGAAGCCGGGAGGGGCTATGGGAGGCAATGATGATGACATGCCGGATGTGGATGATTTAAATGATGATGATAAGGGGTCCGATGATGGGGGAGGCAATCATGATCAACAAGGAAAACATGCTGCTAATGGACAAACGGAAAGCTCAACAAGCAAAGATACTAAGGACAAGAGCAAAGAGGTCACGGATTTGGGAAACTCTGGTTCATCCGAAAAAATGAAGGAGAATGAGGGGTTAGCCATCTTAGGCTCACCTTCACCCAAGACGGGTGTGCTCTTTTCACCCATTGTTCAAAAAGGAATTAATGAAGCTAAACTGCAATTGTGGGAGAGTTTTGCGAAGCGGACACATGAGCATGATCTGGTTACAAATGAGGAAGACAACGAACAGCTGCAAGTTGAGCAGGTGTTGCCAGCGACCGAAGAGCAGAAAGCGTTTGTCTCTCCTGTCGTGACTCAGAAAATAGGTGTTTTTTCTGCCGAGACAGAAAACTGTTCTGAAATGGAAGAGACTGCAGCTGATGTTCAGCATAGATCGACTCTGCAGGCTACTGATGAGGAGAGGGTGCTGTCTTCTCCCTCTATTCTATCTCCGACCGTTGCTACTCAAACTGGAATGGGTTTGGAGGGTTCTGTTAATGGAGAGGAAGGGCGTCGTTCGGTCGCACGGTCTCTCTTCTCAACACCTTCGCCAACTCATAAGCAGCGACCTGCGAGGGACGTTTCCATGGGGAACGCTAAGGGTGTTGATGCACAGTATCAGTCACACGAGCTGGGACTTGTTGATGAGCCTTCAGAGGAAGAGATTATTGCGTTTGGTGGGATTCCAGACAAGGAGATGCGGGGAGTGAGATCAAGTGACAGGCTGCGCGCGCAGCCTAACGCGGATGTACCTCTGCTGGAGAGGGCGATGACGATCGCACAACAAAAGGACTATCCGATGTCTCGAGGTACTTCAGCACCTTCTAAGCTTTCTTTTTTAGCGTTATCTGATTCTGATATCTTGTCTAGAGCGGATAAGTTAGGGGTTAATCTAGGAGCAGATCACTCACAACGTTCAGCTTCGGTTTCTTTAATTAGGAGTTTAGAGCAGAGCCGTTCGGTAGTGTATCTTCAGAAAAATTTAAAAGAAACAGAAGAAACAAACGTGAATAGTCTTGTCATTAAAAAAGCCTCTAATCTTTGTGAAGATTTTGAGGAGGATAATGAGGCACTAGAGGATCATACGGATCCTTTAGAAAAATGTATGCCAGTTAAAAGGAATAAGAAGAAAAGGGTGGAGACTAACCTGGAGGTTAGACGTAGTGCTCGTATTAAGAAGATTAATAAGTGTAAGAAATGAAAGGAATGATCTGGAATAGTGATGGATTTGGAGATACAGCCAAACACCTGACTGTACATGAAACAATTAAGGAACAAAAGTTAGATTTCATAGCTTTAATAGAGACGGGGAGATCAAGTTTTTCAGCACCCTTTTTAAATCATTTGGCTGGAGGGATGGACTACATGTGGTATTGCCTTCCACCTCACGGGAGATCTGGAGGGATTCTAGTTGGTATGAATAATGCTAATCTTGTAGTTCAAAGAGTGGTGTCAGGAGATTTTTGTGTAAAGTTCTATATCAAGTCTAAAAAGGATGGTTTTCTTTGGATCCTGGTAGTTGTATAGGCGCTGCTCAAGATTCAAGTAAACCTGATTTTCTGGCTGAGTTAGTACGAATTTGCGAATCTGAAACACTTCCCATGCTCGTTGGGGGGATTTCAATATTATTCGGAGACAAGAGGAAAAAAATAATACGAATTTTAATCATCGATGGCCTTTTATCTTTAATGCAATCATTGAGAGTCTTGAGTTAAAAGAGTTAACACTATCAGGTAGACAATATACTTGGGCAAATCGACGTGATATTCCAACCTATGAGAAACTTGATAGATATTTAGCTTCTGTGGAGTGGGAGCAGAAATACCCTCTCGTAACTGTACATGCAATGACTCGTACGGGGTCAGATCATACGCCTTTGATAATTGATTCGGGGGAGCAGGCTCACGTGGGAAACAAGAAAAATTTTCATTTGAACTTTTTTGGATGCGCCAAGAAGGTTTTCATGATCTAATCAAACGTGAGTGGATGGCCGAGACTAGAGGAAATACACCTATCGAGAGGTGGCAAAATAAGATAAGACATTTGAGACAATATCTAAGGGATGGGCAAAAAAATTAAATGGTGACTATAAGATTTTAAGAGACAAGCTTGTTCTCTTGATCAATGAATTGGATATTAAAGTGAAACAACACCTTTGGATGTAGCCGAGCGGGCTGCCAAAAGGGAAGCTGATGAGTGTTTAGCTAAAATCAGAAGAGATGAGGAGACCAAATGGGCTCAAAGGGCGAAGGTTAGGCATGTACAGGAGGGAGGTAATAACACCAGATATTTTCATTTAATTGCGAATGGTAGACGACGAAAGAAAAGGATTTTTCAGTTAGAACAAGATGAAGGAACTATTGTAGGTGACACGAATTTAAAAACTTTCATTTCAGAATACTATAAGAAATTGTTTGGAGCACCGGCTACAAACTTTTTCTCTATGGATGAGAATAATATTGAGGACATGCCACAGGTATCACAAGAAGAGAATGAAATTCTTACCGCCCAATTTACCGAAAAAGAAGTTTTTGACGCAATTTCACAGATGGAACATAATAAGGCTCCTGGACCAGACGGGTTTCCTGCGGAGTTTTACCAAAAATTTTGGGGGATCATTAAGGCTGATTTGTTGGCTATGTTTGTACAGTTGCAAACAGGTGATCTTCCTCTTTATAAGTTGAATTATGGGATTATTACATTATTACCGAAAAAGGAAGATGCTAGTAGAATCGAGCAATATAGACCAATTTGCCTGCTAAATGTGAGTTTCAAAGTTTTTACAAAAGTAGGTACAAATAGAGCAACCTCAATTGCAGCTAAAGTAATTAGACCGACTCAGTCTGCTTTTATTCCGGGCAGAAATATTTTGGAAGGGGTTGTGGTGCTACATGAAACAATTCATGAGATACATAGGAAGAAGATGGATGGTGTCTTATTGAAAATTGATTTCAAAAAAGCATATGACAAGGTTAAATGGTCTTTTTTGCAACAAGTCCTTCGCATGAAAGGTTTTTCACCTACATGGTGTCAATGGATTGCGAGGTTTGTTCAGGGAGGGAGCGTTGGAGTTCGTGTTAATGATGATATCGGTCATTACTTCCAAACGTTAAAGGGTCTGAGACAAGGTGACCCGTTATCACCGCTATTATTTAATCTTGTTGCGGACATGCTGGCTATCCTAATTGCACGAGCAAAGGATGATGGCCAGATTGGAGGATTGATACCTCATCTAGTCGACGGTGGGGTGTCCATTCTTCAATATGCCGACGATACAATTTTGTTTATGGAACATGATCCGGAGAAAGCGGTAAATATGAAACTCATACTTGCTTTCTTTGAACAATTGTCCGGACTGAAAATAAATTTTCATAAAAGTGAGGTTTTTTGTTTTGGAAAGGCCAAAGAGGAACAACATGTATACCGAAATATTTTTGGGTGTGAGGTGGGAGTCTTACCTTTTAAATATTTAGGTATACCAATTCATTATAGAAAATTGCCGAATAGAGAATGGAAGCCAGTAGAAGACCGTTTTGAAGGTAAATTAGGATCATGGTTAGGCAAGATGCTCTCATACGGGGACCGTCTGGTTCTAATTAATTCAGTTCTATCAAGTTTACCTATGTTCTTACTATCATTCTTTGAAATACCCAAGGGGGTACGGAAAAGATTGGATTTTTATAGATCAAGGTTCTTTTGGCAAAGCACCAACTTAAAGAAGAAGTATAGGCTTACCAGATGGAATATTATATGTCGGCCAAAAAATGAAGGAGGATTGGGAATTGAGGTTCTTGATATTAAAAACAAATGTTTGCTGAGCAAATGGCTGGTTAAACTTCTAAATGAAGAAGGGGTATGGCAAGAAATTTTAACTAATAAGTACCTAGGGACCCAAAGCTTGTCTCAGGTGGAGGCAAAACCGGGTGATTCACCTTTCTGGAAAGGCATCATGTGGGTTAAACAAACTTCTTTGCGAGAGGTTCTTTTATAGTTGGCAACGGCTCCAAGTTAGGTTTTGGGAGGATCTTTGGCTAGGGGATCGTCCTCTAGCTGAAGATTACCCTTCTCTATATGCCATAGCACGGTATAAGAAGGTCCTAGTGGCAAACGTGATAAATTCAACTCCACTGAATATTCAATTCAGACGAGCATTGACAGGTGATAAAAGGACAAGATGGATACACTTAGTGCAGCGGCTTATGAGTGTATCCTTAACGGATGAGGTAGACAAGTTTAGGTGGAAGCTTACAACGTCGGGGTTGTTTTCCGTACAATCCATGTATGCGGATTACCTTCATGGGCACACAGTGTATTTACACAAATATCTGTGGAAGCTCAAAGTTCCTCTCAAAATTAAAAAAATTCTGTGGTTTCTCCATAAAAAAGTGTTGCTAACGAAAGATAATTTAATTAAGAGACGATGGACGGGTTGCAAGAAGTGCGTTTTTTGCAATGCTGAAGAGTCTATACATCACTTGTTTATATCTTGTCCTTTTACTAAAAATATATGGAGGCTTCTTCATTTCACCTTTAACATATCACCACCTTCTTCCATTAATAACTTGTTTGGAAATTGGCTTTATGGAGTTGATAAAAGTACTACAGCCCGCATTCGAGTCGGTGCTGCCGCTTTTCTATGGGCCATATGGAATTGTCGGAATGACATTGTCTTTAACAAAACAAACATGCCTAATTTTCTGCAGGTGATCAACAAGGCACTCTACTGGATACAAATGTGGTCCTTCCTACTCCCCGAAGATCAACGTGGTCTGATGGATGCTGGATGTACCCGGCTTATGGCGGTCCTCCGTGCTATCTTGTGCCCCAGTGGGTGGCTACATACTAGAAGACTAGATGTTTAGCTTGTCTATCTTCATTTGGCTTGTTTTTGTGGCAACTTTAATTGACCCGTGATTTTGGTCTGTAATAATGCACTCATAAACTCTTTTCTTTATATATAAAAAACGGTTGTGTGCATCGTCCTCGATGCAGAGGCCGGGGCCGCAAGCTCCTTTATCTAAAAAAAAAATAGAAGATGTTCTTGCTGTTTCACTATAGACTACATACGGAGTGAAATGAGTGGACAAACACATTAAAATTTGTCTAGATACATACGAATCTTGAAAAGGCTAAAACATCATATATTTTGATACGGAGGGAGTAGAATCAAGAGAAAAAAACTTTGTTCTCATAGGCAAATCAACAAGCACCAAGATGTCGTCAAATTGTTACTAGAAAAGATATCAATTATGCATTTTAGCTTAAACTAATCTTCCTTCCGCACGAACAAAATTTCACCGCAACGTGGAGAGACTACAGAGAGACAGGGCTAGATGCGCAGCTTGCTGCAACCGTCTGTCCCCACGCGTGCTAAGTTGCATTAATCTGTATTGTTGTTGTTGAAATGTCACATGTTTAATCACACATGATCTAAAACGATGCCATGTTCTTCCTTTATATCAGACATCTTCTTCACTATGTTAGTGCTGCTCATCTTATTTTAAGCTGTTTCTCTCATCCTATGCGTACATTTACATATTTCATAAAGAAACTTGGTAGCTTATTTTCGAATTTTTTCAGACAGAAGTTAAGACAAGGATGGCTTCTGAGGCAATGATCCAAAGTTCTTCTGAGACACCTTCCCAAAATAACATTGTACCAGACCTGCTTGTCAGGCCACCCAATAAATCCCTACAATTGGTACATATATTAATGCTCTACTGCAAGTAGAAAGAAAGAATGTTGCCGCCCTTTGACCTGTAGAGAAAAAGTTGAGGAATAGGACACATGATTCGATCAACACCATTTATAGATACATACTTGAAATTGATGAAGGCAAGAAATTCATGCCAAGTCTAGCCTGCCCTCGTAGATCCGGATCTTATAAATTACTTGTTATAATGTTCTTTCAAACAACTTTCCGTACAATCTGTGTTGTGCTTGATTAAGTCAAATGTAATGTTAGTTCGATCGATATATGTAATAATTAATTGGGGTTTTCAAAATTAATTTAGCCATTCCGTATGTCATATGTTTTTGAGCCGCCAGTAAAATTCGATAATTAGTGGGCTGCCTAATGGGTTTCCTAGGTGAGCCAAATGGGTCGGCCTGCTAATGCTGACGGGCCGGCCTGCTAATGCTAATGGTCCGGCCTACTAATCCTAAATGGGTCGGCATGCTAATCCTAAATGGGTCGGCCTACTAATCCTAATGAGCCGACGTGATAATCCTAATGGTCATCCTACTAATGCTAAATGGGTCAGCCTGCTAATACTTATGGGCCAGCCTGCTAATTCTAATGGGTCGGCCTACTAACCTTGAATGGGCTAGCCAGTCTAATATTCATAACTGTCACGTCGCCCATTCCGTTTCGGCAATGTTATGTCATATAATGGGATGACGTCACTAGTTAATAACAAAATCGTCTCTCCTTCAAATTCAGTTACCACGACAGCTTTTCTGTGGTTGGTAACGGACCATCTACCATGGTGGCACCGGGAGCGTGGGTAATAAATCTGCCACGACCCTTCCGCCACAGCACTGTAGTCGGTGCAAAATCCCTTTAGTCACAAAAAACAGGCTTTCTACCACGAGTTGACTTGTGTGACATTTCAATATTTCACACCTACATCTTCTCTAGTTTTTATTTACTCAAGATGACAAAACAAAGGTCGGAGTACTTTCTCTTCCTCCTCCGTGTCTTTTATGGTTTTCAAGGAAGCCGTATGTTAGCTAGAACATGTCGAGGTTCCATCGTCTATTGTATGGCAATGTTGACATCGGCTAATCTGCCTATTGACATCACTCGCATATAGATTTTTTTTTTGTTGAAACGAGCGCATATAGATTATGTTGAATGTATCAGAAATAACCTAATCCCGTTTTTTGTTTCACCGTTGCCACGATTTGTTTTCTTGCCTCAGCTGCGTAAGGTCAGATGGCAAACAACAGGTGTACAATGCACCTTTCTCTACTGCGCTACTACTATCACGACGACGAAAACTGCCGGCGCGGCGTGGCGTCGGCGGCCAGAGCAAGCCCCGGCTGAGCGGACACGTTATCACCAAACTCCATTTAACGATGCATTGCAAATGGCCGACGCATTGGCAGCAAATTTGCATATAAGCTCACAGAACTTAGCTTTAATTTCAGATGTCTTTGGGTCTAATTGGTCGGTGACTAAATTTAGGAGAAACTTGTGGGGTGAAACTGCTGCTATGTGGCGGGCGTTGCTTTTTTTTTTGAAACCAAGGCAAAAGATTTGCCATTATCATTAAATAAGAAGGAGTTTAGACATTGTTGCCTAGGGAAAACCCTAGGACGTTACAACAAGGGGATTACTCTCCCGGATTACACTTCCCAAAAATTTGGCGCCGGCAAGGCACCATGCCCTCGCCTTTTCTTTGATCTTTGCGATGATCACGGTCGCCGGAGCGGCAATATGTCGAAAAGCTCTCGCGTTTCGTTCTTTCCAAATCCCCCACGAGATCAACATAATTAAAGTAGACATAGACTTCCTAGCAACACCATGGTCAAGATTGGTAGAGGAGGAAGATAGGTGTAAATGGTTGCTTACTAAGTCTGGCGTTTTTTCAGTAAGATCCATGTACTTAGCTTTGAAAGTAGAGACTAGTTAACACTAGTGCTCCGGTACTTTCCGGGAAGTTATTTTGCACCAAAATTAAAGCACGTGAACGGTCTTGATTAGAGAACCAATCCACCATATGTGTTTGACTTGAGGGAGACCCATGATCACAGCCGTTAGTGTGCTTTAATTTTCGTGAAAAATAACTTCCCGGAAAGCACCGGAGCACTTCTTGACAGTTAAATGAAAGCATAGAGATGTGTGGGCCGTGAAGATACCTTTGAAGATTCAAGTGTTCCTTTGGTTGGCTTTCAATAAAAGTATTCATACTAAGGATGTGTTAATTAAGAGAGGATCGAAAGGTAAAGATAACAAGTGTTGCTTTTGTGATAAGTTGGAGACTTTAGATCATCTTTTCTGTGAATGTACGTTCACTTGATATATTTGGGGATAGTTAAATGTGCCATAGGGAGTATGGATATTCCTATGCGTTTCCAAGATTTTAGTGAATGGGTTAGCCGGTTTTCAGTGAAAGATAGGAATTTAATTTCAGTGGGTGTTGCAGCTGTCTTCTGGGTGATTTGGAATGCCAGCACCGCAGCTGTTCTTGATCATGTTTACCCGCGTGATCCAACTGCAATCATGTACATCATAGCTAATTGGGTGGAGTATTGGTCATATATGCAGAAAAGAAACGCACGGCAGGAGCTTCGCAGCGCGGCGCGGCACCTGGCCGGGTCGCAAGTGAGGTCTTCAGCCGACGCACTGGTTGCGGGCCGATAACAAGGAGGATTGCTGGGGGTTGATTTCGCTTGGCAAAAAGGTTGCAAAGAAAGAAATGCTGCTGGAGTTCTGTAGATGTGGGTGAGTTTTCGTTTGGCTTGTGGTCAGTTTAAAAACTTCTTTCTTTGGTTGTAAAAGCTGCTGGAGTTCTGTAGTTGTGGGTGTGTTGCGTTTGGATTGTGGTCAGTACTGTAGAAGTGCTGCTGGAGTTCTGTAGAACTGTTTTTTCAAGAACTGTAAGTTCGTTTGGTTAACGGCTGTAAGAGCTGCTAGGTTTGAGTTTGATCGTTGTCTGTAATAGAAGTTTGCTGGAGGGAGTGTGCGGATGATGGTTATATCAAACCTTGGTTTCATTTTAAATGAAATCGGGGGCCTTGAGCCCTTTAAGACGAAAATAAAAGCTCACAGAACTAAAATCCTAGGGACAAAGGAATGATGCTAAGAGGCAGCAGGTCGGCTCAAGTGGAAGCTGACGTACCCAAACAGCCCAAGACAATGCTCGACTACGCCAAGAGCAGGTGCACAATGCATCTTTCTCTACTACGCCGCCCCAACAAAAACAACAAATAATCGGCTATGGTACGTCCACGACGACGGCCGCGCCAGCGCCAATCGCCCCCGCGCGTGGCCAGAGCGCGCCGCGGCAGAGCGGGCACGTCCGGCGCGTACGGATCCACCTGTCGGC
Organism: Poa pratensis; assembly: GCA_947311845.1. Classification (NCBI taxonomy): domain Eukaryota; kingdom Viridiplantae; phylum Streptophyta; class Magnoliopsida; order Poales; family Poaceae; genus Poa; species Poa pratensis. The sequence continues at coordinate 37,197,564 of CAMZMU010000049.1, forward strand.
ATCGCACCCGGCGTGGAAGAAATGCCCGCACGCCGGCACCACGCGCACCAGCTCGTCAGGCGCCTTGGCGTACTCGGACTGGCAGAACACGCAGCAGCGCTGCCGCTCCCTCGCTGTCTCGGCCGTCTGTGCGTACAGCATGAGCGTCGCGTCGCCGAGCGCGCGCTCCACGTCGGCCGCCGCGGCACGGCAGTCGCTGCGGCACGCGCCAGAGGCAGCGGCGGCGAGGGCGACGATGAGCACCGCCACGGCGACCACGGCTCCCACCTCGAGCTCGAGCGCCGCGTCCGGGCTCATGTCTCCCCTGTTGGCCTGATCGATCGAACGGCAATGCGTGTGGCCTCTTCCCTTTCTTGTCCTGACCTTGCTTTGTATCTTTCTTCCTTCAGCTAACTAAATAAACGGCAATCCCAGAGGCCTTCTTTTCCGTGACCCTCTGCTCATGCTCTGCTTTTGTACGAGCTCCAGTGATAATGCTTCCATCTTGCCGTGCCCAATTGACTTACGCTAGACTAGAAGCTTCTTTTATGTCTTGGATGTCTACGTGTGCTCCCTTTTCTTCCTACTTTGCCCTGTCTTTCTACTGTGGCCTGATCCTGAGATATTTTTGAAGTTACCTGCATATGTGAGCAATATAATGAGTTTGGTTTTTCAACTATTGCCTTTCCTAGTCTAGTGTGAAATTCGAGATTGCAAAATCCGGCTTCAAGCTTAATAGAAGATCATCTAAGATCGCAGTCAACTCCAATAGTGGCAACGAAAACGCTCTAACCACCTAACATATGAAGGCCCACGACCAGTATGACACCGCCACAAAATCAACATTAAGAAAGTGCAGAACCAACGGCAGATCAATATCCAAATGCTAACAAGTCACATGATAAGATAATCGTATCTCTAACTCTAACACGACGTCCAAAACTGAAATAAATACGTCTGTTGACCAGAGTGCCAAACTTAACAAAAATGCACATTGTAAGATTATGTTGCGGTCGACAACACTTTTCATTCCCCGCCGCCCTCATCATCATCGGCAGCACCAGCTGAGGAGTTGAGGGCGTTGAGCCTTTCCACTAGACAGGCCATTCTCAGCTCGTAGGTCAGCTTCTTAAGGTTGCACCTACATCAAGGAGCCAAGTAAATTGCAACTGACATGAGATTAAAAGGCTTTTGAGTTGCTCGGTCTCTTCCACTAACCCTCCCGGGCCGCCAGCGCGAGGGCGGCTCCGGAGGCGACCCTCACCACCGAAGAGAAGCGCCGCCCGCCCTCTCCCTCCGGCCGCTGCCGCCGGCGCCGGCGCAGGCGGTGGCGGCCACGCCTGTCCTTCGACGCAGCGGGCGGGGTGGCGCGGCCCGTCGTGCTCCCTTCGTGCGGGGGGGCGACTCTAGGCAGCGCAGGTGGAGACCAGGCGGCTGGGCGGCAGCGTCCGCCATGGGCGGCGCTTGCCGGCAAGCTGCAGGGAGGCGGAGGCGCGAGGCCAGGGCGGGCGCGTCCAGGGGCGGCGCGCGGTTTGCTGCTTCCTAATCGCCGCTCGATCTAGGGGCCTACCATGGCTCGATTTGAGCCGGAGTTGACCCACTCGTTCTGATCGCCAGGAGCCGGCCGGCGGCGTGGGGGCTGTGGGCTCGGAGCAAGAAGAATAAAGGTGGTGGTCCTAGGGTTCCAAATCGCGAGAAGACGAAAATCTGCTTGACGCCGGTACCTTGATCTGGCAAGAGTGTCGAGTTTCGGAAGGCTCCGCCGGTGATCTTTCATGGGCTAATTCCTAGTGATTGTTGGAGCGGAGGGATTCGGTCACGCCGGAGCGAGCGGTGTGAAGCTCTGCTTCTGTGTCATCATGGGCAAATCCATGGTGTAGTCAGATGCGAGGAATGTCATGAAAGCTGAGATTAAAGGACTAGCAAATGGCGATTGGAGGCTCTGCGGCGATGAGGAACTTGCTTGGAGTTGCAGGAGGCGGAGCAGCGGCATGTTAGTGGTGGCAACATCACAGGTGAAGTTCAAAGTCCTACCTTTCAGGGTAAAAATCCAAGGCCTGGCCTTAATCGGTTGTGCCTGGCAATGCTCTTGCTGAAGACATTGTTTTGAGAGCGGGGACTATTATCTTCAGGGTGAAAACCCAAGGTCTGGCCTTAATTGGTTGTGTCTGGCACTGTTCTTCTTGAAGGCTTTGCTTTTGAAGATTTGGACATCAGATGGTGTCTTGGTGGTGGTTGTGCGGCTGCTGCAAGGACTGTAACTCTGTAGCGGGACTTTCTTTTTATTTCTTCTTCTTATTGTCTTTCGGCTGTGTGCATCCGTAATGGCTTTGGCTATTGCGTTGTTGCAGAGCCTGGGTGTAAATTTGTATCTCCGCGATATTAATATACACTCTTTATCTAAAAAAGTAAATTGCAACTCACATCAAGGTGTAGAAATCCCTGCTCGATTTAGACAGTAAGATCAGGACGGACGGTGCAATAACCTTCTTTTAGATTGCTTCCGTGTCATCGATCGAGATTATCTTCTGTGATGTACTCACTGAAGTTTGGGCAGAAATCCTGAAGAAAAACTTCAAAAGAGAAGATCATTTGTTAGGAATCTTGGAACCATATGATCTTATCAGACGTAGAAAAGGAGGGAAAGATAAATGAAACAGAGCTCAGCAACAACAACAAAAATGAAATGATGATCACTGCTTCAACCAGAAGCTCAAGTTTCTGGTCAAACACACCTACCAATAACAATAGATAACAGCAAAACTAGATGGAAAGAATGCAAAAAAAAACACAAATATGCCACCAGATCATTATCTAGAGACAAACATATATTAGACATCAGACTTGGTGATCAAATGATGACCACTAGCCCAAGCACAAGCCCAGTGATTAAATTACAGCAACTTATCATCAGTAAATTAACGTTTTTTCCTCGAGCAAATGATCATCTAGAGCTTAACTAGACCGTCATTAAACAATTGATCATCTAGAATGAATATAGAGCAACTAAATGTTTCAAATTATGACCATTGATCATCTACTCCAATACCAGCATGTATACTGACATCACATCAACATGACTACATGACCAATATATCAGATCATCACATGAATAACTTTACTTAAATGCATCTAAATACTCAATTATTTATCCATGAATAGTAGCACAAGATCAAATTAAGCTAATTATAACCATTAGGATGCTAATCGTACAAACGCAGAGCCATTTTAGCTAATAACCTCCCCACTTATTTTATGTGCTCCTTCCTACTGCCCGTTGGTGTGATTGAGATCATTGATAAGAGGCGTCGGGCTTTTTTCTGGACTGGGAAAGATTCTTGCTCTGGTGCTCGCTGTCTAATTGCTTGGGATAAAGTTGTGTTGTCTACGCAGGTTGGCGGCTTCGGGCTTCGGGATCTTCGCAGGCAGAACCTATGCTTGCTTCTTCACTTCGTGGACCGCCTCCACCAGACTTCGGAGCTTCCCTGGAAAACTTGGTTTTTCAGGCGGTTGGCCAGGGACCTCGGGGACAAGGCGACCACCCCCTCCTTCCTCGACAAGATTGTTTCCTACTGCTTACCAGTCTACCGCGCCCTCACCCGCGTCGCCCTACGCGATGGGCGCCGCTGTGCTTTCTAGATGGACAAGTGGGGCACCGGCGCTCCTCTGTATCTCCGGTTCCCGGCTCTCTTCTCCCACAGCACTCGTCCCCACGCCACGGTGGCTTGCGTTCTCGCCGAGGGGCTGGACCTTCAGCCTCGACTGACCGCAGCGGCGGCTTCTGAGCTTGACGCGGTCCAGCTCTTATTGCCGGCACGACGCTCCGCGACGGCGCCGACGCTCGCTTCCTGGACTCCACCACGCCTAGCTCCTCAGGACGGCGCTCCTTCTCCTCCCGCGATGCGTACCGGATGCTTGCTCCGCCACGCCCCATCGACACCGACGCCTGTACCAGTTGGGGACTTGAGGTTCCCACAAAGGTGAAGATCTTCTCCTACCTCGCCGCTATCGACAGGCTAAGTACCAGAGGGAACCTCTTCATGAAGCATTGCGCTCCCTCTGTGGCATGTGAGGCCTGCGGTGCGGAGGAGACGTCCCGACACCTTTTCTTCGACTGCCCCACTGCCTCCGATGTGTGGAACCTTCTTCACGTCCACGCCCCCCCCCCCCCCCCCCCCCCCCCCCCCCCCCACGGAGCCTCTTTCTGGACCATGGCAGCTCCCACCACGGCGACTGCCGGTGCTTGGGCTGCTGGCCTCGCCACTATCATGTGGCACATTTGGAAGGCCCAGAACGACCTGGTCTTCAACGCCAAGACTTCCTCGCCCTCTGACATTCTCCGGCGAACTGCTGAGGACTTGCTCACTTGGGCTGGTAGATTCCCCTCCGATAAGAGGGATCACATTGAGCGCTTGCGTGTGCTCATTATCAACGCATGTGTGTAATTTCGGTTCAGTTTGCGTTCTCGCCGAGGGGCTGGACCTTCAGCCTCGACTGACCGCAGCGGCGGCTTCTGAGCTTGACGCGGTCCAGGCTCTTATTGCCGGCACGACGCTCCGCGACGGCGCCGACGCTCGCTTCCTGGACTCCACCACGCCTAGCTCCTCAGGACGGCGCTCCTTCTCCTCCCGCGATGCGTACCGGATGCTTGCTCCGCCACGCCCCATCGACACCGACGCCTGTACCAGTTGGGGACTTGAGGTTCCCACAAAGGTGAAGATCTTCTCCTACCTCGCCGCTATCGACAGGCTAAGTACCAGAGGGAACCTCTTCATGAAGCATTGCGCTCCCTCTGTGGCATGTGAGGCCTGCGGTGCGGAGGAGACGTCCCGACACCTTTTCTTCGACTGCCCCACTGCCTCCGATGTGTGGAACCTTCTTCACGTCCACGCCCCCCCCCCCCCCCCCCCCCCACGGAGCCTCTTTCTGGACCATGGCAGCTCCCACCACGGCGACTGCCGGTGCTTGGGCTGCTGGCCTCGCCACTATCATGTGGCACATTTGGAAGGCCCAGAACGACCTGGTCTTCAACGCCAAGACTTCCTCGCCCTCTGACATTCTCCGGCGAACTGCTGAGGACTTGCTCACTTGGGCTGGTAGATTCCCCTCCGATAAGAGGGATCACATTGAGCGCTTGCGTGTGCTCATTATCAACGCATGTGTGTAATTTCGGTTCAGTTTCTCCCCCCCCCCCCCCCCCCCCATGTATTTCACCAATCACTTTGTAAGGGCAGCCAAGCCCTCTTTCGAGTTATAATAACAACCGGTGGGGAGCAATCCCCCTCGTCTTCCTCGAAAAAAAAATTTAGCTAATAACTGTAACATATAGACCAACTCGAAACTGAATAAAGTAAAGTTTGAATACTGTTCCAACCAATCATTCAAATTACATCAAATACTACACAGCATAACCATGAGTCAATGGCCGGAACCAGACCAAGCAAGACGAAGTCGACCAATAGACACTGAGCCACCACCACCACCATAGTTGTCGCGACATGTGGCGCCATCTAGATGTTCAATTTATGAACTATGTTCTTTAATATTTGACCCAACAGATACAATTTGTGGGCATTCAGACATTCTATCGGCAACACCCTTGAAGATGCACTAACAACTCTACTTGGCATGGCTTAATTATTTTTCTCATGTAGTGAGCTAAGTAGCTGGGCCTTTTAACAGTTTGCATCCTGCAGATCATAGGTTTTTTGCTCTTTTATTTACTTCCTACTAAGAGCGTATGCAGCAAATGCATGGTGGGTGATCGAACAAATGCACATCGCACACAACTAGCTATATAAGGATATGTCTTCCCAAAACTATGTAAGGGTTGTGGCTCAGTATGCATTCTTTATGGGAAACTCTATTTTACAACCGGCTGTTGCTACAGCCGGTCTCTCTCCCCTCGCGCCTTCTTCTTCCCGCACACGCACCGGTCTTTCTCTCGCGTCGCAGCGCTGGCTGCTGGTTGCCTACTCTGGCCACTCGTGAGGACGGCTAGTGCACCGCTCTCCTCGTCTCTTCCTCCGCTCCGAATCCCGGCCGCCGCTACTAGCCGGCCGCCGGCGCTGACGACCTAATCGCCAACCCCGTCAGCTCCATCACCGGCCGAATCTATCTCCTCTCCCTGCGCCGAGTGACGCCTCCTCGTCGGTCTACCGCCGCCGGTGAACCACATCCTCGCCGCGCCGGCCAGTTGTTCCCTCCACCGGTCTGGCTCGCCATGGACGCCATGGGGTAGTCTCCATGAACGCCCTTGGAGAAGACGACACCAGATCTGAAGAAGTGCACGTCCTTCGAGTGGGTGGGTCAGAGATTCGCTAGATTTGACTTCAATTTAACCTCCGGCGTGGTGGATTTCATCGGATTTCATTCCGACGAGCTCGAATAAGTCATGGTGGAGTCGACGGTGGAGGTCAGTTTTTCTTGAAGTTTTGTTGATGTTGCATGCGATTTGTGATTTTGCTACATGTGAGACTCGTTTTTGTTGTGTAAGCATGCGCAAATTGCTACACTGCTTTCAGGTTTTGTTGGATTTTTGTTGATGTTGCATGAGATTTGTGATTTTGCTACATGTTTTTGTGGTGTAAGTACGGGCAAATTGCTACACTAATTTCTGCAAAAATCACGTTGTACTCACATTCTGGTACAAATAAATTGGGATTTGTTGGATATGTTATTGGTATTTGCTACATAACCATGTTTAAAGTGCTACATCATTTTTTTGCTACATGTTGCAATTTTTACACACCGATATTTTATACTACACACCCGTGCTACATGCGCAAACAACAATTGTTGCGCCCGATTTTTTTGCTACATTCATCAAGCGCAACATTTTTCTGAAATATTGTTGCTACATGGGATGTTGCATACACAGACAAAAAGTGTTACACGTGAAACGTTTTTGTTACATAGATCGGGAGCGCGAGATCGTTTCACTTAAATAGATCGGACGGCTACGGAGGCGGCTGTAGCGACAGCTCGCTACACCCGACTGACGTGTAGCGTTTGCCATTCTTTATACCTTCCTAGGATGCTCTATAGCTTACTGCAAATACAACTATATTTACATTAAGGTTCACACTACAAGTTGCTAGAGCGCGTAGGAATGAGATGTATCGGAATGTTGAGACATGCAGCTGTGGACAGGTACCGTGGAATTTTGTTTACAAAGTGTGTTTTGGTGTGTCTCATCTCTTCCCATGACTAAAACCACGGCCTCCCTGACATCTTTGTTAAGGCTTGGGTCAATCGTAATTGGATTGAACTAATCCTGGACCTGGAGGGTGCATAATTTTCGGGTCACCGATATCAAATTCGTGGCAAACTCGCAACCAAGAATCAGCAAACGCCAGACTTTTAATTGTGTCTTTAGACCGATCCCACTTAACGAAAGCCTTCTGCATTCTATTTCTAGATTCTATAGTACATTGGCGCCTGTGAATTTTGACTTGTATGATGCGTAGTTTATTTACTCAAGACGACAACACAAAAGCTCAGAGTGTTTTCTCTTCCGAATGATGCGCCAGACTAGCATCCGTGGCTTGTATGGTTTTCAAGAAATCCGTTAACAGACTGTAGCTTACGTACAACATGTCAAAGTTCAGACAAGGACTAGTCTACTAACCTGAACTATGCTGGCAATGTTGACGTCGCCTAATCTGCCGACTAACATCGCCCGCCTACTTACGTGGAATGTATCAGAATATGAAACAGTATCACTTAACACGTTGTTACCTAATCCCATTTTCTTTTTTCCTGTTGACACGATGCAGTGGAAGAAATTTAGAAGCGACGATTTGTTATCCTATTCCTGGGTAACATGGCTAAGACGACGACCACGACGGCCGACATGGCGCGGCTCGCCGGGCGGGGCGTGGTCGGCCAGAGCCCATGGCCGACGCATTCAGGGGCGGAACTGGGCCCCGGGCAGCCCGTGCTACAGCCCGGGTCGTAGCCCATGTAGTACTTGTATATCCCGTGTAAATTTCGCAGATAAACTAGCCCAGCCCGTGTCATGAGCCAGAACGGCACGGGCTATTCTAGCCCAGCAAGGCAGCGATCCATCCACTAACCCACGTTTCTTCGCATGCATCCAGAGCGGCCGTAACTGTTGCCTTTTTTTTCGGGAACGAGAGAAACTAGCTAGCGTAGTCACGCATTGGCAGCAAATTTACATACAACCCCAAAAAACTAAAATCCTAGGGACAAAAGAATGATGCTGAGAGGAAGCAGGTCGGCTCAACTGGAGCTGACGTGCCCAAGAGCAGGTGTACGACGCATCTTTCTCTACTTCGCCATCCAACGAAAACAATTAATGATCGGCTATGGTACGTCCACGACGACGGCAGCGCCGGCGCCGATCGCCCCCGTGCGCGGCCAGAGTGCGCCGCGGCAGAGCGGGCACGTCCGGCGCGAGCGGATCCACCGGTCGGCGTCGCACCCGGCGTGGAAGAAATGCCCGCACGCCGGCACCACGCGCACCAGCCCGTCAGGCGCCTTGGCGTACTCCGACTGGCAGAACACGCAGCAGCGCTGTCGCACCCTCGCCGCCTCGCCTGTTTGCGCGTACGGCACGAGCGTCGCGTCGCCGAGCGCGCGCTCGACGTCCGACGCGGTGCGGCACGCGCCGGAGGCTGCGGCGGCGAGGGCGACGATGAGCACCGCCACGGCGACCACCGCTGCCACCTCGAGATAGAGCGTCATGTCGGGGCTCATGTCTTCCTTGTTGGATTGAGCGATCGAACGGCAATGCGTGTGGCCTCTTCCCTTTCTTGGCCGGACCCTGCTTTGTATCTTCCTTCCTTTAGTTAACTAAATAAGCAATCCCAGTGACCTCCTTTTCTGTGTCTCCCCTCGCTCGGCTCATGCTCTGCTTTTGCACGAGCTCTTGTTTCCTAGAATCTTTCGGCAAATTTCCTTCATGCCCCGGCTGCCTACATGTATGTGTGGTTCATTTTTTTTTTGTTTTATACTTCTCCATGCAGTTGCAAAACATTGTAAGGTCCTTTTAGTGTGGCCTGATGCCCTGATCCTGAGATCTTTCAAAAGTTACCTGCAGATGTGAGCAATATCATGAGTTTGCTTTGCCTAGTCTAGAGTGGCAATAGAAGATCATCTAAGATCGCGGTCAACTCCAATAGTGGCAACGAAAACACTATAACCACCTTCCTCAAAAAAACAAAAAACAAAAACACTATAACCACCTAAAAAATGAAGGCCGACGACCAGCATGACACCGCCGCAAAATCAACATTAATGAAGTTCAGAACCAACTGAATCAGATCAATATCCAAATGCCAGCAAGTCAATTGATAAGATAATCATATACTGTATGTAACTCCAGCACCACATCCAAAACTGAAATAAACAGGTCCGTTTGACCCGAGCGCCAAACTTTAAAAAAAAATGCACGTTGTAAGACTACGAGAACACTCTTCATTCCCCATCGTCCTCGTCATCATCGGCAGCACCAGCAGAGGAGTTGAGGGCGTTCAGCCTTTCCACCAATCTGGCATTCCTCTGCTGGATCGTAGGTTCGTTTCTTAAGGTTGCACCTGTATTAAGGAGCCAAGTTAAAATGCAACTCACATCAAGGTGGAGAAATCCTTGGTCGATTTTGCCAGTATAAGATTAGCACGGACGGTGCATTAACTTTCTTGTAAATTGCTTCCATATCATCGGTAGAGATTACCTTCTTGATGTACTCGCTCAAGATTGGGCAGAAATCCTGAAGAAAAGCTTCAAAAGAAAAGATCATCAGGTAGGAATCTAGGAATTAAACATATGTTTTTATCAGATTTATGAAAGGAGAGAAAGAAAGGGAAAGGATAAATGAAACAGAGCTCGGCAACAACAACAAATGAGATGATGATCACTGCTTTAACCAGAAGCTCAAGTTTCTAGTAGCACAGCCCAACCACCGATTATACCAATAGATCACAGCAAAACTAACAGGAAGGAATGCAAGAAAAACTAAAGAACAAACATGTCACTAGATCATTAGCTAGAGCCAAACATATATTAGACATCAGACTTGGTGCTCAAATGATCACCACGAGCCCTAGAACAAGCCCAGTGATTAAATTAAAGCAACATATCATCAGTAAATTATTATTTTTTCCTCAAGCAAATGATCATCTAGAGCTTAACTAGACCATCATTAACAATTAATCATCTATAAATCTATATAGAGCAACTAAATGTATGACCATTAGAAAGCCAACCATACAAATGCAGTCTCTAGCTAATAACCATAACATATAGACCAACTAGAACCTGAATAGATTAAAGTTTGAAATCAATTCCAACCAATCATTCAAATTACATCAAACAGCACACAGTTTTACCATGACTCGATGGCCGGAACCAAACCAATAGACAATGAGTCACCACCCCCAGAGCCGTCGCGACATGTGGTGTCATCTACGTAAACTGCGACTAGGTTTTCAATGCATGAACTATGTTTTTCTAATATTTGACCCAACAGACACGATTTGGGGGCATTTGCTATTTGGACATTCTATTCGCAGCACCCTCGAAGATGCACCGACAACTCTACTTGACATGGCTTAATTACTTTTCTCATGTAGTGGGCTAAGTAGCTATCCCTTTTAACAGGGTGCATCCCGCAAATCATAGGTTTCTTGCTCTTTATTTTGCTACCTACTAAGGACGCATGCAGAAAATGTGGGTGAACAAGTGCGCATCGCACACAACTAGCTATATAAAGATATCTGTTTTCCAAAACTATGTAAGGTTTGTGGCTCAGTATGCATTCTTTGTAGCTTGCTAGGATGCTTTAGATGTTACTACGAATACAAATATATGTATATTTAGGTCCACCCAACAAGTTGCTAGAGTGTGTGCGTTTAAGATATGAATGAGATGTATCAGAATGTTTAGGCACACAGCTATGTACACGTGGTGTGAAATTTTGTTTACAGAGTGTGTTTTGGTGTCTCACTTCTGCCCATGACAAAAACCACGGCCTTCGAGACATCTTTATGATCTTTCTAGGGTTTCGAGTTCCTACATCTGGGGAAAGTGAGGTCCTTTGAGGAGGCCATGGCGATTTCATGGCGATTCCGCCTGTAAGGTAAGTCCGGCCGCCCCTTTCCCTCCCTCGCGCTGGCCATGGCGGCGCCGCCCGAGGCTTCGTCCTTCGCCGTGGTGGAGGACCCGGACTCTCTCTGCGGCCGCCGCTGGGCTGACATCGCCGACGATGAGGAGGAGGCGGAGGAGGTGCGATTGGAGCTGGAGCGACGATGCTCCTCCCCGGCGCTTCCGACTCTCGGCGAGTTCATGGCGGTGGCGCGGAGGTCTCCGGCCCGAAGGCGCGTCCCGTCGCCGAGGCACGCCATGAGAGGGTCGCCGGCGCGACGAGCTCCGCCGCAAGGCTCGACGCCAAAACGTCCGCTGGTTGCTGGTGGGCTCCGTGAGGGGCCTACAAGTGCGGGTCTGGCCAGAGAGGCTGCTGCGGAGAGGAGCTCTGCGGCGGCGCTCCAGCCGGGCCTCACGCAGGCGACCGGCGGCGCGGTGGTGGCGCCATTGCGGTCGGGGAGACGCTCGGTGCTGGCCAGGGACACGAGGCCGTCCTTGTTGGGCCGTGGGCCGGCCTCCCCGGCTAACCCTAGGCCCACAGGAGGGATCTTGGGCCCAAGGCCAATTGTGGCCTGGCGCAGCCAGGACTTTCGCGTGAGCCGGCCGGCCTCGTCCAGGGCGGGATTGGTATAGCCTGTTGGGCCTGAATCGGCCAGGCTGTGGATCCACAAGGGAGCCACGGACCTAACCCTAGCCCAACCCCCTCGCCCCAGCAGATATCGCGTTTTGGCCGCGCCGCTCGCCGCATCACCATCGCCAAGCCGCCGGCGCCCCTGCGCCAGTCCTTCGCCGCCGTTGTGATGAAGCACCGTCGGAGCCCCTCCCCACCTCGCCGCGCCGCCCGTTCTCCGCCGCCCCCTCCCCGCGCGTCCTCTCCGCCTCGCAGCCAGGGCGTCTACCGTCCCCCGCCACGGCGTTCCCCGGCGCGGCCCGCCCCTGGCAGGCGGCCGTCCCCTCGACGGGCGCGCTCGCCGGCCGGCCGTGAGCGTCGCGGTGCCACTCCTGCCCGCAGCTCGCCCAGGCAGTGCTCCCCTCCCCGTCGTGGCTCCTCTCCGGACGGGCAGCGTAGGGAGGCAGAGTTGCGGGCCCAGCTGGGAGCGCGTCAGCGCGACGGGGGCAGGGGACGGGCGGATGATGGTCCATGGCGTGCGGACAGAGCGCAGTCCCCCCCTAGCAGGGAGCCGGCCCCTTCCCCACGTGCTGGTCCGGCCCAAGCGGCTCAAGTGCCTAAGAAGAAGAAGAAATCTAAGAAGAAGAAGAGGACAGTGGCGACTCCGGCCGCGGGAGTGATCCAGCCAGGGCCCGGTGCGCCGGCAGCAGCTCTTGTTCGCCCCATGCCGTCCATCCTCGAGTTCTACGGCCATGGCATCGATGGAGGCTTCTACTACGTCGATACCGGCGGTATCAAGTTGGCTGCTCCGGCACACTTGGCCGTGGTGACGGTGCTTCCCGACCAGACCGTGGATCCTTCGGTGGTGATTTCAGCTGAGACCATCCGCTCCGAGCTTGCGGGCTTGGAGAGTGGGTGGACTTGGGTGGTGAGGGAGAGCTCCCCGACTGAGTTTGTAGTGGCGTTCCACACTGCTCAGCTCCTCACCCACCTGTCATGGAGCCCGACCATCACCCTTCCGATTCACAACATTCGCGTTTCCATCAGGCCCTCCGACACCGACCCGGACGCGCCACCTCCACTTGCCGAGGCTTGGGTCCGGATCCACGGGATCCCATCTGAGCTGCGGAAGGAGGTGGATTTTGTGGCGCTCATCGCCCAGGCCGTTGGGCGCTTTGAGGAGGTGGACGTGAGCTCTCTGCCAGGGGATGGCCCCGTTCGGATCCGGGTCAAGGCCCCGGACCCAAGCAAGCTCAACATCACCCTGCCCACCTTCTACTTCGACGGGGTAGGCAGGACGCTGGTGGTCGAGCTGGAGTCCGAGGTGGACCGCCCGCGTTCCACTTCCCCACTGGCCAGTCGCTCTCCGTCCCCTCACCTCGGCCCTTCCGACGGCGGGGAGGGGGACTCTTCGGAGGACGACCCGTCTGACGGAGACGTCCCTCACGCCGCGGACGCCCGGCCTCCTCCTGCGACTTCAGTTCCACCTTCTTCAGCGCCGCCGTCCACAGGGGCGGCATCTCTTGCAGGTTCCCAGGTTCAGGCATCTTCGCTTGGACTGTCCGACGCCCGCTCGGCTCCTCCACTGTCCTTTGGATTCCCGCTCTCACAGTACGGCTCCAACCTTGTGAGGGGCCGGGATCCATGGACATCTCCGGCCTCGTCTCTTCTGCCTTGGGGATTCAGTCCCCTCCTCAGGCGGAGGTGGAGGACTCTGACGACGCGCCGAGTGTGGGGATGGAGGTTATGGCCCCCGACACCCCGCGCTCTCCGGGCGCGGTCTGGTACACCCGCTCCCCAGGCACCCCGGCAGCGCCTGTCCTGGAGCCAGTCACGGTCTTCCCCGACACTCCTGTGACTGGCACCAGGGGGCCCTAGGCGCCATCGGTCCTCTCCTCCCGCCCCTGACACTCGCCGCCACAGCGCGCGCTTGGCGAGGGCCAGGACTGGAGGCTAGGCAGTGGAGCCTACTGTCGCGATGGTGGCGTCTCGCCGTCGCGAGGCGCTCGACTGCGGGATTGGTACGTCTCGACCTACGCCTACTCCTACTCCTCCCCCTCCTTCTCCCCCTTCTGGTTCCCGTTTTTCGGTTCTCGATTCTGTTCCGTTGGATCATCTAGCTCAGGTTGCGGGAGACTGTGACATTATTTTCCGTGGAGAGCGAGGACCTCGCCTTGAGCAGATTGCGGCCATCAAGGCTAAGGAGGTCTATGAGGGGGCCCTAGCGGCAGCTCGTGCTCAGGCAGAGCATGAGCGGCAGGGGCCCCCGGCTCCCGCTGGACCTGTGCAGGAGGCACAAGGGTCCGGCAGTGGAGCCCCTCCTAGGCCTGATGGTACCACAGCTGCTGCGCCTCCTCCCAGACCGGGAAGAGGCGCGGGAGGCCCCCCAAGTCAGCGTCCCGGCCCTCGACCTCTGGTAGGGCCCAATCGGTCCCCCTTAAGGGGACCAACCCCAACATGGTTTCCCAATGAATGTCCTCACATTTATTTGGAACATGAGGGGGTTTGGGCAGGAGGGCCGCCGCCGCCAGTTGATCAACTATCTTAGAGACGAAGATGTGGACATTGTGGGGTTGCAAGAGACGATTCGTCAGGATTTCTCGATCTCAGAGCTAGAGAGTCTAAGTCGCCACAAGTTCTCGTGGCATTGGCTCCCGGCGACGGGTCACTCAGGGGGCATCCTCCTTGGGCCAAGGAGGATACCTTTGAGATAGAAGATATGGACCGCGGGGAGTTCTTTGTGAGCATGTCGCTCACCCATAGATGGTCGAACCTCAGTTGGGAGGTGATTATTGTCTATGGCCCCGCGGACCACCGGAGGTCCGCGGAGTTCTTAGCTGAGCTCAGGTCAAAGGTGGAGCGATGCCCCACCCCTGTGGTGGTGGCAGGCGATTTTAATCTCATTCGCTCCCCTGATGACAAGAGCTCAGATAATGTGGACCTCCCTAGGATGCGTATGTTTAACGACTGGATTGCTGACCTGGCTCTGAGGGAGATCTCGCGTGTTGGGGCACGTTATACGTGGTCCAACAACCAGGCCGTCCCGATCCGGAGTGTGCTTGACAGGGTCTTAGTGTCGGTGGAATGGGAAGTTGCTTTTCCTTTGTGCTCGCTTCGTGCGGTTACTAGGATTGGCTCAGACCATTCCCCCCTCCTCCTCTCGACTGGAGGAGGGGCCCCGCCGAGGTCGAACCGCTTCCACTTTGAGGAGTTCTGGCTTGGTCAGCCAGGATTTGTGGAAGCGGTTCGCCAAAAGTGGGACTTGGCGGTCGCGACTCCCCCCCGCGCCTATAATGCGGTTGACATTTGGCACCACTGTGCTAAGGTCGTGCGCCAATTTATGCGGGGGTGGGGCGCGAATTTAGGCGCAGAGGTGCGTAAAAATAAGGCGGATATCCTAGCCCAGATTCAGACACTCGATATGGCGGCTGACTCGACAGGCCTGTCCGCTGAGGGATGGTTAGAGCGGTATGCTTTGGAGAACTCCTTAATGGAGATCTACAAAGGCGAGGAGATATTCTGGCGACAACGTAGTCGCCAGAATTGGATTCTTCGTGGAGATGCTAATACAGCATACTTCCATGCCATTGCGAATGGGCGGCGTCGTAGGTGCTCGATCCCTTGTCTATGGGCGGATGGCCTCCTATTAGAGGAGGCCAGGACCTTTCCGACCATATATACTCCTTCTATAAGGAGTTATTTACGGAGGGTCCCCGCACGGGTGTGGTGTTGGCCGCGCACTTCTGGCCCTTAGGGGCCTTAGTCTCGGATGACGAGAATAGGGAGCTTACTCTCCCATTCAGTCCTGAGGAGGTGCGCCGGGCCATTATGGGGATGAAAGCCAACTCGGCCCCGGGTCCGGATGGTCTGCCTGTCTCCTTCTTCCAGAAGTTTGGGAGTATATTGAGGCGGTGATTATGCCGATGTTCCAGGAGTTCTATACTGGGACACTGGTCATCTCGCCTCAATTTTGGAGTGATTACCCTGATTCCTAAAGTTGTAGGGGCCACGGATGTTCGTCAGTTTAGGCCGATCACGGTGATCAATGTCATCATGCGTTCGCTCGCCAAAGTGTGTGCAACACGCTTGGCGCCAGTTGTGGAGCGCCTGGCTCACCCACATCAGTTCGCCTTTCTCAAGGGACGATTTATCCATGATGGGATTCTGGCTCTTCATGAGGTTGTTCATGAAGTCAAGCGAGACACCTTAAAGGTGTCTTTCTTAAGCTAGATTTCCAGAAGGCATATGATCGTTTGGACTGGGCTTTTCTACGCCAGGTCCTCGAGCGTCGTGGGTTTGACGAGCGCTTCATATCTGGGTTATGCAGATTGTCATGTCCGGGAACACGGCCATAAACATTAATGGCGACATTGGCCCTTATTTTAGGTCTTCGCGTGGGGTGAGGCAAGGGGACCCGATTTCCCCTCTTCTCTTCGACCTTGCTGGTGACGCCCTGGCGGCTATCTTGGACAAAGCCAAGACGGCCGGTCACATTTCTGGGTGGTTGGGCACCTTATCCTGGAGGTGGGATCACCCACCTCCAGTATGCGGACGATACCATGATCATGGTGGAGGGTTCGGAGCTTGACATTATTAATCTCAAGTTCCTTCTCCTCTGCTTTGAGGCCATGTCTGGCCTCAAGATTAACTTCGACAAGAGCGAAGTCATGATCATGGGATACTCCCCTGATGAGCAACAGCAGATAGCGGACAAACTAATTGCAAGTTGTCTACCTTCCCTGTTACTTACCTGGGGGTGCCCATTAGTGATTCTAGGATCCTTATTAAGGACCTAGAACCGGTCACCCAGCGTGTCAAAGCTAAGGCGGAGCCTTGGCAAGGACGGTTCACCTCTAAGGCGAGCAAAACTGTCCTGATTGACGCCTGTCTGTCTAGTCTACCTATGTTCCTGATGGGAGTTTATATACTCCCAGAAGGCACGCATGCCTTATTTGACAGGGATCTCTCACGCTTCTTCTGGCAGGCGGCCAATGGGCGTCAGAAGTACCACATGGTCAAATGGGCGGATGTGTGTACCCCCAAAGACATGGGGGGCATTGGTATCTTATCCTCCCGTAAGATGAATGTTGCGCTCATGCTACGATGGGTATGGCGGATACTTAGAGAGGAGGGGGGACTTTGGCTGCAACTAATCAAAGCGAAAGTATCTGCAGGGCCGCCCCCTCTTCTCCTGTGACCGCCAGGATGGATCCCAATTTTGGCGATCCATCCAATCCATCAAGCATGAGATTAGGAAGGGTGTCCGCTTCTCCATTGGTAATGGAGAGGACACCCTCTTTTGGCTGGACCCGTGGCTCGATGGGAGCCCGCTACAGCATAGTTTTCCATCTTTTTTGCTATCTGCGCGGACCCGATGCAGCTGGTGGCCGCGGCGATACCTAATGGAACGTGGAACATCTCGTTCCGACGTACTTTCGGTATTGCCGAGGCTACAGCTTGGGCAGAGCTACGGAGTTTGCTTCCGAGTCACTGCCAGGCGGTCGTGACCTCGTGTCATGGCACCTGGCACCGTCTGGGACGTTCTCTGTAAAGTCGGCCTATCGGAGTCTCTTTAGTTCCCCAGTTAGAGCGTGGACCTCTCCACTATGGAAGGCCCCCTTACCGTTAAAAATCAAAATCTTCGTGTGGCAGCTTCTTAGGGACCGCCTCCCCTCAGGGGTGGAGGTTCGCAAGCGACAGGGGCCGGGTGATGGGCTCTGCCCCATGTGTGGGATCCCCGAGACGGGAACCCACATCCTTTTCACTTGCCCCGCTGCCAGATTTCTATGGAACTTCGTCCTCGAGGCGCTGGGGCCTGCTTGGCAGGCCTCAGACCTGGGCGAGTTCCTAGAAATCCAGGCGAACCGTACCGGTGAGAGGCGACGCCTCTTCTGGTTGGTGTTTGCCGCGTTGATGTGGACCTTGTGGACAATTCGCAATAAGATGGTGATCGAGCGGATCTTTCTCCGACGTGCTTCTGACTCGATGTTTAAATTTCTGGCTTTCTTGCAGCAGTGGCACCCGTTGTCTAGGCAACGGGACAGGGGGCAGCTGGATGACATGCTTGCTAGGCTTGTGGAGACGGCTCGGTGCATCTCCTCCTCTTCTTCCAGCTAGCGCCGGAGGGGCTTAGTCTCTTTTGTGTTCGCCCTTCGCTTCTTTATCTCGATGTATCTCTCTCACCGCCCCCCCCCCCCCCCCACCACCGCCTTTTCTTGCTTATTTCATGTGGGCTTACTTGTGCTGCGCCCCCAGCAAGCGGCCTTACCGCTCTTATGTTTGTAACAGTGTATGAACTTGCTTGGCATGTTGCTTTATTTATAAAGCGGGGCGAAAGCCTGTTTCGAGACATCTTTATTATGGTTTGGGTCAATCACTCCTGGGTGGAAGCTCTTCATGACCTTGAGGGTGTATAATTTTTGGCTTATCATTATGAAATTCAGATGGCAACCGAGAATCAGCAAACATTAAACTTTTTAGATAAAGAATGTATATTAATATCGTGGTGATATAAATTACACCCAGCCTCTGCAACAACGCAATAACCAAAACTATTACGGATGCACACAGCCGAAAGACAATAAGAAGAAGAAATAAAAAGAAAAGTCCCGCTACAGAGTTACAGTCCTTGCAGCAGCCGCACAACCACCACCAAGACACCACCTGATGTCCAATTCTTCAAAAGCAGCGCCTTCAAGAAGAACAGTGTCAGGCACAACCAATTAAGGCCAGACCTTGGGTTTTCACCCTGAAGATAGTCCCCGCTCTCAAAACAATGTCTTCAGCAAGACCATTGCCATGCACAACCAATTAAGGCTAGACCTTGGGTTTTCACCCTGAAAGGTAGGACTTTGAACTTCACCTGTGATGTTGCCCCCACTAACAAACCGCTGCTCTGCCTCCTGCAACTCCAAGCAAGTTCCTCATCGCCGCAAAGCCTCCAATCACCATTTGGTAGTCCTTTAATCTCAGCTTTCATGACATTCTCCGCCTCTGACTACACCATGGATTTGCCCATGATGGCACAGAAGCAGAGCTTCACGCCGCTCCCTCCGGCGCGACCGAATCCCTCCGATCCAGCAATCTCTAGGAATTAGCCGAAAGATCACCGGCGGAGCCTTCCGAAATTCGACACTCTTGCCAGATCAAGGTACCGGCGTCAAGCAGATCTTCATCTTGACGTGATTCGGAACCAAGGACCACCGCCTTTATTCGCAAGACCAACGGCCCCCACGCCGCCGGTCAACTCCAGCCGGACTGGATGACGAAACGGATCCGCCGATCCAGCCGCGAACCCGGTCGGCCACGTCCGGCGAAGGACAAGACCACCACCACCATGCCTGGAGCAGCTGCTCGAGGCGTCCTCGACGATGCGAAAATGGTCCCGGATAGCCTCCACACCATCGTCGACGTAGCAGCGGAGGTGCGCGAGATCGAGGTCCGATCTAGACCCAGCGGGCCGAGATCCATCCCGTCACCCGCTCTGCCCCTGTCTACTAGCGCCGCCGCCGGCCGTCACTTGTCCAGATCGCCGCCATCCGCGCCGCCTTCGCTGGAGAGGAAGGGCAGATCGCCGCCGCCCTGGCCCATCCGGCGATCGAGGAGACCACCGCCGCCGCCGCGCCACACGGGCCTTTGCCCAGCGACGCCTATGGCGGCGGCGGCAGAGAGGAGGGGCGCAAGGGGAGACTTGAAGGGCGGCGAGGAGGGGGCACCCCGGGGGCGGCGCGGCGCCGCCGCCTCGGGGGTGGGAGGGTTTTGGGGGTGGGAGGGATTCCAAACATTAAACTTTTAGTTTGCGTCTTTAGACGGATCCCACTTACCCTTGTCAATGCTAGAATTCTATAGTACTCTTTGGTGCCTTTGAGTTTTGACTCGTATGGTTTTCAAGAAAGCCGTACAAAGAGTGTGGCTTATGTACAGCATGTCAAAGTCCACACAAGGTCTAGTCTACTACTCTGAACTATACTGTCAATGTTGACGTCGACTAATCTGCCTGACAACACCCGCCTACTTACATAGTTACATGGAGTGTATCAAAAATATGAAACAGTATCACTTAACACGCTGTTACCTAATCCCATTTTCTTTTTTCCTGTTGCGGGGAACGACGATGCGGGGAACGACGGCGTCGCGTGGGTGTGGAAGGCGATGCGGCGGACGGCGAAGGCGTCGACGGGATCGACTCGTGCTCCGGTGGGTGTGGACGGTCTCCTGGAGGCGTCGCGAGGAAGGACGGCGGCGACGAAGACGGGTTGCTCCGGCGGGTGCTCTGTTTCGGGAGGGGAAACGGGAATAGAGCGGTTTACTTTTTCGGGGTAGTGGGCTTTTTTTTAAAGGTGCACATCATACATCATTGAGTGAATTTGAGACGTTGGATCGGGTCTGATGGACGGTTCAGATCCTCCGGATCTGACAGACTCTGTCTTTTAATATTAGTGGAGATAGTAGAGATAGTTACATGGAGTGTATCATAAATATGAAACAGTACGTATGACTTAACACGCTGTTACCTAATCCCATTTTCTTTTTCCTGTTGCCACAATGCAGTGCAACAAATTTAAAAGCGACGATTTGCTTTCCTGCCTAAGCTGCAGAAGGTAACATGGCTTAGAGCAGATGTACGATGCATCTTTCTCTACTGCATTACGACGACGACGACGACGACGGCCGACATGGCGTGGCGTGGTCGGCCAGAGCGAGCCCGGCAGAACGGGCACGTTAGCATTGCCCATGGCCGACGCATTGGCAGCAAATTTGCAATTAGCCCACAGAATTAAAATCCTAGGGACAAAAGAATGATACTGAGAGGCAGCAGCCAGCAGGTCGTGCCCAAGAGCAGGTGTAACAATGCATCTTTCTTTCTCTATACTACGCCGTCCCAACGAAAACAACAAATGATCGGCTACGGTACGTCCACGACGACGACCGAGCCGACGCCGATCGCCCCGGTGAGCGGCCAGAGCGCGCCGCGGCAGAGCGGGCACGTCCGGCGCGTGCGGATCCACCTGTCGACGTCGCACCACGCGCACCAGCTCGTCGGGCGCCTTGGCATACTCCGACTGGCAGAACACGCAGCAGCGCTGCCGCGCCCTCGCTGCCTCGGCCGTCTGCGCGTACGGCACGAGCGTCGCGTCGCCGAGCACGCTCTCCACGTCGTTGGCCGAGGCTGCGCGGCAGTCGCTGCGACAGGCGTCGGAGGCAGAGATGGCGAGGGCGACGATGAGCACCGCTACGGCGACCAGCGACCACCGCGGCCACCTCGAGGTCGAGCGCCACGTCGGGGCTCATGTCTTCCTCGTTGGCCTGATCGACCGAACGGCAATGCGTCTGGCCTCTTCCCTTTCTTGACCTGACCCTTGCTTTGTATCCTCCTTCTTTCGGCTAACCAAATAAACGGCAATTACAATTGCCGTTTTGGCTCCCGGGAGCATATGGTACTCACCACCGTATTTTTCAAAAAAAATTCAAATTTTGAAAACTCATCAAAAAAATCTGAAAAAAATCATGCACATACCTGACCATGGTACTCACCACCGTATTTTTTTTCGAGCCGAAATGACATCGTACGCGACCTGTACAAAAATGACAAAATTCATGCACATACCTGACAGGAAATGAGATTCAAAATTTGAATTTCTGACAGGAAATTTGTCATTTTTGTACAGGTCGTGTACGATGTAATTTCGGTTCGAAAAAAATACGGTGGTGCGTACCATGGTCAGGTATGTGCATGATTTTTTCAGATTTTTTTGATGAGTTTTCAAATTTTGAATTTTTTTTGAAAATACCGGGAGCATATGCTCCCGGGTGCCAAAGCGAATTTCCCAATTACAGTGACCTCCTTTTCCGTCTCTCCCCTCACACTGCTCATGTTCTGCTTTTACACGAGCTCTTGTTTCCTAAATCTTTCGGCAGATTTCCTTCATGCCGTGGCCAATTCACTTACGTTAGAACTTAGAAGCTTCTTTTTTGTGTCCCGGTTGCCTACGTGTACGTGTGGTTCATTTTTATTTTTTTTATTTTTCCAAGTGTAGTTGCAAAACATTGTAAGGTCCTTTTAGTGTGGCCTTATCCTGAGATCTTTTTAAAGTTACCTGCAGATGTGAGAAATATCATGAGTTTGCTCTTCCTAGTCTAGAGTAGAAATTTGAGATTGCAAAATCCGGCTTCTAGCTTAACACTCCTACATGAGATGGGAGCTCGTCTCGGCGCCTGGGAGGAGCCCGTTGCGGCCGCTCATGTCGCCGCCGGCCCTCGCCTTGGAGAGAAGCGATGGGGAATTGAAGATTTTTTTATTTCCTGGATTCCACGTGTACCGTCCCGCGTCAGCCCGTAGCTCTCTTTCCGTAAGTTTTCCCCGTAGGTGTAGCATTACTGCTTACTGTATACAAGATCGTGGTCAACTCCAATAGTGGCAACGAAAACGCTGTAACCACCTAACATATGAAGGCTGACAGCCAGCATAACACCGCCGCAAAATTAAAATTAAAACTGTAGAACCAACTGAATCAAATCAATATCCAAATGCCAGAAGATCACATGATAAAATAATCATATCTCTAACTCCAGAACGACATCCAAGACTGAAAGAAATACGTCTGTTGACAGGAGTGCCAAACTTTAACGAAAAATTCACGTTATAAGACTATGCTGCGGTCGACAACACTCTGCATTCCCCGTCGTCCTCATCATCATCGGCAGCACCAGCCGTGGAGTTGACGGCGTTGAGTATTTCCAACAGAAACAAGAGGGGGGGTGGGGGGGTACATTCTATCGGGGCACCCTTCGACATTCCCTAACAACTCTACTTCCCACACCTTATTAATCGTAGAATTTCTCTCTTTTATTTTGCTTCCTTCACGCCACGTCAACATCTATTAAGTACTCATTCCATCCCATAATATAAGATGTCACTACAACCAATATGAGATATTGGTTGTATGTAATGACATCTTATCTTATGAGGCGGGGAGAACATGTACTAAGGAGGCATAAAGTAAATGCATGGTGGGTGAAGCAGTGCACATCTTACACAACTAGCTACATAAGGATATGTATTCTCGAAGCTGCGTAAGGTTTGTGGCTCGGTATGCACTCTGTCTAGCGTGCTAGACTGGTCTACATGTTATTACAACTACAAATATTTTTCTATTTAGGTCCACCTACAAGTTGCTAGAGTGCATGCCGGTAAGATAGGAATGAGATGTATCAGAATGTTTGGACATACAGTGAGGAACCAATGGTGTGAAGTTTTGTTTACAAAGTGTGCATTGGTGTCTCATCATTGCCCATGATGAAACAAAGTGTCTCCCCGACATCTTTGTTAAGGCTCAGGTCAATCACAGTTAGGTTGAAGGTCTCCTGAAGGATGTATAATTTCTGGCTTATCAGTATCAAATTCGTAGCACGTAGCAACCGAGATTCAGCGAATGGCAAACTTTTTTTTTTAGGAACATGGCAATAGTTCTGCCTTGCGATTAGATAGAAAAAAAGTGTTATGTACAGAATTTCGAGCTAGGAAAAAATCCCTTTACAGGAAAAAAACAAAAGTACGAGTCTACAGGATCCTGCGTGTACAAACTTTTAACTGTATCTTTAGACCGATCCCACTTAATGAAAGGCTTCTCAATGCTAGAATCAATATTTGCTCTTTTGGCCCTGTGATTTTTTATACTTTTGTAAGATTTCAACGGAAATCATCTCCTCGTAGTTTATTTACTCAAGACGACAAATTCCCCTGATTGACGTGGCGTGGTCGGCTAGAGCGAGCCCCGGCAGACACGGCACGTTATCACCAAACTCCAATTGATGATCCATTGGCCATTGCCCATGGCCTCGCATTGGCAGAAAATTTGCATATAAGCAAGTAAACAAAAATCCTAGGGACAAAAGAATGATGCTGAGAGTCAGCCGTATGAACAAGAATCCTAGGGACAATGCATCTTTCTCTTGTACGCAGTGCTCAACAACAGCACAAATGAACGGCTATTGTACATCCACGACGACGGCTCCGCATATGCCGATCGCTCCCGTGCGCGACCAGAGGGCGCGAATCCACCGATCGGCGTCGCAGGCCGCGTGGAAGAAGTGCCCGCATGCCTTGGCGTACTCCGACTGGCAGAACATGCAGCAGCACTGCCACTCTCTCGCTGCCTCGGCCGTCTCCACGTCGGCATGGCAGTCGCTGCGACAGGCGCCGGAGGCAGCGATGGCGAGGGCGACAATGAGAACCGCCACGGCGACCACCTCAAGGTCGAGAGCCACGTCGGGCCTAATGTCTTCCTTGTTGGCCTGGCCGTTCGGACGGCAATGCGTGTGGCAGCTTTCTTGGCCTAACCTGGATTTATATCTTCCTTCTTTCAGCTATAAACGGAAATCGCAGTGGCCTTCTATTCCTTGTCTACCCTCCTCGCTCGTCTCATGCTCTGCTTTTGCACGAGCTCTTGTTTCAAAACTAAATGACGTGGCCGATTCACTACTGTTAGTAGCTTCTTTTATGTATATTGACTATACGCAAACATCCTTTTTTATTTCCTCTGTTGTTGCAAAATATTGTACCAAAGCAAAAATAAAATAGTTGCAAAACACTATAACGTCGTTTTACTGTGCACTGATCATGAGATCTTTGAAGTTGCCTAAAGATGTGAGCTATAAATGAGCTTGCTTTTCAGCTAGTATTTGCTTTCCCTAGTCTTGAGTGGAAATTTGAGATTACAAAATCAGGCTAGAACAACCTAACATATTAAGGCAGCAGAACAACGTTAAGAACCAACAGATTCAGATCAATATCCAAATGCCAGCACGTCACATCATAAGATAACAATCTCCAGCACAATACCCAAAACTGAAAGAAACAGGTCCTTTGAGCGGAGTGCCAAACTTGAACAAAAATGCACGTTGTAATGCTACGCGGCGGTCGACAACACTCTTCACTCGTCGTCGTCCTCGTCATCATCGGCCGCACCAGCGGAGGAGTTGAGGGCGTTCAGCCTTTGCACAAGGCTGGCCTTCCTCTGCTCGTAGGTCAGCTTCTTAAGGTTGAACCTGTATCGAGGAGCCAGTTAAAATGCAACTCACATCAACCTGGAGAAATATGTAGCCTAGACAAATGAACGGCTAGCAATGTAGTACCTCTTGTGGGTCTTCGGAGCCTCCTTGGTAGATTTGGCCGGGGTGGGATCAGCACGGATGGCAGCATGAACCTTCTTGTAGATTGCTTCCATGTCCTCAGCATTGAGTCCCCTCTTGATGTACTCACTGAAGTGGGATTGGTACTTCTCTGGCTCCTCATCTGCTAGTGTCTGGAATAAGATGGTGCGAAATTTGAAATGAGAATCGGTCAAGATATTTAAAAAAACCATTACTTCAGGTAGGATAATAGTGTGAAGACCACGTAATGAAAAGGCTTTTCACATTACAAAATCATGAGAGCAATGGCATCAACTCACCTTCATGTAATCGGCAACATGTCCTCCATAGATGTACTTGCGGTGGACCTCTGCATCAAGTTGCTTCTCATCCTTCTTGAAACCAGCAAATCTCTTGTCACTGTGGGGGATGTCAAGACCACTGTCCAAAGCTCCCTGTGGCAACAAAATGAATTACTTACAACAGTGACTACTACAATGCTCAAATGGGACAACTATGTACTCAATTCATACCAACCAAAGATGACAACAAATAAACAAGAACACCATTTCTGACCAAGTTAAAAGGCACATTGAATCACTTAAGAAACTACTTTGATTAAACAGAACAGAACAAAAAAATCATTGGCAAGTTAATCGTGTAAGCTAATAAACTAATAAATCTAAGGTAACAGCGATAAATGGTGATCTGGCAAGACTTTCATTTCCAAAAGCTCGTGACATTGAATATATATGTGCAAGCATTAAAGTATAGAATTATATACCTTAAGGGCACCAAACACACGGTTCCCAGTAGTGGTCCTAATAAGACCAACATCCAAGAGTGCACGGAAAGGCCTCCTCTCATCAGCTGGCTCAATAGAGAAGTCCTCCCCAGTGGCCTGACATCGGACCGAGATTACGTGTTCATCAGAAGCAGCAACACAAAGTACTGGTCTGAAATAAAATTTACAAATAAATTATACCTCAACGTTGCCCACATACTCCTGATCCAAATTACGGCACTTGAGCACACGACGAGCCAAAAGCAGACCAGTGCTGTAGGCTGCATAATGGATTCAGATAATTAAATTAGATAACACCAACATATCACATCAACGTTACAGCATCCATTTTAGTAGCTAAAATCTACCTGCTGCATAGTTTGTGAGGCCAACTTCAAGACCATATCGAGGCAACTCATGGGAGTAGGCAGCAGCCATCACGATGTCACCAGCAATGGTAGCATGAACAATCTGGGCAGTGACATCCTTGTTGGTCTAAAATACTGCTGTTAAGGGATACAATATACCTCCATCGTAATGACAAGCAGCATAGACAATTGAATATGATTGAACTGTACACAAATTACAGTGAAGGAACTTAAAAGGATACGAATCGCACAACAAAGCGGTATTTGGTGTGTTGTACTTGTTTTTGTCCTGGGTAGTGAGCCTCAGCCTGGCCCGGTAATCAGTCTTCCCCTCTGGTAAAACGAAGGCAAACGGAAAACACCCAATCAAAAACACTGTCAAATGACAGAGGTAGCAACGTAATGGGAGTTAAGGGCTGAACATACGTCTCCTTCTCTTGTACTTGACTTGGAAACGCTTGGAGTACGCCCTTGTCTTCTGGTTCTTGACGAACACCTAAAAGACATATTGAAGAGAAGCACATGAATACACCTCGGTCAAAAAGTATAATGATGCCCAAACATATCATACTAATCTATAACAGGGTCAGAAACGTACATCTCCGCTCAGGTATTCAGCGGTACGTACAAACTAGTTCTAGCAAATGGTCTGAAACCTGATGGAAGTTCTACACTTGGGTTGTAACTTGTAAGCATCACCACTTCATAATAACCCTTCTCTACAATCACCCAATAACAATGCCCCCATTCTACTGACCTACTCATCCACTGACAGCACTGAAGAATCCGGTCTACGAAATGGAAACTCCAATAGACACCAGACTGGTGAGAACCCTAAAATCGTAACAAGCATCACCAACGATTGGGGAAAACCCAGCACAGACAAACCCTAGATCTAACAGATTGTGCTAGATGGGAGAGAGATTTCTCCACGAAACAGAACAAAACCTCGGCAAATCTCGTTGCAAGTACTGCTCTACTTCTAAAGCCCTGAGCTAGTAGCAAAACCTGGTAGAAACATCGAAAACCTAGGCGACGATGGTTCCTACACCGGAGGTACACGAAAGACAGACGCTACGGGTAGCAGCGCACGGATCGAAGCACCAGCATGGGCGAGGAGGAGGGGAGAGATCGTGGACGTACCATCTCGCCTGCGAGGAGGAGGCTCCTGCGAAAAGAGGACGGCGGCGGCGCGGATGGGCGAGAGAGGGCTGGGGAGCGAGGCAGCGTGGTACAGCTTATATATAGGAGGACGTGGGCCTGGCCGCTTGCTGGGCTTATTATTGGGCTTTCTTTGGTCTGTTAGTTAGGCCCATTAAGCATTGTTCCGTTTGTTTTTTTTCTTTCGACGGGAAATTGATTTGTTCGTGCGAGGCTTGAGAGAAACGCACGCACGCACGCTGCTGGAGAGCAGTTGCACATTTCTTCGTGTCTTCCATCTCCCTCCGTCCCGTGAACGTCGACGATGGCGATGCCGTCTCTACTGACGGCGATCCTGGCCGGTTGCGTCCTCCTCGCCGTGACGCCGCTGCCGTCCGCCGTGGCAGCCAGCGACCACGTCGTCGGGGGCTCGATCTGGTCCATCCCTACGAGCAACGACCACTACCGCGTCTGGGCGAGCAACAGGACGTTCGTCGTCGGCGATAACCTCGGTGAGCCACCACCGTCGATCTCTCATGTAGTAGCAGGCCGCAGTGATGTCCCTGTGTTGTTGTTCCTTCACACTGGTAAAGAATGCAACCTACCCTTGGTGCGTGCAGTGTTCAGGTTCGACACGGGAATGTACAACGTGGTGCAGGTGGGCAGGGGGGAGTACGAGGCCTGCACGGCAGAGGACCCTACAGGACCTTCCATACCAGCCCCGCCGTCGTCAACCTCGACTTCACCGGCGTCCGCTACTTCATCTGCACCGTCGGAAACTACTGCGCCCTGGGCATCAAGATCTACGTCCAGATCGAAAAATAGATCTTCTCCTGCTATATGTTGAAACCTACAATTGCATTCTTTAATGCTGGTCTGGGCCCTGGGCACATTTGTGTAACCTACAATAACATCCTTTAATTCTCGTCCAAAATCTGACGATGCATATGTACTGCTCCAGGAATGAGCTACACAGGAAATAGATAATAATGTGTACGATGATGCAAAACCACAAACATACTTGCACAATCGTTTAGACAACATATTCAGGCAGCGTGCATTGTAGTTTTCACCACAAGATACCCATTATAGGGAGCACTATTACGATATCGGGTATCATACTACAGCAAACCAGCTATTCATGGATAGCAATTTCCAAAAGCAAGGAGGATACAGTCCCGCCATACGGGCCTAATTCAGCTTCATCGGTAACGACACCAAAACCAGAGAGCAGGCATCTTGGGTACCAAAAATCTTGCTGCCAACCTTGCAGCCGTCATGACTTAGCGCAGCAATGACAAGTTCCTACACAATGTACTCCGCTTACTGCTGTGCACACTGCACTCTTTGGCCAGCGCCTCCAGGCATCTCATCATCCTCATCATACGCCTCCTGAGCAGCATGGGCTTTCCTACGCATCTCTTCCTCGATGTTGTTGACATCATGCATCGTTGTCTCCTCGCATTCATCAAGCTCCATGTCGGTCAGCTTGGACGCAGGCTTTGGTGGAAGCACAGCCTCGAGAGCCTTGCATTGATCAGGTGCCAGCGAGTCGGGGAAGTCTACAGTGAAGTGAATGTAGAGCTTGCCCTTCATGAAAGGCCTCTGGTACATCGGCATTCCCTCGTCACTTATTGCCTTGAATGAATCTGCTCAAGTTTTAAGAAACAAAGATTGTCAATAAGTATATCTGCAGAAGTAAATTGCCCCACCTTAGATCTACAAGGCCTTACCAGGCTTAACGACTTCACCAGGGTTTGACTTAACGAGCAGCTGCCTGTTGTCCAGATGGGTCAGAACAAGTTGGAACCCACAGAGAGCTTCAGTGAGAGATAAGGTGTGCTCATAGAAGAGATCATCTCCCTTTCGTTTGAACTTCGGGTGTTCCTTCTGCTGGATGACGAATACAATGTCTCCAGTAACAGTATCAGGCTGAAAACAAACCACAGTGTAAATTTGTGGACATCAAAGCGCTATAAGTAGTACAGACTACCATAGATTGAACAACCATACCGCTTCATCAGCTTCTCCAGGGAAGGTGATCTTCTGGTTGTGTTGCATCCCCTTCTCAACATGAACCTCCAGAACCTTCTTCTCCTGATGAACCTTCTCACCCTTGCAGCCTGGGCAACGATCCTTCTCGTTAATACTTTCTCCAGTGCCCCTGCACTCATTGCAAGGCTGCTGCATCTGCTGTATCATGGAAGGCCCCAGCTGACGGATAGTCACTTTCATGCCTGAACCCTGGCAACCTGGGCACCTCATGGAAGCACCAGACTTGGAGCCCTTGCTGAAATAAACAAAGAACTATGTTCAAGAGCAGTAATGCGAAAAACACATCGCGAGCTGGGTTACTTGGAAAGGACAAAACAAGACTTACCCCTTGCACTTGGAGCAGAGGACGCTACGGGAAAGAGAGAGCTTCTTCGAGGTACCATTGTAAAGATCTTCTAGAGAAGCTTTCAGTGGATGAACAACATCCTCTCCCCTTCTTTGCCTTCTGCCCCTGCTGCTGCCACCACCGCCACCTGTTCACGGAATATACATATGCAATTTATTACATTACTACCACATGGACTATAACAGAGTTTGACGGTCAAAGAGGAAAACAGGTTGTCTTAAAACAATACCTCCAAAAGAGGGCCCAAAGAATGATGAGAAGATGTCAAATGGATCAACTCCACCTCCCCCTCCTCCCATTCCTTCCTTGAGGGCATCTTCACCATACTGATCATAGATCTCACGCTTCTCAGGGTCACTCAGAACCTCATAAGCTTGTGCGAGCTCCTTGAACTGAAATGAAATTAAACAGCAAATACATCAGAAATAAGACTTTCATTCTGCGGGTCAAGATAAAGAGCAAGCAAGTTTAGCACAAGAACTAAACCAGTACAGAAAAGCAGGGACAATATATGGCTGAGCCCATTAAATAATATTTGAGCCTTTGCATGTAGATACCGGATTATGTTCAAGAAACAATTTCTGAATTCCAAGAGTAACGTTTGGTAACATAAAGCAAGTCCAGAAATATAATGACAGACAACATGCACAGGGCATATTTTAGATTTGTCAGACAGATCAAATACTCCGATATCACAAGATACGTATGTAGCGCTATGATACACATCGTCAGCATGAAAAAAACTGCATCACAAAGATCTAATCTGACAGGAGATATAAACCCCTATCACAACAATGAACTAATAAACATCATCCAAACAAACTTGACATATTTACCTAGGGAGTCTGCACCACAGCTAGTGTAGGAAACCATAAGTTCCACAGACATGGCCACACACACGTTATATGATATAAGCTCCACATAGATTCCAAAGGCACATAAGGTGAAAGATCATCAAAAGGAAAAATACCCTTAGTCTGAAAATCAGACTAGACCACTGCATATCATTTTCAGCCATCAGCATGGGATTCTTCAGTCATGAAGTGTATAACCGACCCATGCACAATTATCAGCAGGAACATCGTGCATGACTAACAGAGCCACGCCATGTGACAAACTAGCTAAAACATGGGCTCCCATGATAGGGCAATGTTGGATATCCCACAAAGCTGCCCTATTCTTGCCACTCCTATCAAGTATAATAATAAACTGAGCACAATCACTGTCAAGGGGGTGGTAGAATGTATCTGAAGTGAAAAGTGATAGATGGACATTGAACAACGTTATCACAGAAACGAGAAGCGGCGTCATATATCTTCTCAAGAGAGTATAGCAAAAAAGTCGATAGCTTTAACTAGCATTATCCCTAGGTGAATCCCCCAAAATGCATTATCCCTAAGTGAATCCCCCAAAATGCATTATCCCTAGGTGAATCCCCAAAATGAGTCCTGTCTAGCCACGAGGCTAAACAAACTAGCCAAACTGACATAACGCAACACAAGAAGCTGGATACTGCCCCACTTGCGTTAAAGGAATGTTCCTAGGTCTTGTCGGTAACAAAAGCCAGAACTTGCAGAAGGAAATACCGATCCCTGGTCACATCCCACAAGATAACTATCATGATCGCATCGCATAAAACACTAACAAACAACCCGAGCTAGAAGACCCTGATCAGCCGCGACGCATCGCGAACTACAAAGCCCCCTATCAGAACCAGATCATGAATCCACAACGAAATTCGCAGCGCAGATACACCTACGCCAGAGTGAACACCTGCATCACACGGCCCGATCTATCTACCAGAACAGATCATACCAGATCACGCCGAGGGAAACCAAAAGGTAGGCATGGCAAGCAGCTAAGATCCGATCATGGGAGGGAGGGAGGGAGGGGGTCGGACCTTCTCGGGGTCGCCGCCCTTGTCGGGGTGGTTCTTGATGGCGGCCTTGCGGTAGGCCTTCTTGAGGTCGTCCTGGGCGGCGGTCTTGGGCACCCGAGGATCTCGTAGTACTTGGTGTTGTCGCTCTTCTTGGGCGCACGGCCGAACATCTTCGCCGCCGGCTGCTCTCCTCGCGCGCCGCCTCTGGCCTCACCTGCGGTGGGTGGAGCAGAGGAGAGGAGGAGGCGGTCAAAGTCGGGCGGCGGACGGAGCGAGTGAGAGAGGGTTTGGCCGCGTTGGATACGCAGCGCTAATGTAGAGTCAAGAGTACGTAACCGGTCTGTGGAAACGTAGTCAGGGCTGTGGACCAAGATTGTTTCTTGCTTTCGAGGGAGCCCGGGCCCTGATTTACTGGACCAGGCTCAGTTGTCATGATGAGATTCCAGCCCATTATGCTTGAGAGCATCTCTAGCACATCATGAAAACGTTTTCCCCTATAAAAAAATTAAAACGTTTTCCGGTACAGCGCGGTCCCAAGCTCGCCCGGAAACCAGTTCATGATTTTGAACAACTTAATCTTAACAAACAGGCCATATAAATTTAACATAATAAATATTTTGCATCATGCAATACAATAATTATCCAAATTACAACAAATGTTTAAACCTGAATAATTAAAGACGCTCGACCTTCGATCCTCGCCTCTTCATCTTGTGTCCAAGCTCGCCCGGAGATGCTCTACATCGTCGTCGAAGAGCATCCCTCAAAGTCGGAATCATCGAGTCAGACGACGACGACGAATTCCAATCCATATATCCAAATGATATTGCTCAAATTAGACTACCAATCAACCGATTCCTACACCTAAAACAGCCGAAATCGATGAAGAAACGTACCTTCTTCCCCACCGATAGCCGGAACCAAATCGGCCACACCGACGGCCTAGGGGGTGCGAGCACGCCTCTATTGCTTAGACACGCCCGGAGCAGCCTCTCCCGGCGCCAACTGCCCCACCAGCCGAGCTCCGCGACGGATCCATGGAGACGGCGGCGACAATACTCCGCAGAAGGAATACGCCACCCCTAGGGCCGAAACATGGTGGAAACAAAGCATCGGTATGGGCAAAGCTTCTCCACTCTGCAGGGGAGCCGGGACGGCGGGGGAAAGTGGGGCTCGGCGACGCAGGTTGAAGGAAGGGTGTGGGCTGAAACTTAAGCTCCCGCGGTCTCGCGCCAAGAATGGGAGGAACAAGAAAAAACCTGCTGAAACCAACATATGCGGAACTCGGTGGGAAATATCCTGCTCCCCAGAAAAAACATGTCGGGCCTTTTTGCTGGATTTGTCAGGCTGTTTCTTCGCCCCGAACCCGAAAAAATCAGTCATTTTCCAGCCCGGGGGCTTATCCAGTATCTGCTAGAGATGCCCTTATGTCGTCGTGCAACGGCATAACACGTTTGAAAGGACCGACACCCCCTCCTTCGCCGGTTGGCGTTGTGTGCATAGAGCCCGAGGCGGTGTTAAATCGGCTCACCGCCTCGCCAATGCATCGGAAGAGCATTGGCCAGCTGGCTAGCAACTCGGACCAATGTAGACTAGTTACATGGGTGTGTTATCGGTCTATATTATTTTAAAATTTCATATTGCCTAGTGAATAGCGTGATATGACGAGTAGAGTGAGGTCAATAAGAATTTTTCAACGGAATGACACGCGACATAGATACTCTTTAATCAGATATAAAGACATAACGGCATAGAAGCATTGCTTGAGAAAATACTCAGAGTTACTATTTTACTATTTTATTTGGTCCCAATTTGGTCTCATGGAGTGCCAAAATAAGTGCCACTATATAGCGTAAAACTTAATATAAAACAATAACAAGGCCATAGCTGATTTGGGTGAAAGCATTCTTCGAGAACTTGGTGTATATCTCCAAGAATGGTGTGATAATCTTGATGCCACATATATTTCTACCAAGCATGTTTTTCTTGTCTAGGCAAAGCACATCGAGATCGACTATCATTTTTTCTGCGAGCCAAGTTGCCAGCAAATTACTTGACATTCAGTTTATCTCAAGAAAGAAGTTAGTTGGGTCTAAGCCTAATGGCCCCACCTTGTATACTCCTTTTTTTTGCGAATCAAGAGCTCTTATTGAGCTTACAATCGTTTTGAAGACATTGAGCTGTAAATCTAGGAATAAAATTAATCCAAGGTATCCTGATTCCTATAGTCAGTCCCTCTAACGAGGTATCATTTCCGTCTAGATTGACAACCTTCACGTACTTTTGCCAAATCTTTGACCATACATAAAACAACACCGTGGGAGTACATGTCTA
The DNA here is from genome assembly GCA_947311845.1 of Poa pratensis. Taxonomy (NCBI): domain Eukaryota; kingdom Viridiplantae; phylum Streptophyta; class Magnoliopsida; order Poales; family Poaceae; genus Poa; species Poa pratensis. The sequence continues at coordinate 37,231,296 of CAMZMU010000049.1, forward strand.
GAGTAGGAAGAGTATGTAGCAGGATGGTAAACTAACTCCCGAAATCCGGCGAGTGAACTCCAATCCACAATACGACGCTTCGCTCTCCCCGCCGCCTGGCGTCGCCCGAGGCGTGCCATTACCGCAACCTTGAATCGCCTGGCGCAAGATACAGTCCGGTTGGCGCCTCCCGTCGCCTGTGTCCAGATTCCGTTCAACTGGCGCTGGGACGTGCTCGCCTTCCCGTCTTCCGATGCCATTAAACATGCAGTGGAGAACCCAAAGCGGCGGGTGTGCAGAAGGTCCATCCAGAATCCCGTTGCGCTGCTGATAAATAGAGGGAGCTAGCTCGAGGCCTCCAAGCTGCTAAGTCCATACACTTTTGCCTATCCAGCGATCTGATCAGTCATGGCTGACTGCCTGACTGGTCGTCGCTTCCTCCGGACCTCATACGCCGCGTGGGCGACCGACTCCTGGTAGACAACGACGTCGACTACTTCATGAACATGCGGGCCGTCTGCCACAACTGGCGCTCGGCCGTCGCCGACCCATGCCGATGCGGCGACGACACCTGCTTTTGGCCTCGGCAATGGGTCATGCTGGACGAGGCAACCAAGGACGACGACACCCGACTCTTCGTCAACGTCTCGACGGGGCGTTTTCTCCGACGGCGCTTGCCGTTGCTCCGCGTCCACGTCCTGTTCGGCTCCTCGGACGGCCTCCTCGTCCTCGGGGACAGCCGTACCCGCACCGCGCGCGCCTCTTCAACCCTTCACTGGTTCCATGGTGAAGTTCGCCGCGGCGCTCCGTCCTGATCAACCGGTGTTCGTCGGGGGTGACCGCCTCCGACCCGGTTCTGCTCTTCGCGATGAGTGCCTGCCTTGGATTGGGCCTATGGTGCGCCAATACAGCCAGCGAACGCTTCTGGCCGCAGCCCTCTCGCCTGAACCGATCCAGCGTACAAACATGCTGGCCTACAGAGGCGACGTCTACATGGTGGATGAGTATGCATCGATAGTCAAGATCGCGGGGGCGGTGCGGAACTCTACTACCGGCGGGCTAGTAGCCGAGATCGTGGACGTGATCGTTTCTCTGGAGGGCGCAGGGACGCAAGTCAAGAAGTTCAAATTCTGCAACTACCTCGCCGAGTCAGCCGGCGACCTCCTGCTCATTCGTCTTCTACTCGGCGCCTGGGGAGACAGAACTCGAAGAAATAATCCCTGGGATGAAGTCATGGAAGTTTACAGGGCGGACGTCGATCGAGAGGAAAGTGGTCGATTTGGTGAAGAGCATCGGGGGGCCGCGCGCTCTTCCTCGGAGCCAGGAGCGTGTCCGTGGATGCTGCCAAGTTCCCGTCCATCGACGGCGACTGCGTGTACTACACCACTTGTCAGATGGCATCCTGCAAAGGGTTCTACAGGTATAGCCACTAGTAGAAACAAAACCTTTGGTCCAAAGCTCCATTGGGCTCTAGTCCGGGATGGATTTTGAACCGGTACTAGAGGGGGACTAGTCCCGGTTCAACGGCTACGAGGCCGCACCAGACTAGTCCTGGATCGTGACAGACCTTTAGTCCCGGTTTGTGGCTACTAAAGGGTAGGCTCAAACCGGGACTAAAGGGTAGGCTCAAACCGGGACTAAAGGGGGTGGGCCAGGCTGCATCCTGACGCAGCCTCTTTAATCCCGGTTCGTGGCTCAAACCGAGATTAAAGGTCTGTCTTTAGTCCCGGTTCGTGTCTCGAACCAGGACGCAATTGAAAACCTGTTAATCTCCCGCCGACGGTGCGCTTTGGAAGTTGATCAAACCGCCGTTTTGATTGTGCATTGGAAGATGATCAGCCCGGCGTTGATTCATACGCGAATTTAATCACACATTGCGCTTTGGAAGTTGATCAGCCAGCCCGCCGGCCTCCCTCTCTGCCCGCCGGCCTCCCTCTCCGCCCATATAAAAGCTACACTAATCCATGGCCTTAAGCACACCTAAATCTCTCTCTAATCCTTGCAAAAACTCTCTCTCGATCCCTCTCTCTTCTATTTCAATGGAGCCACTCGCACGCGTACCTCCGTCTCGGTTGTACTGCTTCATCAAAGAAGATATGCACTTCAAGGTATGGGTCACCCTCCGTGCATCACGCGTGGAGAGGTGTATCCGCGACGTGAAGAAGTTCTTCCTCGACGCCGCACCGATCAAGTGCGTTGGACTCGACTGTGAGTTCACCGACCCTCTCCCGGGTCGACAGAGAGATCTTCCACCCGAGAAAAGGCAGCGCGCCGCCGTCCTTCAACTCTCGGTGGCGTCCGAGACTTGATGTAGCCCGACCTACGTCTCCCACAACAAGTGGCCCAATGACAAGAGCAAGAATCAAACCTCTCCATGATAAGGTGAATTCACTCCTATCTATGTGTGATCTCGACACTCTTTGAATGGGTTGCTACTTCATGCGGATACTTTGTGCATACTCAGGAACCACTTGATGGAGACCCACAATGGAGTGGAGAAGATGACCAAGAGAAGACCCAAGAAGATGGCCAAGAGAGCAGCCAAGAAGGAGAAGATGAAGTCCAAACTGCTTCTGGCGGTACTACCGGCTCCGACCCGGTACTACCGCCCCGCCTGACGTGTCACCTGCTGAAGCTCCTACCGGGGTCGGTACTACCGCATCGGACACCCGGTACTACCGCATATGGCCACCCGGTACTACCGCACCTACTACCGCGCCACTACCGTATCTCCCGGAAGCTCCTGGTGTCGCCGGGTTCTAACCCGGTAGTGGCCCCGGTAGTGGCCCGGTACTACCGCAAGTCCGGTACTACCGGGTTCCTCCGGTACTACCGCTGCGGGCGATCTGCACGCTGGAAAGGCTCTTTGCCTTGTAATCTTATCCCTTTGGATCTAGACTATAATAGTTCGTCCCCTTCCTAGGGTTAGGGTTAGACTATGATTTGGGAACTAAAGTAGAGCCTTGCTCCTTCTTCTCAAAGTGTCTCTTTCCTCCTATGGAGATGAATCAAGACCTCCACATGTGGAGATGAACCAAGGCCTCCTCTTGAGGAGAAGATCCCTGCGTGGATACCAAGGCTCCGCTTGTAGTTGCGATTACTTGCTAATCTTCCATCTTTAGGTGGCTAGGTTGGATTGGTTGGATTGACCAATTGGACAAACAATCCTAAGAGTAAGGTGTGCTTGGGAGAGGAGGATTGGGGGCTGCCCTCGGGGATTTGTTACCAATCGAGTCTTGCCGGGTTGCTACTTGCTATTTACCCTTGTGTGTTTGTTTTCCCCTCTTTGTGTTCTTCGTTCTTCGCGTGTTCTTCGTGTTCATCTTCCCTCCGCACAAATCCGTGAAAATCGGGACCTACCCGCATCATATGGTATCAGAGCTCTAGGTTGACACGGATTTGAGTTGTGTTTCCACCAAAATCCACCAAATTTTTCTTCGTTTTTGAGAAATTCGAAAATTTCCACCAAAAATAGCCTTGCCTTGATTCGAGCCGATCTGTCGATTCGTTGCGTTTTTGGTAGTTTTTGTCCATGGATCTGTTGCTTTAGGACCCCCTCCACCCTTGTTTGCGTTCCCTAGCCTTAATTTTGCCATTTCCCACGGATTTGAGGATTTTTCGAGGCCAATTTCCGCCCAAAATCGAAAGTCAACCCAGAAATCGGGCAGGCCGGTACTACCGGGCTCAGGCCGGTACTACCGGGTTTTCAAAATTTGGCCGAATTTTTTCTTTTTCCTCGGTTCGTTTTGGCATTTCCTCTTTGGTTTGAGTCCTTTCTTGGTGTGCCTACGTCTACGACATCGACAAGCTTCCGCAGCACGCATCATCAACGCCAAGCGACGACGCCACCAAGGACTCGACATTCCCCTGTGAGCCCTTCTTCCTTTCGCGCAACTTGACCTATTGGACTAGCTCGGTGATATTGCGAGGCATTGCACGTGTTGAGTGTTTGTCTTCAAGTATTGGCGAGTGTGTATCGTTAGAGAGCTTGGCACTAGCAAAAGAGAAGGAATCATCGTCAAAAAGCAAAAATCAAAAAAAAAAGAGAAAAGAAAAGAATCAAGTGGTGCCAAGTTCATCTCTTGTAGGTTGCGACAAAGCTAAGACCGCCAAAGTGAGTGTGAGTGTTAACTCTTGTGCAAATCCGTTGCCCACAAAAAGCAATTGAGCTAGCGTCCTTCTTGTGTTGGGTGACATTTGAGCACGTAGTCTTCGTTAGGTTGTCTATCTTCGAGTGCTCGCCCTTTGGTCGCCCAACCCCATTATTCGCTTTTGTGTGTGTTTCTTGATACTTTGTGGTTGGAGTTTCTTTGGTAATTTGATCATTGTGGATTTTCTCTACCTTTGACAATATACTTGTCGCGGGTTTGCTTGTTTCGTTTGCCACTTCATACCTTCCTATCCTCATAAGTGTGTGTGTTGGGTGTTAGAACCGGATACTCTCCTCTCAAGCCACATTATTCTTGGGATATAGTTTGTCTTGGTTTTTCTTTATCACACATCTCACTTGATCTTGAGAAAATGTTTAGGGGAAGTACAAACGGAAGCTCAAGCTCGGATGAGGAAATCCATGGTGGAGTTCGCGGTGATCATGGCTATGTCACACAATCGGAGCTTGTTGGCATGCGACACTTTCTTCGTGACAACCTAGGACGCTACGAGCGCCGTCTTCAAAATCAAGAGAACACCTTCAACGACCGCATGCATGCTCAAGAAGCAAATATGGAGCGGTTGACCGAAGCTATCAACAACCTTGTGCGACAACGAGCGTCTTCACACTCAAGCCGTACAAGAAGCACCTCAAGGTCGACACAAGCACGTCATGGACGTCATGAACCTCGACAAGAACGTCAACATGATCCAAGGCGCGACGCCCATGAACGACCTCCTCCTCACGTTGAACAACCACATGATCTTCACGCGAACAATGCCAATGCGCATCAAGAGCAACCTCACCAAAACGTTGACGTCATGAACGCATGCCATCACCACCACCGCAACAACGTGATCGTCATGACCCATTGGCTAATGACAATGGCGTTCCGGGTGCGAATGACTTTGGTGAACAAGGACGTCACCCTCGTCATCCTCCAAGGCCACGTCATCAAAACCATACAATGCGAACAATGTCGAACAACCCGTTCCTCAACAAGAGCTACCTCCTCAACATGCGCTCGTCAAGAGCTTCCTCATGATCGTCACCAACACCAACGTTCCGAGTCAAGTGATAACGAGTCAAGCCAACACAATGGTGATGGACTCAATCGAAGGAGACGTGGACGTGCATTCCCACGTGGTGCTCATGGTGACAACTATGATGACTTGACCAACGTCCGCTTTGACATACCCAAGTTCTACGGCACAAGTGATCCGGAAGCTTACTTCTCATGGGTACTCAAGGTTGACAAGATCTTCCGTGTGCAACGCTTCTCCGACAACAAGAAGGTTGCCTTAGCCTCGATGGAGTTTGAAGAGTATGCCCTCTTGTGGTGGGAACAACTACAAGATGCTCGCGTCGCTAACCACCAACAACCAATTGACACTTGGGTTGAAATGAAAGAAACATGTACAAGCGCTTCGTGCCAAGCCATTACACTAGAGACTTATACAAGAAGTTGCAAGAGTTGAAGCAAGGTTTGAAGTCGGTTGACGAGTACTACAAGGAAATGGAAATCTCCATGATGAGAGCCAATGTCAACGAGTACGAAGAGCAATCCATGGCTCGTTTCATGAATGGCCTCAACTATCCAATCAAGAAGATCGTGGAGTTCCAACCATATGCCTCTTTGGTAGAGCTAGTACATCAAGCTTCCAAGGCCGAGCGCCACGTGCTTGAAGAGCTCAAATACCTCAAGACAAAGGCATTCTTCGCCAACAAGCCTTCTTCGTCAACTCCTACACCTTCACAAGCTCTTCCTCAAGCGAACACTCGAGGTCCTCCAAGAGTCTCTACTTCGACACCTCAAGCGCCTCAACCTTTCAAGAAAGTACCTCCCTCCCAAGGCGCCTCAAGGATCTTCGTCCGGCACAAGACTATTGCAATGCTACAAGTGTGGCGGACAAGGGCACAAATCTTTTGAGTGCACCAACAAGAAGGTCATGATCATCAATGACATGGGAGAGTATGAATCTATGAGTGAAGATGAGTACAATGCTTTGAACAAGGTCGCCACAATGCAAAGTGCTCAAGAAGAAGAAAGTGAGATCTATTGTGATGGCGACAACAACCCTTCCTTGGTTGTGGCAAGAGCTCTAACCACCAATGTTCAAGTGGAAGAAGACCAAAGATGCAACTTGTTCCAAACAAGAGCGGGAATCAATGGAAAGTCCATCAAGGTCATCATAGATGGTGGAAGTTGCCACAACCTAGCGAGCAAAGAACTTTGTGATAAGCTCAACTTGAAGTTCAAGAAGCACCCACATCCTACCATGTGCAATGGTTGAGTGATACCGGAGCCGTCAAGATTCAACACATGGTGCAAGTGTCCTTCAAGATTGGAGCCTATGAAGATACGGTTGATTGTGATGTTGTGCCTATGAACGTTTGTCACTTACTCCTTGGGCGTCCATGGCAATTTGACAAGGGTGCTATGCATGATGGACGAACAAACTACTATAGCTTCAAGAACAACGACAAGACCTTCGTCCTTCGTCCCATGACACCAAGTCAAGTCATCGCCGACAACGCCAAGACCATTGCAAGGGCACAACAAGATCGTTCGTCTAGTGAGATGAGTGGTGAGCGAGAGACCCACCATAAAGTGAGTGAGAGCCACAAGCCAAATGAGTGTGACACTTCAAAGAGAGTTCCCACAAAACTTACACTATTTGCCACAAAGAGAGAGATGAGGGAGTTGAGAGAGAACCCATCCACCCTACACTATGTGCTCATATGCAAGGGTGAAGTTTCTATGACTAACACTTCACAAACCTTCCTCCTTCTTTGTTGTCTCTTTTGAAGGACTTTGAAGATGTCTTCCCTCAAGAAGTGCCACCGGGACTACCTCCTCTACGTGGAATCGAGCACCGCATCGACCTTGTTCCCGGCGCACCGCTACCAAACCGCGCTCCTTACCGCACCAACCCCGAAGAACAAAGGAGATCGAGCGGCAAATACAAGAACTTCTTGCCATGGGACACATCCGCGAGAGCTTGAGTCCGTGTGCCGTGCCCGTCATCTTGGTACCCAAGCACGACAACACTCTTCGCCTTTGCATGGATTGTCGCCCCATCAACGCCATCACCGTTCGGTATCGCCATCCTATCCCTCGCCTTGATGATATGCTCGATGAGCTTTGTGGTTCCGCTATATTCTCCAAAATTGATCTTAAAAGTGGATATCACCAAATACGCATGTGTGAAGGTGATGAATGGAAGACCGCATTTAAAACTAAGCTTGGTCTTTATGAGTGGCTCGTCATGCCATTTGGTCTTTCCAATGCACCTTCTACTTTATGCGTCTCATGAATCATGTTTTGCGTCCTTTATTGGCAAATTTGTTGTGGTATACTTTGACGACATCCTTATCTATAGCAAGTCTTTGGAAGAGCACACTTCTCATGTTGCTCAAGTTTTGTTGGTTCTTCGCAATGAAAAGCTTTATGCAAATCTTTCTAAGTGCACTTTTGCCACCAACAAACTTGTTTTCTTGGGTTTTGTTGTTTCTTCGGATGGAGTTGAAGTTGATGATGCAAGATACAAGCAATTCGGACTTGGCCTTTTCCGATGTCACTTGAGGAGTTGAGACGTTTTCTTGGTTTTGCCGGATTTTACCGCCGTTTCATCAAGGATTTTTCCACAATTGCTTGCCCCCTCCATGAACTTACAAAGAAGAATGTACCTTTCATTTGGGGCAATGCACATGATTTTGCTTTCAATGAGCTCAAACGGTTATTAACCGAAGCACCACTCCTTGCCCTTCCGGATTTCTCTAAGACATTTGAGATTGAATGCGATGCAAGTGGATTGGGCATTGGTGGAGTGCTTATGCAAAATGGTAGACCCATCGCATACCATAGTGAGAAACTAGATGGAGCTCGCTTGAATTACCCCATTTATGACAAAGAGTTATTTGCTTTGGTTCGTGTTTTGGATGTGTGGCAACATTACCTTCGTCCTAAGGAATTTGTCATTCATTCCGACCATGAATCCTTGAAATATTTGAAAAGTCAAACAAATTTGAACAAAAGACATGCTAAGTGGGTTGAGTTCATTGAGTCTTTCACTTTGTAATCAAATACAAGAAAGGTAAAGACAATGTGGTCGCGGATGCTCTATCCCGCAAGGCCAACCTACTTACACGTCTTGACATTAGTGTCTTGGGTTTGGATGAGATTAAAGAGTTGTATGCTACCGATGCTTTCTTTGGAGACATTTTCGCTCAATGTTCGGAGCACAAAGGAATTGGTGATTTCTATTTGCACAAAGGTTTCTTGTTTAAGGCTAACAAACTATGTATACCCGAGTCTTCGCTTCGTTTGGTCCTTTTGAAGGAATCTCATGGAGGACACTCATGGGTCACTTTGGCCGCGACAAGACCTATGCCATGCTCTCCACCAACTACTATTGGCCAGAATGAAGCGTGATGTGGAACGCCTAGTTCGACGATGTTCACATGTCTCAAAGCTAAGTCTACTCTAAACTCTCATGGTTATACACACCTTTGCCTATTCCACATCACCCATGGTCCGATATAGCTATGGATTTTGTCTTAGGACTCCCACGCACTAAAACAAACAAGGATTCCATCTTTGTCGTCATTGATCGCTTCTCTAAAATGGCACACTTTATACCTTGCAACAAGAGCGACGATGCTTCACACATTGCTACTTTGTTTTTCAGGGAAATCGTCCGTCTTCATGGAGTGCCCAAGACCATTGTGTCGGATCGTGACACCAAGTTCGTGAGCTATTTTTGGAAGACTTTGATGGCCAAGATGGGAATCAAGCAACTATTCTCCACCGCATACCACCCTCAAACCGATGGCCAAACCGAAGTGGTGAACCGAAGCCTATCTACACTCCTTCGTGTGTTGATCAAGCCTAACTTGAAGAATTGGGAAGAGTGCATCCCACACGCCGAGTTCGCCTACAATCGAGCACTTCACCGCGCAACAAAGAGAACACCCTTCGAGGTCGTCTATGGTCCAACCCCTACACCGCGCTCGACATGCTACCACTTCCACTCCGTGAGCAAGTTAACATGGACTTCGACAAGCGAGCCGCTTACATGAAGAAGCTCCATGAGGAAACAAGAACTACTCTCGAGAAGCACAACAAAGACCATGCTACGAAGATGAACAAACACAAGCGCGCCATGATATTTGAAGAAGGAGACCTTGTGTGGCTACACCTTCGCAAAGATCGCTTTCCGGATGCAAGGAAGTCCAAGCTTCACCCTCGTGGAGATGGACCTTTCAAGGTTATCAAGCGCATCAACGACAATGCCTACAAGATCGACATCTCCAACTCCAAACACTTGGTCCATGACACCTTCAACGTCGCCGACCTATCGCCATACCTTGGAACATCAAGCGATGAGGATGACCAAGAGTCGAGGACGACTCTTTTCCAAGGGGGGGGGAGATGATGTAGCCCGACCTACGTCTCCTACAACAAGTGGCCCAATGACAAGAGCAAGAATCAAAGCTCTCCATGATAAGGTGAATTCACTCCTATCTATGTGTGATCTCGACACTCCTTTGAATGGGTTGCTACTTCATTCGGATACTTTGTGCATACTCAGGAACCACCTTGACGAGACCCACAATGGAGTGAGAAGATGACCAAGAGAAGACCAAGAAGATGGCCAAGAGAGCAGCCAAGAAGGAGAAGATGAAGTCAAACTGCTTCTGGCGGTACTACCGGCTCCGACCCGGTACTACCGCCCCCGCCTGACGTGTCACCTGCTGAAGCTCCTACCGGGGTCGGTACTACCGCATTGGACACCCGGTACTACCGCATATGGCCACCCCGGTACTACCGCACCTACTACCGCGCCCACTACCGTATCTCCCGGAAGCTCCTGGTGTCGCCGGGTTCTAACCCGGTAGTGGCCCCGGTAGTGGCCCGGTACTACCGCAAGTCCGGTACTACCGGGTTCCTCCGGTACTACCGCTGCGGGCGAATCTGCACGCTGGAAAGGCTCTTTGCCTTGTAATCTTATCCCTTTGGATCTAGACTATAAGTAGTTCGTCCCCTTCCTAGGGTTAGGGTTAGACTATGATTTGGGAACTAAAGTAGAGCCTTGCTCCTTCTTCTCAAAGTGTCTCTTTCCTCCTATGGAGATGAATCAAGACCTCCACATGTGGAGATGAACCAAGGCCTCCTCTTGAGGAGAAGATCCCTGCGTGGATACCAAGGCTCCGCTTGTAGTTGCGATTACTTGCTAATCTTCCATCTTTAGGTGGCTAGGTTGGATTGGTTGGATTGACCAATTGGACAAACAATCCTAAGAGTAAGGTGTGCTTGGGAGAGGAGGATTGGGGGCTGCCCTCGGGATTTGTTACCAATCGAGTCTTGCCGGGTTGCTACTTGCTATTTACCCTTGTGTGTTTGTTTTCCCCTCTTTGGTGTTCTTCGTTCTTCGCGTGTTCTTCGTGTTCATCCTTCCCTCCGTCCAAATCCGTGAAAATCGGGACCTACCCGCATCAAGACTCTTGTCTTCTAGATCTGCAAGGCCGATGGGGTGCCGCAGCTCCTCGTGGATTTCTTAGGTGATGAGACCATCAACTTCTACGGCGTGGCTATCCACAATGACGTGCGGATGTTGCGCTACTACGGAATTGTTATTTCGTCCGCGGTCGACCTCCAGAGGGATCGCCGGAACCCAACCGGCAATCCTACTCCGAGTCTCAATGCTCTCTCCAATGCTATCATTGGGACAAAACTTGAGAAGAAGAACAACAACAAGAAGGACAAGAAGAAGGGCAACGACGACTTAGAAGACCTCCAAATTTTCGGTTGAGGCAACGTTCCATTGAGCTACGAGCAAGTCTTGTATGCCGCTCTGGACGCTCGCCTCGGCTTCGAGATTGCACGGAAGTGGGATAGTGTGGCGCCCCGACCGCTGAACTATACAGTGATGCTGTGTGTCACCGGTTAAGTGATACAACCGTAGGTTACGGGTTTACCAATCCCCGTCCAAAACCTTTGGCAGGCGTTGCTCGTAATGGATCATCGGCAACGCAACACCCCGATTGATGCCTTAACGCAGGCACAACTATCAATGCATAATAGAGAGATTAAGACTTGTGGAACAACTGGCACATTACAGACTCTACGACTCAAAGCATTATAATTCAACTCTTATAATAGAGAAAGATAGCAAATATTACAGCCGGAGGTCACAGACCCAACAGTACCTCATGCGGAAGTGAAATAAGTTGTTCTAAACAACAAGATCCAAATTATGGCCTAAGAGGCCTACAGATAAACATTCCCAGCGCCAGCTGTCCCGGAGATGTCCCAAGTTGCCACCTAGAAACCCCAGACTACTCGTCGACGTCCACATAGAACCCACCTTCAGTGTCGGTGAAGTCCTCCACTGAAAATCAATAAAGCAACGTTGAGTTCGACGAACTCTGCAAGATTACTAGAGCTACTAGCTCGATGATTGGCTTACAAAAGTTTTATGGCTGTTTTGCATAAAGCTGGTTTTCTTTATAAAAGACATCTGGCATCGACTAATCAGAATATTTTCAAAAGGGGGATAAGAAGTAACATCTTTTCTTTTGATCATCTTCATCAACAACCAACATCAAAACACTGTATCTGTCTACTAAGGCACCTCCCCGAATCACCCTCGAGGAAGTCAACCTTGCATTCTTGGTAGTACCTTTAGTACTCAGGTTTTAATCATTCCGTTCATTTTCTCTATGGTCTTATCGTCCTTTCCCAAGTCGTCCATAACCGCGGACACGGCTTTTCGAAAAGATTTAACCCTGCAGGGGTGTACTGTTTTTAACCACCGGTACCGTCCGGCTCATTGCCTGATCATTAGCTCTCTTCCAGGGAAAGCCGGCTGAGTGGGAGCGGTTACAACCTTTACCTTGCTTGAGACTAACCAGGATCATCAGTGGCGGTAGGACAGGTTCAGTGCCTCCAACACCCTGCCCCGCGGCCACTCATTTTCCTAACACCACCATCCTCATCTCAGTCTTGGCCACCATCTTCACACACGCGCAAATGGAAGCCCGAACTAGAGGACCCTCGGCTAGCCCTTCACAAGTTAGTCGGTCGACGTGGGCTCCATATACCCCACCGATGGAAGCACGCTCGGTCTTGGTTCAAGAGGTAAAGAACTCGCACCTAGGCGGCGAGAACGAGACAAAGCACCACCAAACCACAGTGGCCTCTCATCCCCACCTTTAAGCAGTTTATCATATGTCACCACACTTCTCCACCACATCCGAACATTTCATCAACTGTTTCCATCATGAAACATCCAACGGACGACTAAGCATTTAACTAAGCATGGCTAAGCATCAACATAGCATAGTTAAGTAACTCAGGCTAACAGTACAATCCTATGGATAATAGGAGGGAAATAGGTAATGGCATCGGAAACTTTATGCAACTATAGGATACTCTAATCCAATCAAATTGACATTTGGAACCGCATGCAATATTATAGTGGAGAAAATAATTGCGGAGAACATAGGAGGAGACATGCTCAGAGGGGGGTTACGCTTGCCTTGTTCATGGGCGGGTAATACGGGTCCTCAGGTATTGCGGTGGAACCCCGGCTGCTTGATCTATCGATGCATAAAAACACCGGAAAGACATAATCAATAACCACACAAGCAAAACAGTGCAATGCACAAACACATGATGGCATGACATTTTAATGCACTGTATTTTAACTAACAAGTTAAATGGGGTGCAAGGAATATTTCTAATAACCAAAACAATTAAACCCCATAATTAGTTAATGCTTTTCCTAACCTTTAGATAAATACAGTACTGATATTTTGTTTAATTATGCATGCAAATGATGTTACTGGACAGTGCTTACTTTTCTGATCATTTTGATATATTAAACACAATTTTCTGAAATACCAATCAAAAGTTATTGCATTTATAAAATTCCATTTAAATCTGCCATTTTATTGGATTATTTCTAGCAACATGAAAACTAAGTATCCATGTTTGGAAACAAGGTGAAACATGAAGTATATTAAGTTCTGAACATTTTGATAGGTCACACTTAATTTTTGGATTATTATTTATAAGGTTATGGATTTTACAAAAAATCATTTTATATTCTGCCCTTTTACTAAAGTGCAAGAAAAAGTTATTTCCAGTGTTTAGTTTAACATGAAAATGATGTTATGAGGTAAAGTTATTTCTCCTAATCATTTTGATATATTATTTGCAACTTTTGGATTAGTATTCGAAAAGATATGGAATTTACAAGTTTATTCAGATTTTCTGTCAGTTTTAAATATTTACAGAAAAGTCGCCTCAAACGATTTATACCCAGCACGGGGCTACCCAGTGTCACTGATGGGTGGGGCCCGGACGGAAGAATCCAGATCTAGATCTGGATCTGGGGATTTTCTCACCGAGGCAGAGCTAGCCCGAGCCACTGCCATGCGGGCCCGAGCGCCACGCTGGCGCTGACTGGGCGTGTGTGGGCTGTGCTGGCCGCCACGGTCACTGACCAATGGGCCCGCCTGTCAGTGCGGAAAAGGGAGGAAAAAGGGTGCCTTTTGCGGCCGAGGGGACTCGAACCCGCGCCGCGCGCGTCGATGCTTTGTGGCTGTTGCCACTGCGCTGGTGTGGTGGTGAGTGTTAGTATAGAGATCCATTTTCTTTTGACGTTACAAAATCTCGTGCTAAACTGACGAAACTGAACCCAAAGTTCAGTGTCGCTCGTGTCGTGGACGGCGGTGACTGCCGACGGCGGCGAGCACGGCTTCGGCAAGTCAAAGGCGGAGGAGGAAGAATAGCATGTCCAGTCGGACGGGGTGCTCACCCTCGACGCGTGGGTGTGCTCGGCGAAGACGGAGGAGACCGGAGACGACGACAATCTTGCTCGGAGCGCGGCGGCCGGAGTGGAAGGAGAGCTCGTTATCCCGGAGATGTACTGCGTCCTGGCTCGATTCGTTCGTCGGAGAGGTAGAGGACGTCGAGACGGAGCGTTTGCCCACTCTGATTTGCTTCGGGCGCGCTCAGTCGACGACGGCGAGCTCGGCGGCCGGCGGCTAGCCATCGGGTGCGGGTGGAGAAAGGAGAGGGGGAGGAGTGGGCCGGGCTAGGGTTAGGGTTCCTCGGGCACCTTCTTGTACCAGGCTTCGACGCTGGGATGGACGACAGCAGGGGGAGGCGGCATCGCGCGGCTGAGCGTTGCCCTGCCATGGCCGTACCGCGCGTACGTGGTGAACAGAGGAAGATGACTCCAACTTTGCAGAAAACCCCCTTGTCGCAACAGTGGAACATGGGGTTCCCCTAGTACTGCCAAAGTGGGTCCACCCCATGTGGGCCCAAGAGGAAGATGGACAAGACCAAGACTCAAGCCAAGCTGGCGGGTTCACCGTCAGGACACGCATGGCCTACGACGACTAAGGGCTCCGGTCCTGGGGACCTTCCGGGTCCCCGAATCAAGCAAGAAGGCCAGGAAGGACCCGAGAGCCCGAGTTCCCGGCAGGAGGCCAGGCTCCCTCCCGGGTACTTCCTACGTTCCTGTGGATAAGCACTCCACCTCACCACGGAAGACTTGGGAAGCAAGGCGAAGGCAGCGCGGCGGGAAGCACGCCCCGTGGTGGTGTCAGCTCCTGTCCCCCAAGGCGGACGCTCCCACCTAACCCAGAGGAGACGCTAGGCTGAGGAGAGGCCACGTCTCCCCCTAAACTAGATGAGGAGGGTCCTTCACCCCGAAGGTCCCTCATGCCCCTCATGACCCTGTGGCAACCCCTTAGCCTATAAAAGGAGGACCAAGGCACGGAGGAGAGGAGGACAAGAGCAAGATAGAGCAAGGATGAACACAAGCTAGAACCAGAGCAAGACTAGACTAGGGCTGCGGAGGTAGAGAGGAAGGTGATCTCCTCCGGGTCAGGATCTGTCCTTCTTCTACCTCGAGCCAAAACCCTTCCGGGTACCCTGTCCGGGAGGTTCCATTGTAAGCCACACTATGAAGAACTCATCAATCCAGACATGCAGGAGTAGGGCTTTTAGCCTCCGGGCGGCCTGAACCTGGGTAGCTCCTTGTGTCCCTTTGGTTGCATGCTTTGATCGTGGAGAGGAGAGCTTGATCTAGACTCCGCCCAAGAAGACGATTCTCAGCCTCCTTCGCGCCCCGTGCCGAACCTAAAAGGGGGTATCCTATACTCCCGGTGTCCGTGCAACGAGACACGACATCTGGCGCGCCAGGTAGGGGGCGCAAGCGCTGGATTCGCCTACATCAGCCGCGACGGCAAGCTCTTCGTCGACAACGTCGGAGTCTACATCAGGCTCCTCTTCTTCGGAAACAAGCTCGTCGTCAAGTTCTTCTTCTGGTTCGGTCTACGGCAAGATCGCCAAGATCTGCCTCGAGCACCTCGTCCGCGGTCGGATCCGCTCCAGGAACAGCCGTCTCCTCGGGACAAGGCAAGCAGCTGCCTCAGTCACAAGCAAAAGTCATGTCGGGAGCTCGGGAGGTCTTTGGAGAGCAAGCGTGCCAGGCATCGCGGAAAGGCTGGGGGCTAGAGGAAGCTCTGGGCGTGGCCCGGGCGCTTCTCTCCTTTCCCCCAGATCAGTGCAAGAGTGATCCCCGTGCGAAGGCATGGATCAACAGCTTGGAAAACCTGCTGGACTACGCTCTCCAATGCCACGCTCCCACGAGTCCTGCCCCGACCATCGACCACGGCGCTGCCGTCCCCGAGCCACTACCTCCGGCGGAGGAACAGCCTGAGGACCCCCATGGCAAGCGGCCCATGGAACTTCCTGAAGAAGGTGCTGGTCAGAGCTCCAACCCCAGGCGTCGTTCGCGGGAGGACATGGAAGGCCAGGCCAGCCAGCACCTCAAGACCTGCTGCACGCCGTACCCTGCAACCGTCTCCGACCTCTATCACCTGGAGCAAGAAGCTGAGGAGACGTTGCGACACTACATCTGGAGGTTCCGGGGCGTCGTCGACCGCATTATCCCGAAGTACCTCTGTGAGGCTTCCGTCATCGCCGCGTTCCACGTCAACGTCCGCAACCTCAAGATGCGTGAAAAGATGAGTATCCGTGTTGTGGATACCCTGGAGAGCTTGTGGGACATAGCCAACCGATGCGCCAGGATGGAAGAAGCTGCTAACCTTCCTCCATGCAAGAATCGTTGAAGCAATCCGTGTTGTGTACCCGGAAGAGCCATGTTGCCACAAGATGTACCCTGAAGTGTCCAGTTGTCGTTCAGAACGTCCATGATGAATAAAAGATAAGTTACCCTCAAACCTGTTTCTGCAGTCCGTGCTATCTACTTCTCGGGTAACAGAACATGTGCGGAACTAGAAAGGCAAGGCTCGACCGTCGTGCGAGCACTCATGGGGTATCGACTCTCCCGGGGGTAAAAAGCGGTGCACAGACCTGATACACCCCGGGGACGTGCGTGCCAACAGAGTGAGCGGCTTTTTGGGTATCGGTAGGGCTCGCGAGCGCATGCCTGACCTGTCAGGGCCTCGCGGGTAAGCTTACATCCCAGGAAGTTCCTCAAGGACGTGGAGAAAAGTAAAAACATGCTAAAGACAAATAAAAGCAACCCGAGAACTAGAGTAGCATAGCAAGTTCTAGCCTATTACAAGCAAGTTTTAATATGCTGGTACATGAGATCTGACGCAAAGTTTATTCGGGGGCACGAAGTGCCCAAACATGGTGCAGGACAACTAGAGTGGCGGGAACTTCCTCATGGCGAGTGCAGTCGCGGGAGCTGACACCGCCTGGAGAGAAGCCTCAGAAGGAGACGAGGCCGAGAAGTCCGGCAAGGCCACGCCCGGATTGGCCTCTCTGAAGGACGCCATCACCAAGGCCGCCGTCGCCTTGCTCGTCTCATGCTTGTCGTTCACAAGCCGGGTGACCATCTTGTTCTTGAAAGACCGGAGATCAGCGACTACTTCTCTGATGAATCTCGCGACGAGGGGCAGACTCTGGCGCTTTGGCTCCAACACCGGGGCTTCAGTGGGCAGACTCAGCCGCTTCACTCGCGTCGTCGCCAAGTCGCAGGCGGCCTCAACCTCGGCGAAACCTTCCTGGTTAAGACGGCGAAGCTCGGACAGCTCAGAAGATGCCTGGGAGTTGGCCTGGATCAGCTTCTGATGGCCTTCCTTCAGTGCTGCAAGCTCATTACCTTGCGCCTCCAAGGATTCTTTCAGCTCGGACATCTTCTGGCCGTCATTCTTGGCCTGCTGCTGCAAAGCTCGGACGGACTCCTGCTCCTGATGGAGGCATTCTTGACATCTTCAATGGTTTGGGCGGCCTCCTGCTCTTTGGACTTCCAGAGTTGGATGTCCTTGTCCTTGGCCTCGAGCTCTTCACGATGGCGGTCCTCTGCCTCCCTTAGGCGTTTCTCAGTCTGCTGCTCCTGCTGGAGTTTCTGGAGCTCCAAGGTCTTCTCCTTCTCAGCCAGTTCTGCCTCCCGGGAGCTAGCTGTCGCTCTTTCGCCAAGAGGACCTTGCCTTGGCGCTCACTTTCGGCCTTCCGGTCTGCATCTTTCTTCTCGAGAGCCGGGAGCAAGGTGGTGATCTGGGTTGCCAAGCGGTTCAGCTTGTCCATCCCCTTCTGGATCAGTTCCTCGACACTCTCGATGGTCCCCACAACGGCGGCCTCACGGTCGCACAGTCTTTGCCCAGCTGAGCTATCCCGCGGATGATGGCATCCATCGCGTCGTCACCGCTGATGGTGAACCCTGGAGTAGCTGCCGGGGGACCTCCCGGGGCAGGCACACTTTTCTTGCGGTTGGCGGCCAGGCTCTCCTTGATCTTCATCAGCGCCGCCATCTCCTTGCTGGCGCCAGAATCAGTGGAAAAAGAGGCAAAAGTCGTTAACACCGTCCCAGTCATCAAGGAGCTCTCTATCAAATCGAGGCCTGGACCCGGAACAGGGTTCGCGGTCTGCGTTCCCATTGCCCGCGAACTCGGGGCGCCCTTGGACACCTCTTGACCCTCTGAAGGCGAGAGGGAAGGTGGTTTCTCCTGGCTGGTCCCCCATGAAGGCCGCGGGAGAAAAGACGTTGGCCACTGAGGCATCTGGGAACAAAAGGATGTCAGGAAAAGCATTGGTGCGTCAAGAAAACGAAGTTACCCGCAAGCTCTGGGTTACCTGCTTGCTCGGGCGTCAGGGCGTCGAGCGCTTTCCCCGGGTGAGCTAGGGAGGTCGCCGTCACGCTCCCCACTCCGCTCCCCCGACGGCCTTCAAGTTCTGCTATGGGAGGGGAAGCATCCCTCCTCCACCGGCTCCAAGGCTAGTGGCGGTGTCGTCCTCCGCCGTATCACGCCGTCTCTTGCCAGTACCCAAGGAAGGAGAACCCCTGCACCAACACTCGGTCATTTTCCTTGGGGAAGGCAAGGAGTGCAAAGTGCAAGAAAGAAGTGAAGAAGAGGCTTACTCTCGGGTGCGCTTGGTACCCATTGAGGGGGAACATCTACCGACGCAGCAGAAGACGCCTGGGGGCTCCCGGCGTCTCTCCCAAGGCAGCAGGTGGCTCCACCACGGGTGACAGGCGGCCGGTGGAAGCTCTCCGGCGGGGGGCTCGGACGAAGCCAGCGGCGCTCGCTTCTTCGTCCACATGGTCTTCATCGTTCCCCATCACCACGACTGGCGGGGAACGGCTGCGGACACTCGGGTCTGGGGCAGCATCGACCCCGAGGGCAGACTGCGGGGGCGGAGCAGCCCCCTCCTCGTCGTCATCTTCATCATCGTCATCGCTGG
The DNA here is from genome assembly GCA_947311845.1 of Poa pratensis. NCBI lineage: Eukaryota > Viridiplantae > Streptophyta > Magnoliopsida > Poales > Poaceae > Poa > Poa pratensis. Next base: position 37,250,159 of record CAMZMU010000049.1, read on the forward strand.
CAACGGGTCGTCGCCAGCATCTTCGTCTCTGTCGGAGGCGTCGGTCTCGCGCCCGTCGCCTCCGTCGTCGTCGTCATCAGAGCCGGAGAATTCCTCTTCGGATTCCTCCTCGCTCTCCTCGTTGGACTCCCAGCATTCTCCTTCTTCAGGGCTGGAAGGTGCCCTGACCTTGCGGGTCTTCACCACAGGAGGTCTGGGCCCGTGATCAGCCCGGCCTACAATACCAAAGGCGTTGCAGACCGGCATCTGCGCCAGGATCTTGTCCTTCTCCGGGTCGTCGCACAGGGGCAGAAACCCTTGGGCAGCTGGTACTTGACCCCTGGAGTGAAGGTCCCTCTCACGTTATCCCGGACAAGGTTTTCCTCCATGTCGGGACACCTCAGGCGAGAAGGATCCCCGGGGCCCTGGAAGTTCCAGGCCGGGTGCGGGCGTTTCTGCAGCGGCGCGAGGCGATTGCGGAGGAAATGAGCGACGATGGCGGCTCCGGAAACTTCTTTCTCGCGAAGAAGTTTGAAGCGCGCCACGACCGCCGAGAACTGTTCATCCTGCAAGCTGACACTTCTCCAAGTGTCCAGATCCACTGGACGCTCCGTCGGCTCCTCCAGCTGAGCATCAGCTTCTGGCACCCCGACCAAGAACCAGTGATCCCTCCACTCTTCCCATCTGGATTTGGTTTCCATGAGGGGGAAGGCCCACTTGATGTTCGGACGGAAGCAGAACGTGACGCTGCCTCCCATCCAGCCTTGGCCCCCAATGCGAGGGTAGAAGAAGTGGCGGAACAGCGCCACGGATGGCATCACCCCGACGAACGCCTCGCAGGTGTAGGCGAAGACCGCCAAGTCGAGGATGGCGCCGGGCGTCAGATGCAAGAGCTTCAGCTGATACGCGCGCAAGATCTCCATGAAGAAATCCGAGAAAGGGGGGACGAGCCCCATCAACATGAAGCTGTCGAAAATGGGGATCTGCTTGGGTGTCCTGGTCGCCGACGGCGGAAAGACCTCCGACGCTTTCCTGGCTGGGACACCATCGGCGCCAGCGGACTCCATCACCCCGAAGTGCCCCGCTTCCGCATCATCTCCGCGTCACCGGCGAAGCAGCTGGGAAACAAGGCCTTCTGTTTCTTGAGCTCGGCCCGCTCGGCGTTGCGCGCCGATCTCCGCCGCGATCTCTTGGTTTTTGGGGACAGCGGCTTCTCGGTGGGCGAGGCCTCCGCGCTCTTCTTCCTCCGGCCGAGAACTTTCATCGAGCCATTGGAGCAGAAGGGAAATTGGTGCAATGGCGACAAGGGGAGGCGGCGGAGCAGAGTCAGGAAGACGAAGGTGGAGGCGGCGATTTGGGGATTTCGGCGAATCTGGAGAGGTAACGGCTACAGTGGAAGCCAGTCGTGGCTTATAAGGCATCCCACACGTCGCGGCCCCATTACTCCGACGGACGTGGGGATCGAGGGGGCGTGCCGATTTCTGCGCGTTTCGCCCGTTGGATTCCAGGATAAGCAAGGGGTCCGTATGAATCGCAACGTTCGCCGTGATTCAGTCAACAGGACCCGGGGGCTCGTCTCTACCTCGCCTCGGCGGGTCCCCAACGGAGCTGAGAAGACCAGGTACCCGGGACCCACTTTGACCTATCTTTAGGCCATGGCCCCGGCAGCTGGAGCAAGAGCCGCCGGGACCATGCCCGGGGGCTACTGTCGCAACAGTGGAACATGGGGTTCCCCTAGTACTGCCAAAGTGGGTCCACCCCATGTGGGCCCAAGATGAAGATGGACAAGACCAAGACTCAAGTCAAGCTGGCGGGTTCACCGTTCACCGTCAGGACACGCATGGCCTACGACGACTAAGGGCTCCGGTCCACAGTGGCCTCTCATCCCCACCTTTAAGCAGTTTATCATATGTCACCACACTTCTCCACCACATCCGAACATTTCATCAACTGTTTCCATCATGAAACATCCAACGGACGACTAAGCATTTAACTAAGCATGGCTAAGCATCAACATAGCATAGTTAAGTAACTCAGGCTAACAATACAATCCTATGGATAATAGGAGGGAAACAGGTAATGGCATCGGAAACTTTATGCAACTATAGGATACTCTAATCCAATCAAGTTGACATTTGGAACCGCATGCAATATTATAGTGGAGAAAATAATTGCGGAGAACATAGGAGGAGACATGCTCAGAGGGGGGGGGGGGGGTTACGCTTGCCTTGTTCAGGGGCGGGTAATACGGGTCGTTAGGGTATTGCGGTGGAACCCCGACTGCTTGATCTATCGATGCATAAAAACACCGGAAAGACATAATCAATAACCACACAAGCAAAACAGGTGCAATGCACAAACACATGATGGCATGACATTTTAATGCACTGTATTTTAATTAACAAGTTAAATGGGGTGCAAGGAATATTTCCAATAACCAAAACAATTAAACCCCATAATTAGTTAATGCTTTTCCTAACCTTTAGATAAATACAGTACTGATATTTTGTTTAATTATGCATGCAAATGATGTTACTGGACAGTGCTTACTTTTCTGAGCATTTTGATATATTAAACACAATTTTCTGAAATACCAATCAAAAGTTATTGCATTTATAAAATTCCATTTAAATCTGCCATTTTATTGGATTATTTCTAGCAACATGAAAACTAAGTATCCATGTTTGGAAACAAGGTGAAACATGAAGTATATTAAGTTCTGAACATTTTGATAGGTCACACTTAATTTTTGGATTATTATTTATAAGGTTATGGATTTTACAAAAATCATTTTATATTCTGCCCTTTTACTAAAGTGCAAGAAAAAGTTATTTCCAGTGTTTAGTTCAACATGAAAATGATGTTATGAGGTAAAGTTATTTCTCCTAATCATTTTGATATATTATTTGCAACTTTTGGATTAGTATTCGAAAAGATATGGAATTTACAAGTTTATTCAGATTTTCTGTCAGTTTTAAATATTTACAGAAAAGTCGCCTCAAACGTTTATACCCAGCGTGGGGCTACCCAGTGTCACTGATGGGTGGGGCCCGGACGGAAGAATCCAGATCTAGATCTGGATCTGGGGATTTTCTCACCGAGGCAGAGCTAGCCCGAGCCACTGCCATGCGGGCCCGAGCGCCACGCTGGCGCTGATTGGGCGTGTGTGGGCTGTGCTGGCCGCCACGGTCACTAACCAGTGGGCCCGCCTGTCAGTGCGGAAAAGGGAGGAAAAAGGGTGCTTTTGCGGCCGAGGGGACTCGAACCCGCGCCGCGCGCGTCGATGCTCCGTGGCTGTTGCCACAGCGCTGGTGTGGTGGTGAGTGTTAGTATAGAGATCCATTTTCTTTTGACGTTACAAAATCTCGTGCTAAACTGACGAAGCTGAACCCAAAGTTCAGTGTCGCTCGTGTCGTGGACGGCGGTGACTGCCGACGGCGGCGAGCACGGCTTCGGCAAGTCAAAGGCGGAGGAGGAAGAATAGCATGTCCAGTCGGACGGGGTGCTCACCCTCGACGCGTGGGTGTGCTCGGCAAAGACGGAGGAGACCGGAGACGACGACGATCTTGCTCGGAGCAGCCGGAGTGGAAGGAGAGCTCGTTATCCCAGAGATGTACTGCGTCCCGGCTCGATTCGTTCGTCGGAGAGGTAGAGGATGTCGAGACAGAGCGTTTGCCCCACTCTCATTTGCTTCGGGCGCGCTCAGTCCACGGCGGCGAGCTCAGCGGCCGGCGGCTAGCCGTCGGGTGCGGGTGGAGAAAGGAGAGGGGGAGGAGTGGGCCGGGCTAGGGTTAGGGTTCCTCGGCACCTTCTTGTACCAGGCTTCGACGCTGGGATGGACGACAGCAGGGGGAGGCGGCATCGCGCGGCTGAGCATCGCCCTGCCATGGCCGTACCGCGTGTACGTGGTGAACAGAGGAAGATGACTCCAACTTTGCAGAAAACCCCCTTGTCGCAACAGTGGAACATGTGGTTCCCCTAGTACTGCCAAAGTGGGTCCACCCCATGTGGGCCCAAGAGGAAGATGGACAAGACCAAGACTCAAGCCAAGCTGGCGGGTTCACCGTCAGGACACGCATGGCCTACGACGACTAAGGGCTCCGGTCCTGGGGATCTTCCGGGTCCCCGAATCAAGCAAGAAGGCCAGGAAGGACCCGAGAGCCCGAGTTCCCGGCAGGAGGCCAGGCTCCCTCCCGGGTACTTCCTACGTTCCTGTGGATAAGCACTCCACCTCACCACGGAAGACTTGGGAAGCAAGGCGAAGGCAGCGCGGGTGGGAAGCACGCCCCGTGGTGGTGTCAGCTCCTGTCCGCCCCAAGGCGGAGCCTCCCACCTAACCCAGAGGAGACGCTAGGCTGAGGAGAGGCCACGTCTCCCCCTAAACTAGATGAGGAGGGTCCTTCACCCCGAAGGTCCCTCATGCTCTTCACGTGACCCTGTGGCAACCCCTTAGCCTATAAAAGGAGGACCAAGGCACGGGAGGAGAAAGGACAGGACAAGAGCAAGATAGAGCAAGGATGAACACAAGCTAGAACCAGAGCAAGACTAGACTAGGGCTGCGGAGGTAGAGAGGAAGGTGATCTCCTCCGGGTCAGGATCTGTCCTTCTTCTACCTCGAGCCAAAACCCTTCCGGGTACCCTGTCCAGGAGGTTCCATTGTAAGCCACGCTATGAAGAACTCATCAATCCAGACATGCAGGAGTAGGGCTTTTAGCCTCCGGGCGGCCTGAACCTGGGTAGCTCCTTGTGTCCCTTTGGTTGCATGCTTTGATCGTGGAGAGGAGAGCTTGATCTAGACTTCGCCCAAGAAGACGATTCTCAGCCTCCTTCGCGCCCCGTGCCGAACCTAAAAGGGGGTATCCTATACTCCCGGTGTCCGTGCAACGAGACACGACACCCCTGCTTCCTTTTTCTTTTCTTCCTTTTTGTTTTAATTTCCTTTTTTAAACCAGCAGCCTTCAGTAATTTAATTGAGGCACTAAAACATTTTAGAAAAATGTGAAAATATTCATGTAGCCTCCCCATAACATGTAGAAGCTCCAAAAAAATTGGTGTTTCAAAATAAAATGTTCTGAACCACATTTGTTCATAAGGTTGGATTATGGTATTTTTGTTTAATTACAATTTGATATTCCTTTAGTAATTTTAAAGCAAGTGCAAATTATTGTTTTTGAACTCTTGGAACTTCCTTGACAAATATATTAACTTAAAATAATTTTTATTTGTCACGATTTTCTCAAACTCATTTGAATTGAGTTATGGCATTTCTAACAATTTGTTTTTAAATGGTGCCGAACCAATTGTTTTATTGTTTAGCAAATTAATATGGATGCCATGATGCAAAAGAAAGGAAAAGTGGAAATTTTATTCACATTTTTGGGTTCACAAAATTTCGGGCTGTTACAGATAGTCTACGTGGCTATAATACCAATGACGATCGTCTTAATGTCGTTGATGAGTAGACTAGCTATATAGTGATGTGTGTGCTCCCGTTGTGTGTTCTCATGTAAATTTCGGTCAATTCGGTCCATTCGGTTACCTAAAAACTAATGACCGAAATATTTGGATATCTATCATTTTTCTGATCGATTTATACATATTATTTATCGAATTTCGATTTACGGATTTAAAGATATGAATATTTCCATATTAAATTGAAAATGACAATAATAATGTAAAATTAATTTTTATTTGTTATTTGAATTCAAAACTATTAGTACTTAATCATTAATGTTTATGTTAACATAGGTTTGGAGTTCAAAAAATAATATGATTATTTCTCTACAAAATCAAAAAAATGAATTAATAATTATTATTACTTAATCATTAATATTTATGCAAAAGATGATATGGACACGATATTTAGATTCCTATCATTTTTCTGATCGATTTATATATATTATTTGTCGAATTTCGATTTACGGATTTAAAGATATGAATTTATCCATATTAAATTGAAAATGGCAATAATAATGTAAAATTCATTTTTTTGTTATTTGTTAACAATTATTGTTACTTAATCATTAATATTTATGCAAAAGATGATATGGACACAATATTTAGATTCCTATCATTTTTCTGATCGATTTGTACATATTATTTGTCGAATTTCGATTTACGGATTTAAAGATATGAATTTATCCATATTAAATTGAAAATGGCAATAATAATGTAAAATTCATTTTTTTTAACAATTATTATTACTTAATTATTAATATTTATGTTTATATAGGTTTGGAATTCAAAAAAATAATATCATGTGACATCAAACTCTAGAGGATAATAAGATTGATACCATAGTATTATCAGGATGTTATCAGTGCAATCTTGGAAACTAATTGGAAAGGAACTCAAAAGTTAAGCGTGCTGGGAGTGGAGCAGTGTGAGGATGGGTGACCGATCAGGAAGTTTGATCACTAGTGCGATGATGGGAGGGGGCTTGAGATTAGGGCGATTAGGGATTAAACTGACAAATAATTCAAAGATTTGAAATATAGAAAAATTTAAAAAATTTCAAAAAAAAAAATGGGCCTTTAGTTCCGGTTGGTGTTACCAACCGGGACAAAAGGTCCTCGACCTCGCGCGGCGTCAGCGGCCACGTGGGTAGTCCTTTTGTCCCGGTTCGTAACTGAACCGGGACTAGGGGCTCTAGTCCCGATTCGGCCGTCCCGGGTGAGCAACCGGGACTAGAGGCCCTCCCCACCCGGGACTAAATGTCCGGTTTCTACTAGTGCCTAGGTGATGACACCAAGGAAAGGGTATTCTCTGCCGAGCAGGAGTGTCACGAAGACAGCTTTCGGGTTCGTCCTTTCAGCATTGTTCAGGTCCTCCACACCTGCTGCAACCGTGGTCGTTCTAGGTCCTTTCAGCATTGCTCCGGTTGGTGTTACCAACCGGGACAAAAGGTCCTCGACCTCGCGCGGCGTCAGCGGCCACGTGGGTAGCCCTTTTGTCCCGGTTCGTAACTGAACCGGGACTAGGGGGCTCTAGTCCCGATTCGGCCGTCCCGGGTGAGCAGCCGGGACTAGAGGCCCTCCCCACCCGGGACTAAATGTCCGGTTTCTACTAGTGCCTAGGTGATGACACCAAGGAAAGGGTATTCCCTGCCGAGCAGGAGTGTCACGAAGACAGCTTTCGGGTTCGTCCTTTCAGCATTGTTCAGGTCCTCCACACCTGCTGCAACCGTAGCCGTTCTAGGTGTATAAAGTCAGGAGCTGGTCTGACTTTACCGTTACTGTCGATTACTCAACTACGGAGTACGTACTACTGTCAGTGGAGCATGTCCGACAGTCCGAGTTAGTGAGCTCTTGAGCTACTTTAATTAAATTTTTAATTAAATGAAAATTGTTGTTAATCACTTCAACAGGACGATGAGTAATGCGCAAGGTAGAACAGATCGGCAAAAAATAGTGAGGCGTGCCGAACATGAGGTTGTGCATTTTCGTTCGGACTTGGTACGTAAGATGTGTCGTTTGTCTTTCAACCCTTATGCCTTTGGTCAGCCCACATGCCTAGATGATAGTAGATTCTATTGCAAGATGCACCAGCAAATCTTTCATCAACGCATTGTAGTAAAAAAGAATGCTCATGATGCTGAGGATGACGAGGACTATGATGAGGATGAAGATGAGTGATCATGGACCTTCACTTCACTTTCTCCCTTTTTGGTGTCTTGATGCCAAAGGGGGAGAGAGATCTCCGGGGATTTGCATTGCATTGCATCCATTTGCGTTTTCATATTTCCCGTTTTCCATTTGCATCGAACTTGTTTATGTTTTTAAGTGAAAGTTATTGTAAGGATATTATGGACCCCCCTTTATGTTATTGTAAGGACTTCCCCGGTTTATCTTCTATTATTTTGGAGTCCATTACAAGGTGATTTTATTCCAAGATTATATCTATTTAAAGCCTATGGTGAGAAAATTGCTCTACACTCATGATGTCTATGGTGAGAATTGTCACATATCCCTTACTCACATAGTCTCTATATTGTGCTTGCTTCAAGTTGTCTTTTGAGCTTATAATACTTGTATACCTTGTTGGCTTATAAGTTTAAGGGGAGCTTCCCTCAAAAACTTTGCCTTGCTTAAATGAGATACCTTTTTGCAAATTCCTTGTGTTGTCATCAAACATCAAAAAGGGGGAGATTGAAAGGACAAAATCCGTTAATCTTGTTTTGATGTTTGATCACAACACTTGGAAGAATTTAACACACCGCTAAGTGTCTACAGGAAATATGACCATCTATATCAAAAGATACTAGTGGATCTCTCTCTATGCAAAAAAGGGAAGAAAAGTAGTTGTCGGTCTTCAAAGGGTGAAGGGAGAAGATGCACTGCAGGGAGGCCGGCCCCCAGGCCAGCCCAGGCTGGCCTCCAGGACGGATGCCTCGGGTAGCTCGCCGGCCCGCAGGCCGGCCTAGGCTGGCCACCAGGCTGGTTGCCACGGGCAGCTCGCCGGCCCCCAGGCCGGCCCAGGCTGGCCGCCAGGCCGGTTGCCTCGGGCTGCCCTCCGGCTTCCAGGCCGGCCCAGATCGGCACCCAGGCCGGTTTGGTCGGTGGCTCGGCCAGCTCCCAGCCAGCCCAGCACGACCCCCAGGCCGGCCCAGGCTGGTTCCCAGGCCGGGTGTCTCGGCTGTTCTGCCGGCCCCCAGGCCGGCCCTGCTTCCTGCGTTGATTCTTACCCCTTCAACGGCCATATTTTGAAGGGGACTATAAATACCTCTTCACCAACCTTTGGACAACTAGCTTGACCACATTGAAGAACACCATTGATTGCAAGCTCAAGTTTTGATAGATCTCCCAATCCCTCCACCCAAACTCGTTGATACTTGGAGGATTGAAGGAGAAACCCCGGATCTACATCTTCACCAAGCCGTTCTTCATTTCCCCCTCATTCACTTGAGGGACCCTTTGCTAGGATTTCCATTGGGAAAACCTAGCCTCTTATTGTACTCACTTGTTGTCTTTGTGACAGATTTGTAGCTGTCTGGGAGCCCCCAATCCTCTTGTGGGTTGTGCCCCGGATCGTTGTTGTAAGGGCTCCGGATTCCGCCTTGAAGGATTCCGATAGTGGAAGGTGAACCAAACCTTTGTGGTGCGGTTCATCGGAGAAGAAGGTGCGTCCGCCTTTGTGGCGGTTGAGTTTTGACCTTCGTGGTAGCTCACACCTCTCCAACGAGACGAACTCCCCTAAAAGGGAATAACTCGGGATTACATCCGTGTCTCCGCGTGCTTTCACTTCGGTTACTTCTATCCTTGTTTATAGTCTTTACTTCGTGTATCTTGTTTAGTTGCTTGCTTGTCATATAGGTAAATTCACCTTAGTTGCATATCTAGAGAATTTACCTTTTGTGTCAAGCCTAATTTGAAAAAGTACTAAAATTGAAGTAGCACCTATTCACCCCCCCCCTCTAGGTGTCATACGATCCTTTCAATGGGGGAGGAGAAGGATGAGGGTTGCGTCATCGACCATACGAGAATGTGGTGGCGGGGCGGAGAAGGGTTGTGTGAGAGGATCAGGTAGAGGACATTTGAGCGAGCGGGGGGAGGATTAGCGAGCACGAAAGCCACCATGGGCGAGAAAGAAGGGGTGTTGGGCGCGGGGACGAGTGAACACGAGGAGCTAAAAATCCCCGAATCACTATGAAATCAACTGTCCAATTTTGGCCCTATTCCGTCTGGTGGGGATACATCATTTATTAAGATTGAATAGATCATAATCGCTTACATCTATTGTACTCCACTTTCTCTTGCCGGGTTTTGCGCATAGCTTTTCGTTGTACTCTGCTCAAGCCTCTATCTTGATCACTCTTTGGGATGTTGGATACCTGGCAAGTTCTATGAGTGAGGCATCGACAGAGAACGTACATATGCAACATATAGAATTATCTAAACTAGTATATCACGATTAACTAGGTGAATGTCCGTGCTTTGCTACGGAAATACCATATTCATCTATCTAAATGTTTCTTTTTTTGTTTCATTAATCTAGCTATTTTCCTCCCTCTCTACTCATCTATGACTAATGGTTTTTTTACTTCCAACCAGCAACATCCCACTATGTGCCGTTACTTCATAGTGTGCACACATTTTTGCTAATTATTTGAAGTCTCCTTCAGTGATATTATGACCTAGAATCCACTCTATGTTTGGCCAAGAGTTTTTGCCCCGCTCTTGCATCTTTCTGCTCGAATCCCCTCACATGTCCTTCTAGTTGTTTATCGGCTACCAACACACAAAATCATCAAATTCGCGTCAGCTATAGTGACACCCAAAAAAAATATAATGAGCATATGCTTGACAAGGGATAAATCAATGGAGACGAATATTTCGTTTACAATTCATATTAGTTCATACTTGGGTAGTAAAATGGGCAAAATAAGACTCAAAGACGCAGTATCATGACTTACCAACACCACCACATACCTCCTTTAAAAAGTAAAATGTTGCAAATTTATTTCAATAAAGATTTTGGCACCCCGAAAATAAATTTGCTCAAATGTCACTACTCAACTCATCATGAGCCTCTAATAGCTCTAGTTTCAACAAAACATTTGACATGGACAAATTTTACAAATAAAATTAACTATGAAATTCTTACATATGCCGAACTTGCTATTGCTAAGGTTATGGCATCAATAGTTAATTGATGTGGGGTAGTAGGGTGGGGGGTGATTGGATATTTGGAGTTGCTGTAATTGACATTGAATGCTCATGACCAATTATAGAAAATATATATGTATACAAATTTCATCAATGTTGTTATTCCTACAAGACGGAAATAGGGCTTCCCCACTGTCGTGGTCCTCTTAGTGGTGATCTGTTTCTCTTTCTCCATCTTCACTCGTCCGCCTAATCTGGAGCAACAATTAAAAGAATTAAACTACAATAACAATTCACTAAAACAACCAATTATATCAAACCTCAAGACAATTCATAAAGCTCATCAACTATTTACCCTAGTATCCACAAATCAGTCATAACACTGAATTCTTGCTACAACCCTCGCGTCTTCCTCAACACGGGAACACAACATGAAGACACATCCCTCAAATTAGGTTAAACATGCAAATAGTTGAAACCAAAAGGCCACGATCATTAAAGGAACTCATGTATATCAACAATTTATCCCATAGTGCTGCACCTGATGCTTATATATTTTCCTACTACCGTGATCATGGCAATTTTATCCATCAATAGTATTGAAGGCGATAACAACAAACCAATGGCATCCAAGAATTTGTGCAATGATTTGACAAGGAAACACGTGTTTGGATCAATCTATGCAATACAAAACGGTAAAATTACCAAAGAAATAAACAATGTGCCATGTAGGCATGCCCAAGAGTGGGTGCGAGAGGAAAAATAATAAGACCTAGACCTAGGCGGCAGTGACGCTTAGAACTGCACCTCTGGCAATGCGACGTGACCTCACCAAAACTCTAACAAAATCTCTTGGATTCCTCAGAGTCTGCAGATACCAATAATAGCTAAATCCCCTCATGTTCTTCCTACTGTGGCTAGCATTAGATCCACATAATAGAAAGAGTATGTAAATAGAAGGGGAATTAAAGAGCAAGGAAACAGGAAAGCAACCACAACATGACACTTTTTTTTCGAAACACAGTACAACGCAGACGCTCACATACACGTGCACACACTCACCCCTATGAACGCACGCACACCCTACCCCAATGAGCACCTCCAAAAGACTGAGCCGGCGGTCGGGTCTTGAGATTGACGAAGTCACCACAGGCGCCTCGCTGTCGACGGGAACGTCGCCTCCCACTGAAGAATATTCCGCCTAAATGAGAAACACCATTGTCAAACCTGAGGTTTGAACTCTGGTGGGCTGGGGGTACAACCACCCTCCTAACCATCTTGCCACATACAAGTTCTCACCACAACATGACACTCACACAGCCTAGATATGCTCCCTTGAATGTAGCATGTTAACAGTACCAGGCATGTATATATTGTGCAAGCACAATAAAGATGATAGCATGTTCTATCAAACTGATGGACTGATGTGTACTACACTATAAAAAACGTGTCAAGGCCCCCAAATTTCTTTCCTTCTACATTTAATAGTGACACATGCAACCTGATGCGATGTAGAACATGTAAAAGCAACTCATATATGTTTAAGGTCAACTGAAAGCTAATTATACTTCCTGAAAAACATATCTGAATGTAGAGGTGAGCTTCAGTGTAAATTTATTTGTGTTCCTCTCATATAGTCGAAAAGCAAGGAAAATAAACCAAATTCTGGACAATTCCTGTAACCCATCAGATTGCCCCTACTCATTAAAAGAAAATTTACAACAGTACTTATTTCAACCCTTGCACCTCCTCTGCATAAAACTGGTATCCACTTATTAATTACAAGTCGCGCCTCTTGTCCGACCTCCTCTTGCCGTTCGCTGCAAGGGCTCTGCACGAACCCGGTAGACGACTTGGATGGTGAAACCGACTCCTACGACAAAACTGACAGCTTGGGAGACAGCTCCCTCCGCTTTCTAGCGTTTCTAAGATCTATGCTGATAACTGAAAATTTTGTAAGCATATGTAACCTATATTTTGCTAAGGTATCATTATGAAAAAAAAAGTTAAACGTCTCACAGCCGCACATGGAGAAAAAAAAATGATTGGATACATTTTCGCTGCATGATCACTAATACTACTATATATAATGGGGGGAGATTTTCAAGCCCTCTCCTCGCTCCGGGTACGGTACCCGGAGCACTGTAGCACCTTTTTTTTCCCACTTTTAATTTTTTTTTGTTTCCACAAAAATTACATACATGAAACATATTCGCGTCGATGAGTAGGTTCCATTCCCCTGAACGGTTTCGAGATTTTTCGACTCTAATTCCTCAATTTTGGATCCAAATTCGCACAAACATTTGACGAATTTTGTCAAATTTTTTGCAGAAAAAACCCCACGTTTTCCAAAAATTACATACACGAAATATATGCGCGTCGACGAGTAGGTTCCACCCCCGTGAACGGTTTCGAGTTTTGTCGATTCTAACTCCTCAATCACCTTTCTTCCGTTTCTTTTTTTTGCAAATTTTTTCCCCACTTTTTAATTTTTTTTTGTTTCCACAAAAATTATATACATGAAACATATTCGCGTCGATGAGTAGGTTCCATTCCCCTGAACGGTTTCGAGATTTGTCGACTCTAATTCCTCAATTTTGGATCCAAATTCGCACAAACATTTGACGAATTTTGTCAAAATTTTTGCAGAAAAAACCCCACGTTTTCCAAAAATTACATACACGAAATATATGCGCGTCGACGAGTAGGTTCCACCCCCGTGAACGGTTTCGAGTTTTGTCGACTCTAACTGCTCAATTTTGGATCCAAATTCGCACAAACATTTGACGAATTTTGTCAAATTTTATGCAGAAAAGTCCTCAGAAAAGTGCCCGCGTTTTCCACAAATTATATACATGAAAATATGCGCGACGACGAGTAGGTTCCATCCCCGTCATCGCTTTCGAGTTCGGTCGACTCTAACTCCACAATTATTCGCTCCAAATTCGCACAAACATTCCACGAATTTTGTCAATTTTTTTTAGAAAAACCCTGCGTTTTCCAAAAATTATATACATGAAATATATGCGCGCCGACGAGTAGGTTCCATCCCCGTGATCGGTTTCGAGTTTGGTCGACTCTAACTCATTAATTTTGGATCAAAAGTTGCACAAACATTTCACGAATTTTGTCAATTTTTTTGCAGAAAAGCCCCCGCGTTTTCCAAAAATTATATACACGCAATATATGCGCGTCGACGAGCAGGTTCCATCCTCGTCATCGCTTTCGAGTTTGGTCGACTCTAACTCCTCAATTTTGGATCCAAATTCGCACAACCATTCCACGAATTTCATCAAATTCGAATTTCCTTCAACATTTATTATGCCATCATAACAAAACATTTCATACATAAAATTTCTCTTAAAGGACGCGGCGTGTCGCCGCGCCGAATTCAACTAGTATAATACTGAATCTGGCAGCTCTGAATCATAAAAATAAATAACTCGTAGGCATGACAAAGAGAACATGTAAAACCAGTCTCCCATATTTTAGAAGAAAAAAAAAGTACATGAGCATTGAGTGGTATAGCGAAGCAGGAATCCAAAGTTTACCTCAGCATTGTCCTCCAATCAGGAGTTAAACCATCGACTCATCACTTGGTGCTTGATTGAGAAGAAGCTACCCCGCCGGGACTTTTCCTCTCCTCTCTCCTGAAGCCTCCCACCGCCCTCTTTTGAGAGTCGCCTGTGCTCGGCCGGATCCGGTCCCTCTCGCCGCCGGCGACCGTGCTGGTTGGTGTAGAGCTGGATTTGGATGCCGGTTTCATCTATATAGTAGTAGATGTAGGATTAGATCTAGGTTTGGGCTTCGTCCCGTGTTTACCCATGTGGAGTCTGAGGGTAGGTTGGTGGACTCCGGCGGCCAGATCCACCACGCCTCGAGTCGGCCGAGTTTTGCTGCATCTCGCTGGTGGCAGGCGGTGCTGCAGGCGGACGAGGTGGGCTCCTGCATCCCTCTGAATAAGGCTTGCTTCGGAAGCTTCGAGCGGGGCTCAACATGCCACTCCTTGCTCTGCTTTGTTCTTTGTCTCCTTGGCGTGGTGCTCTCATGGTGGGAGCCGATGACGGCGAAGATGGCGGGTTCAAGCAGCTTCCTCAATAAGGTCTGGATCCTGGTCTTTCCTGGCTGCAATATTTTCTATTATCTGCCTCCTCCGGCTCGTGGCGGGTGCCTGGAGTCCGATGGCGGATTGTTGCGTCATGCGATGTGGCTGAAGGCCAGCTTTGGTGGGGGTTGGTGGTTTCAATCTCGAAGAACTCTGTCTTCCTCCTCTAGGCGCCATGGTGGTGAAGGGGTGTCGGAGGCTGCTCTACGCGATTCTACTGCTAACAACCATGGAGTTGCGATGCCCAATTTGGATGTTCTTTCTCGGTGCCGTTCTTGGCGACCGACTCTGGCGACCAGCAGGTGGTCTTTGTTACTGGCTTTGTCCAGTATGTTTCCAACCTCCAGGAGGAGGCCCTTGTCCAGGCATGCGGTGGCAGCTCTCTTCCCTGCGGTTCCAAGTGGTTCTGTCCCCGGAGCTGGAGCGGAAGGCCATGGCGATGTCCTGTGGTTCATCGACGATGGTAGAGGACTTGATTGCGTTTCCAAAATCAGTTGTAGGGTCTGTTCTGTAATTTGTAGGGGGCTGTGTTGTAATTGCTTTATTTTTAAGGGTCCCTGCTGTAACTTGTATCTCCACCGAAGTTTATTAATGGCATCCAGGTCCTTCGGGACCTCTCCTTTGTACAAAAAAAAAAAACATCGACTGGAAGATCTCTCCTATTTTTGCAAAAAAATCAAATCTACAACATTCGTATGTTATGTTGCTTTAATTTCTTAATTGGGCGTAAAAATGTTGGCTACCTATTGATTCAAAGAGCTCTCAAATTTTTGACACTGTCGCACGTTTCCAGCCTCTTTCAGAAATTGAATGCATGCCTGAAGCTAAACGTTGACTTAGAAGCAGATTTAAAGCCACCAAGGTAGGAAAAATGACTGGTACTGTAGTTGCCAGTAGCTACGCTGTGTTTATCTTCTGCATCGCTATTTATTGGTCCTTGCAGAGAAGAAATATCACCTTGCAAATTAAATGTATGCATAAGCAGGAAAAATAGCGGGCGATGAGTCCTAGGTCGTCCTCGGAGAGGAGAAGGTCCGGCGTGAGCTTGGGCCGCGTCAACTTCTCCTTCCGCTTCTTCCTACCTATTCTCTTGCCAATTTCAGTTTTCTTTTTTAGGTATGAAGCCATTGAATTGCATGCAAAAAGGAGTTTTTTACAATTTGATTTATCCGGCGGCGGCAGAGATGGTCTGGGCGGTGGCCATCCATGATCCATCGGATCCCTTTTCTCATCGTAACACTGAAATTGGCAAGAGATGGTCTGGGCAGTACCCTCCGAAAACGTGGCAGACTGGGGCCCTGCCGCCATCGGAGTCCACGGCGATCTCCTCGTCCACAGAGGACTGGGATAGTCGAGGGGGAGGCGGTGGCAACCAAATCAGCGTGGTGGAGGTGGCAACGGCCGGATCCGGCGGCTGGTGTGAGGAGGCGATGGGCGCCAGATGCAGGGCAGTGGGGCCATAGAGAGAGGAGGAGGCAGACCACCGCGTGAGGAAGGACGAGCGGAGTCTCGGCTGACGATGGGAGAAGCTGCGGTGGCCGGTGAGGTGCGTGGTAGAGGCGGCGGCGGGGCGATTAGATAGATAGGGAGCGAACGAGAGATTGGGTTGGAGGCGAAAATCACTAGAAAAAGGGTTCCCTTTGGTTCCCTTTGCGAAGAGAACCCAGCGGACCGTGGCGTGATGACAAGTGTCAGTTTTTTCCTTCACGCGGTCCTCCGTGGGTGCTTGCATATGCGACAAGTGGCAGCACGAGAGAGTTTTGGTGGGATGTTTTGGTGGAATTTCTGCTCCGTGCGGAGGGTTGCATGTGCATTTTTTTTAGATTCGTTTTTAAAAAATGAAATATCTTGAGAACCGTTTATCCAAATTACGAACCGTTTTCACTTTTGGGTTCCTCGCGTCAAGATCTTCAAAACTAGATCCTATGTTGATAGGTTTCAACGAACTTTTTTTTGTACAACCGGTTATGTATAGTTGTACAACCTGTGTCTGTGTAGTTGTACAACCTGTGTTTGTACAAACTATGTTTACGTAGTTGTACAACATGTGTCTGTCTAGTTGTAAACCTGTGTCTGTACAACATGTGTTTGTCTAGTTGTATAACATGTGTCTGTATAGTTGTACAACCTGTGTCTCTTTAGTTGTACAACCTGTTAGTTGGTTGTACAACTTGTATCTATGTCCTTTGTACTCGCTATTCTGCGTACTTTGTACATCATCTTCTGTCTGTTCTGTACATTTAGTTCTGTGTAGTTTGTACACCTTCTTTTTTATGTGTGTTTGTACTCTCCATTTTGCGTACTATGTACAATGTTTTCTGTGGGTTCTGTACTCCTAGTTCCTTGTAATTTGTACACTGTATTTTTGTGGATTTCGTACTCTCTACTTGTGTACTCTGTACGATCGCGGGCTTTGCTTGCCTGCCTCGCGCGTACAACGCGAGAATTGATTTCGCGTGGGGCTAGCTTGCTCCGGTCCGAACGATCCGCGTACAACCGCGGGCGCAGCTGCGTAGCCGGACGCCCGTACGTGGATGGCTTCGTGCGATCGTACGCCGCGGGGGGCTTCGCGTTTCCGCGTGAGCTGCTCGATCGGAGGCGACGTGACGAATTTGGATTTCTCCTCCAGTCTGCACGCAGTAAACAAATTTGATTTTGCCTCCTGTTCGAGGGCCACCACGTGGCGTGCTCCAGGTCGTTCAGTTCCCTTTGAGAAGAGTACCCTTTTACTAGCGACACCCGAGCGACACCCGTTGGAGGCGCACGAGAGAGGGATCGCGATGAAGGTTTCCTTGGGCCTTGGCCCATGTGCGCGATCGGACGAAGCGATCGGCAGAATTTCTGCCATACGTACATACGAACTCCCATTTAATAGTAATAAAGAAAATGCACAACTGTTGTGAGGTTAGGCCCCAACCCTTATCCCGAGTGTACTCACACATCGCGCTCAGATCAACAATATAAAACATTGTAAAAATAGTAATTGAATATGAATTATTGATATAGTCTTACAATGTTGCCAATAGTAAAAAGATCAAGATTACAGTTATGATATGACTATGGAGATGCTAGAAGAGATGGTAATGGAGGTGGAGCAGTGATGGCGGCAGCACTCCGTGAAGAAATCGATGGTGGTGGCTCTCCTCTATTGAGGCAATGAATGGAATTAGGTTTTCGGAGATATCCTGGTGCGATTCTGACGGTGGTCCTTTTATACGAAAGTTTGTAGTTTTGATCGGACGAGGCCACATATGGTACAGTTTGATCTGACGAAGCCACTGGTCGTTAAGTCTCCTGATATTCAGCGACTCGTTAAGTTGGCTAGTTCCCAACCAAGTGATTATTCCATATATGTTTTGATTTAATCATAAATGTGTTTATATCTGCAAAATATATTTTACAAAGAAATGTGCACAACTAATTTAAAATTAGTGATTTGGGATAGGTCTAGAGTTTATGTCTTGCCATTTTCATGACAAAGATATATGATTTAAACATGGATAAAGATGTGCGTATTTTCCACTTATCACAGATCTAAATCGCCGTGGCGTCACTTGTGCCAAAAATAAGATGGGATTTTCCTCCCGCTGGAGGTGACCGACTAAATAGGGTGAGACTAGATTTCCCGCTATCCAATTTTCCGTGTCTCCCGCCATCTCCATCGCTGCATCCTCGCCTAAGCCCTTCCCCTTCTCACGCTCACCTCAACATGGCTCCATGGAAACAACTAATCGATCGTCCCCTCAGGCTCAATTTTTCATCGCTTTGATTATCGTGTGGGCACTGAACATTGCCTCGCGCGACCAACCAAACGGCCCATTTGCATCGCCCTGTTTGGAGTGGCTACGACCAACCAAATAAGGCCTTGTGTACTGTTTATTGCCGAGATGTTTCTAAGGGACAAAACTAAAGTTTCGTACTATTCCATGGTGAAGATATTCCCATATGAGCGCTCGGTAGATGTGGGGTAAAACTTGGTTCAATTTTTTTGATCCGATATATCGGTAGAATTTTCATTAAATGGGGTAATATATGTGAGAAATGCTCAACTACATGGTAACAAGTGTTTGTTTTTCTTGCACTTCCTTTTATAATAAAGAAACATTTAAACACAGAACTTGCCCATAAAGATGGGTGGTAAGGGATAAGGCTCCGCTTGGTTTGTAGTTTAGTTTTACGGAGCCGGGAGCTAAACTTTAAACGGTTTTTGTGCCAAACTTGTCTGTTCCCTGTCGGGTTCAGACTGCTGGGTGCGCGACTGTCCGCAGTTTCTTCAGAACAGTCTGCTGACTGATTGTAACCGTATTTCATTTGATCAATAAACTCCCCGTAGGTGGTTTGCAAAAAAAAAGAAGACGTTTTTTGGCAGCACTCGGCGGATCTATTTTCTCCTTTTCTGCTCTTGTCCTAATTTTTTTTGCTTCGAAGAAACGAAAAGTGCAAGGAGGGAATAAAAACGAACCCAAAATGCAGAGCGGAAGAGAGAGGGGGGCACGATTGGCGACAGAAAAGGAGAGCTGGGGAGGGAATGGTCTCCACTCTGCAGCCTGCCGTCTCAGGCTCTCCTCTCCGCCGCCCAGGTGAGCTCCAACCCATCATCCGATGCCAAGAATCGCGCAATCTGTAGGCACTTCGGTGAGCCGCCGCTGGGCTGTGCGTTCATCTTCGGCGTCTCTGTAGCGCGATTTAGTCTAGTTCCAGACACCGATTGAACGATGGATGGGGCGTGTTCTCGGATTTTGAGTCGCATTTTGGCTAGATTCCGGGGAATTTTCTAGCATCCGAGTTCTGCATCACTTGGTTCGCTCGTCTCGTGGCGATGTGCCTCCCTCTGGCGCTGATTTGTGCGTGCGTTTCGACGGTTTGGAACTGCATTGCGTATCTTATGAAATCGGTTTCGAAAAAAACAATGCATATGGTGTTTCAGCCAATCAATGTATAATCGAAGTGCTTTGCATCTTTTTACAAGATTTAGATGGAGAGCTGTAAAAAAGGTTCCTTTATTACAATCTTTGTCCTCTTTATTTTTTTACTTCCTCAAAAGCTGGCTCCTTTTGGGGGCTAGCCGCCTAGCGTGTCTTCGTTTGGCGTAAAGTTTTGGGTAAATCTTCCAGGTCCTAGCTTGCTGGATCTTATTTTGATTTCCATAACTTACTTATTTTGGAGAAATTAGTGTTCTTCATCGCCTGCAACTTGGAAATTTCCGTGTTGAAATGCGCTCCTCTTGGGAATTATTTGTGAATTTCGCTCACTTGTTAGCTGCATTCACAGGATACAGTGTTGCTTATATTTTGCACAACTATGCAGTTTTTCGGATGTCTGTTTCTCTTACTTCCTGGGTAACAGGCGCATCAATTGCATGGTTTGATTCTAGTCTGTGCCGCATATTCCTTAGTGGCCTGCTGAAGTGTTCTTCAATTTCAGTCTAATGTGCAAAACATTTATTTGGATTTACTGTATATTACGTCGCGGAGTAGGATTTGCTATCAGCATCAGTGCTAGTTTGATGCCGTAGTCTTGACTCGTGTTATATATATACTTTCATGGCAACCAGTGAAGGAGTGGCAGAATATTTTTGTTGCTTCCAACTGACCTTATCATAGAACTTAGATTCTTTCTTGCTTTGGACAAATCATTGGATTTGACGATTTACCTTAGTCATGCCTATATTCATTGTTCATGTGAAGACCGCTGAACTTTTGGTCATTTTTTCAGCAAGTTGCATGCGCGCTCTTACAGTAGTGTTGCTATACATTGCTTGAGATTATAGGAATTGTTATGCACTGTTTCTTGGTTTTAAGCTGTGAGCTATCTCTGATCTTTTACTCAAGTTATAGGCATAAGGCAGCTTTACTTCATTAGTATAGTAAACATTACAATATTCTGAATGCAGGTCTTAGGTGATTGAACTAGAAGAAAGAAAAAGGTTGGGTTATCATGGGTATTTCATCGAAGTGGATTAAATCACTGGTTCGCATAAGAAAGCAAGAAAAGGGGAAGAATTCACAAGATCAAGAAAAGGCACAAAATGCTGAGAGCAGTGAAACCGTAAGTCCTGCTATTAGCCTTGGATTTATAGCGTGTAATGTATTTAATGACTTATGTCAATATTCTTATCAACTCTGAACTTTCAAGCTATGATTATTTTGTTTCGTCTTTTGTTTCTTTATCCTTCTCATATGTGCTATGTGCACAGCTTGGTAGGCGCATACGCTTTTGGTTTTTGTCTTTCTGTGAGAGATTTGGGAACATGACAAATCTTAAAGAATGAGCAAAACCACAGAAGTGGATGGTCTACCAAATTGTCGGATGCCACACAAGTGCTGTTGTTGGCATGTCTTTGTCATGGGCTTGCTGCTCAACAACTCTGCTCCACTGATCAGTAGTTTCAAAAATAGAGGTTTTCTGTGTATGCCTGTGTTGTATCAACACTACAAACACTATGGGAATGGATTCAAAAAAAAGTACTATGGGAATGGGAGAAACAACGATCACATTTTGTGGTCAGTATCTGCATATTAAATGTTGTGCACTGTTATAGCAATCGTATGCTGTTATTGCCAGACTTCTGTTCTTCTGTCCCCTTACCTACAAAATAAAAGAGAAAATAAAAGCATGTTGAAATGAAGCTTTAATTGGATACTTAATGGCATGTTTATAGTTTTTAATCTGTTAACTTGTCTGTCAGTAACGGATAGCTGGTTGATTTATTTTAGTTATCAGGCTTCAGTAGACCATACAGTTGCACTACTGAAGGAGTTTAACCTATTTCAAAGGAGACCATACAGTTGAACCTTAAGTATGAACATAATATGTATCATAGTCTGTTTTGCACTGCTTACAATAGTGTTACATTGGAAGCATGAATTCCTTACTAGCAGTGTACTTGATTGGCTTTTATTTTTTTAGAACATCTTCTACTTGACTTATTAGTTGTTACTGCTATCATGACAACTATCATAAATGTTGCAGAGCTCTGCTCCTCTACAGCTACACAAACGAAAGCATTCTCTGGATCCCGCAGTAGAAGAACTTGCAGTGCCTAGTGAAACATCGACTGATGACACCCACATACAGATAGTTCCGAACTCCATTTCTTCAGAAAGTGCATCACTTGATGTGCATGTTTCTCAAACTGAAGAACTTTCTAGAGAAGATGACTTGGCTGCAACAGTTATTCAGTCTGCATTTCGGGCATTCTTGGTATGCTCTCTTTGAACACTGTTCTGCTAAACAATGGATAGCATTATATATTCGTTTTGCCATGTCGAGAAAGCAATGCCACCAAATAGTGAATGTGCTCATATTCATGTTTCAGTTATTTTCAATTAATCCTGGAGATTGTCAGCTAATACGAAGGGAAAGAGATTGTATATGTTATTAGATAATCCAATAAAAATAGAAAATGGAGATGTAGTGTTAGGAGGTCCTAGTTAATTCTTCAGTAATGATGAAAGACAAAGTGAAGCCATACCTTCCTGTCCTGAGTTCAAATTAATATTTTTTCGAGAAAACGCAAATGAATAAATTATGCAGCTACATAGTTCTAGTGTATGGCAATGCATTGGTTTAAGAAGCTATGACTTTCATGATATGTGAGCTCATGATTTCAAGCATCCACAATAGTTCACTGGTTCTGACATTTCGATCTTTTGTGTTTCTTCTATACTTAACAGGCGCGGCGGGCTTTACGAGCGCTGAAAGGTATAGTTATACTGCAGGCCCTTGTTAGGGGTCATATTGTGAGAAAGCAGACAGCAGAAACACTTCAGTGTATGCATGAGCTGGTAAGAGCCGAAGCTCGTGTCAGAGCAAGAGAAGTTGGTGTTGCTTTAAAAAACCAGGTGACACGGAAAAAGGTCCCTGAGCAAGATGATAGCGAGAATCATGTTCGAGAAATTGAGGTAGGTCACCTGATACCTTATAAATAAATATACTAACCTACGCCCCTATATGCCATTCGGTTGAATAAACTACATTATAATACATATAACAAGAGCAAGTCATATATTTTTCTATATAGGGATGAAAGGAAACAAACGGACATCATAAAGTTTAATTTTATTACTTGCTGTATTAAATTTATTATAAGTGGTCAGTTGAAGGATGATGAGAATGAGAGTACACATGCTATCACAGTAAACACGGTTCATCGGCTGACTTGGATCGAACTTGGGTTAGGGCCAAGGAAAACGTTTTTAGAATAATAAGGGTTCACCTGCTGCTATGGAATATTCAGTTTGTGTGTCTTTCCAACTGTATGTTCTTAAGGGCCTACATGTTCTGAACAAACACATTTTTTCTTCAGCCTTTTGATACTCTGCCAATTATTGCAGCAATGATAAATTCAGGGGCATTAGACCCGTTGATCTTTCACATTGTTTTGGTAATGGTTGTCGTTGATCATTCACATTGTTTGGATAATGGTTGTGTTTTCCGAGTTGGAAAATATGTTTCTCGCCGACACTGTTTAAGGGATAACACTTTTAACTCTGCAACAACAAATGCAGGAGGGTTGGTGTGGTGTTACTGGTTCTGTGGAAGAAATACAAGCTAAAGTACTTAAAAGGCAGGAAGCTGCTGCGAAACGCGAGAGAGCAATGGCGTATGCGTTGACGCATCAGGTAATTTGGGGGGAACTACACCAGAATACATGAACTAGTTGAGACTTGTTAAGTGAGGCGAACTTGATGCTCTTGAATCAAATTGTTTGTTGAATATGCACGTCTGTAGTCAGGTCAGGAGTTAATAATGCAAGCAGGAATTACATTAGTCAGGATTCTGTCTTATTAACGTACATGTGACATCCAAACACTGGATAACTGATACTTTTCGTGCTTGTTTTGCTTGCTAATTTTTACTAGTTTAGCGGAGAAGACATCTACTATTGAATAATATGTAGTAAACCATAGGTTAACAAACTGATCTGACTGAAACCGCCGTGGCGATAAATATCAAACAGTTGCATTTGTGTAACATGCTTTTTTTTCTTAGGGGTATTGTTTTCTCACTTGCTGCTGCTTGTTTGTGAATATAAACAAATGGTAAGATTAAAGTCGCAATCTTTTCTCCGAGGGCTAGAAATTCTGATAATAATCTAGAAAATAGAAAAGATCATACTCAATAGTCAAGACAAGGAAAATATATTCTGGTGAGGTTAGATTAAAATAGTTTAGATTAAATAAATATTGATGGTACATGTGAAAGAACAAGAATGTCGCCTAAGGGGGGGGGGGGGGGGGGGGGGGCTGAATAGGCGATTTAAAATAATTACGGTTTAGGCTTGAATAAATGCGGAGGTTCACCTATGTGCATCAACAACTTATGCTAAACAAGAACAACTACTAAGAGATAGCAAGATAGATAACTTCAAGCTCGATGGCTATCACAAAGGTAAATGCATAAGTAAAGGTTCGGATATAGAGATGACCGCAAAGTGGACATGAGGAGATGTTTCCCGTAGTTCCTTCCCAATGGAAGTACGTCTACGTTGGAGGAGTGTGGAGCCACCTAGGCGCTCCAATAGCACAGATGTGCTCATTCTATTCTCTGTGAGCTTCACTCGTGAGGGATTGGCTTGTTCCACTATGAGGTCGACTTGAAGGCGTTGACCAAACCGATACATCAAGGTCGGGGAACAAGATAAAGCTCCGAAGCGCACAAAGGCCTCCTAGGGTTACAACCAACCCAAGAGGCAATCCACAAAGATGATAAGCTTCTCAAACTTCACTTCCACGTATAACCGTGGAGAACTCAAACCGATGCACCTAATGCAATGGCAAGAACATAAGAAGTGCTCAAAGTCCTTCGCTCTCAAATCCCACCAAAGCAACTAATGCTATGGAGGAAGATGGGAGGAAGAACAAGGAAAACAACAAATGAATCCCAAGATCTAGATCCAATTGGTTCCCCTCACTTAGAGAAGAGATTGATTGGTGAAATGTAGATCTAGATCTCCTCTCTCTTTTCCCTCAAGAAGGAGCAAGAATCATTGGAGGGATTGAGAGATAGCAAGCTTTTGGAGGTCAACAATGGAGGTCAAAACTTGCAAGAAAGGTTGGGGAACCATTGGGGAAGAAGGCCCCTTAAATAGGTCACCCATATATCCAACCGTTGGGTGCAGATTCGCGCCGGGGCGGTACTACCGCTGGGACCAGCAGTACTACCGCCCCGGGAAGGTCCGGAAGACATAACAGCTGAAAACAGCTTCCAGGCAGCGGTACTACCGCTCCTAGTACTGCCAAAAATGAGTCTCGGGACGATTTAGCGGTACCACGGCGGTACCGGGGGCGGTACTACCGCCCCTGGGCTGTACTACCGCTGTTGCCAGCGGTACTACCGCCACCTAAAAACTGCAGGAACACCCAAACACCAAAACAACAATAACTTTTGTATCCGGACTCCGTTTTCGATGATCTTGGGCTCGTTGAAATCACAACGAAGAGCTTTACAAGATTATGCAGAGAAACATCATAGTCCAACAATGGAGGATAAAACCAAATGGGGAAAGGTTAGACCTCTCGATAAAAGAACACCGGTATAACCTCCAACATAAAAAACGCAATAAGTTTTTCATACGAAATCCTTTTTATCAACTTGAGCTTGTCTTGAAGAACACGACAAGCTCTAAAACCACACAAGGAGAAAAGCCAAATAAGAAGCAAGAAAGATGATGCCAAGTATGCAAAGGTTTGAGCTCTCTACGAACGATACGATCAAGTTACTCATCCGAGAGCTCCTCTTGATGGAACGGAATCTATCCTATAGCCTGGTCTCCCAACTAACACCATGAGACCGGTAAAATAGAAACCCTATCAAGATATACCTTTGCCTTGCGCATTCCACTTGAGCTAGATGATGGCGATCTTGACCACTTCACGTTGGACCACCTTTCTTGATTGTGCTTCGCTTGGTGAAGACTTGCAAATTGCTCCCCATACACCAATATGGGTGACACCATTTTAGGACCATCTGCACTTGACCATTTCTCCATATGGGTAGCAAGATTCAAGCATAGGATATCTTCTAGATGCTCATCTTGAACTTGCACATCACACACTTGATGACGATCAACACTTGTCGTCATCCTCCATGAGCTATATGAATTCTTCCTTTTGAAGCAAGCGCATGGGAAGATACCTAACCCCACATGGATACTCCACACAAACATATCATGGGTTAGTTCACAAAGTTATATAGACAATTGCTTACTATACCATTTGATCACAAGATCCCAGATGGTTCAACATGGAGCTTTGTGTATTGATCACTTGAATCCATCCTTTCCACTTAGCCTTGATCATCTTTGTATCTTTTCTTCTTTCTTGATCATCTTCAAATATGTTCATTATATTCAACGATCTTGATGGCATTCAACCTTGAACCGAACACATGGAGTTCAAGCGTTGCCTATGGACAAACCTATAAGGATATCTCAATATACACCTTAGTCCATAAGGATTGTCATTAATTATCAAAACCACACATGGTGAAATAATGCTCTTTCAACAGGTGATACAGTTGAAAAAGTATAGCTATATTTTTAATCATAGGCATTAGAGTTGTATAGCGAGTACACAATTTCAAATCTAGCTATATTGCAAGAAAAAGAGAACTGTGCAATAGGGTGAGTAGTTCAGCTAGTTGTATCATGCCAAACTGCAGGGTACACACTTAACCAGGTATATGCCAACATATACTGTTTTTATGAATCTGACTACCTGAGAACCTGTATCATCCCTTTTTCGTTCTGTGCACTTATATATTTTATTCTGATCTTTAAATCAATTGTGTTTTAACATTTTTGAATATGCGTGGATACGAATGGCCACATGTCCATAGTGGAAGTCTGCGTATTTCTTGCCCGTGTTGTACTTAACCAAAACATATGTTCATGTGATCCTAGGAGAAGATTTGCCTTTTCCTTCCAGATATGTTCTCACTGTGACTTCACCTAATTGCAATCAATGTGCTTTATTGGTTGAATAGAATGCAGCAAGGATATTACTAGTGTACTCTACAATTTAGTATGAACTGGTGCACCTAGGAAACTATCGCTAGCATCTGAGAATGATCTTAATATGCATTGACGATTAGTGCTCATGCTGAAAATTATGTACTATATATTTTTTATCTGTTAACCTCTATAAGTCAGATCTATTTTTCTCTTTTTAGAGGCAAGCTGGTTCAAGGCAACAGAAATCTACAAATCTGCAAGTACATGAACTTGATGACAACCACTGGGGTTCAAACTGGGTAGACAGATGGGTGGCTGCACGTCCATGGGAGAACAGGTTACTTGACAATAATGCCAAAGAGAGCATGCCGATGTGTGATGATAATCAGCATGGGGAAGGAAAGTCTCAGGTCATACCAAAGGTCAAAGTGCCAACTTCAAATACTCCTCCAAATGGCCCGAACAAGAAGAAAGGTGTAAACCACAAGAAGTCATATTCTGATGTAAATTTTACTTCATTTGGGCGATCGTCAAGTATGCTGCCTTCCACCTCTTTGGGATCGTCCAAACAGAAATCGAAGTTGGTAGATGAGGGTTTTGAGGAAGTCAGCTCTCAGCACATAGATATAGGTCTCAACCAGAAAGAAAGACGTGTGCAGCTGAACACATCAGCCAAGAAGCGGCTATCCCTGCCAAACAACGGTAAAACACACAATGATACAACTCATCCAACCTTTATATTTTTTAGCATAAATTTTTGAATCGTGGAATGATTCCTCATCTTGTATAGCTGTATCGGCGATCATTCAGATAACTGTTGCAAACCATTCCATTTGTCCAAAAGAACCAATTTGCATCATGTACTACAGAATAGTTAATACCAAGATTGCATCCAACAATAGTTTCTTTATTGCATCACTAATATAGGGCTGAAATGCTGTAAAAAATAGATATGTATTCCAATGAAAAACCTGCTGATCTGCTTACCTAATTATTTTTTCTACAACAATTTGATTTGATCAGCTAGCTTCTTTGCCTTCTGTCATTTCTTCCTCACTGTTATTGATGTATGTCTATGCTATGTGCCATTCTGGAAACTGAAATTATGTACATCGTTTTTTCTTTCTGCCACACAATTGCACGAAATCATCACTCCATAATCCAGCAAGTGTTGTTGTTTCTAACAGTTGGCGGGGGAGCAGCGAAGGGAACAAACAGCAAAAAATCGATGAACCGATCTGCCAGTGATAAGTCCGCCCCGAAACCAGGGGCGAGCGCTCCTAACCAAGCCCTGAAGCAGGTTGAGTCACAGGCATGATTGCACATACTGTTGCCAATCTGACTAGGGCAAATCTGCTCTGTTCCTGGTGTTCCGTTTCTCCAGCTGTGCAGGCTACATCTCCGTACATAGTTTTTTTGTTGGAGAAGTTTGTGCATCTAGGTCACGGCGTGTGTCTATATTCCCTTGTGCGAGTTTCCAGTATATGCTATCTTTGTTGTTGTCGTGGTGGTTGTTGAATTTGCTTATGTTTTGCCCTGTTGTATGTTGTTCTAACTGGTGTTTGTGTTGTTGTGATGACAAACACGTGTGCACCTTTTCATTTTATTCTGATCCATACTCCTGCGTCGATCTGTTCAGTTATCATCACCAATGTATATCAAAAGATGCATAGTTTTCGAGATCTGTGTATTTCGATAACTTGTGTGCTGCTGTGTGCTAGAGGCCAGCCTGGCAGCCTTACGTATTCCTTGTACACGTAAGTTGGTACTCTCGAGTGTTTGGTAATTTGCGATAAAATTCTGCTCTAGTGCTGCACTCTATGATTGAGCTCTCCTTTATCAGAGTGTTTGGAGGTTTCTTGTGAATCCTACTTTTACAGAGCACCAGCATATGCCTGTACCCTTGCATCTTTGAGGGTACAATCATGCAGGACAAAAGCTGCAACTTTATACAGATTTGTGTACGATTGAAAGGTGAAGATGGATTTGCACTTCCCTTGCATTTTTACATCGGTAAAATTTCTTTTAAGGTTAGAAAAACTAATGCATAGTCACGATGCGCTTGATTTTTTATTAATTAATAATGTTATTGCGGGACTGCACCCTATCAAGCATAGCAACAGCTTGATGGTCCTGGACGATGTATATATAGTAACTGTGAGGTTATTTAGAGATTATACTTCGAAAAAAGGAGTAGAGATTTCTTGCACCAGAGATCCAGTGCTCCTGCTACTTTAAAAAATTCTAAAAATATATTTAAAAATTCAAAAAATCTGAAAACAATCATGCATGTTCTCGATGATATATCCTATAGACCTGCAAAATACTTTATATTTCGACCTACACAAAAATGACAAATTTATAGATCTTATTATAGTTAACAGTGCATAGTTTCAAATCTCCCCAAGTTTGTGCCTTTGTGTGAATGCACTCAAGTTTGTGTCTTTGTGTGACAAGTAGAGAAATGCACTCCAGTTTGTGTCCAATGCACCCAAGTTTGTGCCTTTGTGTGACAAGTAGAGAAATGCACTCCAGTTTGGTATTTTTTGACAAATCTGCCCTTTTGAGCAACTAAATGCATGTATGGCCTCTTCTCGAAACTATTTTCAAATCTGGCCTCATGAGGTCGGCGCCAAAGAGGATGGAGCCGAACTTGTTCAGTTCGGTGCCATCCAGAGAGTCCCATAACTTTCCTAAGGATTTAAAAAAATTAAAACAGGAGGTCGGCGCCAAAGAGGATGTCGGCACCATCCTCGATGGAGCCGACCTCAGGGGACAGATTTGGAAATAGTTTTGGAGAGAGGCCAGAATTGACATTAGTTTCGCTCAGAGGCCATATTTGGCAAAAAAAATACTCCAGTTTGTGTCCAATGCACTCAAGTTTGTGTCTTTGTGTGAAATGCACTCAAATTTGTGTGAAAAATGTTATATGTACTGTTTCAGCTCTTGTGCTATATGCTACTGTTTGAAATTGTGTCAAATTTCAGTCAAAATGCTGCCAAAATGCAACACTGTACTGCCCAACTGTTGCCAAAAATTCAGTTAACAAGCTGGCACAAACTGGAACAACATTTCAGTAAATTCACTTCACAAAATCACTCAAATTCAGCCAAAATGAAGCACATTTGATGAGAACGGAGCAGAGCCCAGTGGCAAAGGTAGCAGTGGGTAAATCTAGCAACTAGAGTTCAAATCCCATCGGGAGCGAATTTCTGGAATTCTCACAAAGGAGCAATTCTTCTATAAAATTAAGCCACAAGGGCTAGTCCTGGTTGGTCTCATTTTTTCACTTGTGATGTTCATTAGTTTTCCATTCATGCATGAACTCCACCTCCTAGGAGGCTTGTAAATCAACTCTATCTTTTCAATGAAATGAAACGCAAAGACTCCTTTGCGTTTTCTCGAAAAAAAGCATATTGATACACACAAGACTGGGAACTATGGACTTTTTTCGGGGCTGGGGCTAAAATGGTGCTCGCTCTCGCTCCCCTTTCTCCCTTGGGTCTGGACCCGTTTTTCTTTGGTATGCTTTTTATTTGTCTTCTCTATTTGTGTGATTTATTTCATTTTATGCCTTCCTCCCTTTTTATGCTATCTAGTAATCTGTAATATACAGTACAACAAAATTGTTCATAGCCTAAAAGAGAGCAACAATACTCTTAATCTCCAATCAAGAAAATACTCTTAATCCATTCGTCTCACTATGTGCAAGTTCCGCGAGTGATGTTGGTGGTGAAGTTGGAGTAGCTTGTTGGTGCCGCCAGTGAGGAGGTTGGAGTCGCTTGCTTGAGAAGGAGTGACAACTAGGACACATGTGTGCTACCTCGGTGGTATGTGCCGGTTCGGCTAGTCATGTTGTTATTGTCGGTTGGTCATGTTGTTACTAGGCAACTTTCTTCTTAACTAGTAATAGGCCGAGGCTTAAAAGGAGAGCATCGAAACTCCTAACAAAGAACTTGTTATCTCCTATTGTATGATACTATTTAACACAATTAACCCAAAGTCAATTGCTTAGTTCTAGCTTTTATTTTGCGACAACAATTGTTTAGTACTTCCTCTGTTCCAAATTATAAGATGATTTGATCAATTCAATGTGGACTAAAAACGGATTAGAATGAGTGAATTAACAAACTAAAATATGTCTAGATTCGTAGTACGAATTAAGAAAAGCTAAAAAAAGTATATTTAGAAACGGAGGGAGTAGCTTAAAGGCCACTAAAAGAAAACGTGTTCAAACTTAAAAGGTGTATACTTGGACAATTAACTACTGAAAATGAGTGCAGCGAGTGGGTGTTGGTACTACTAATCAGTTTTTTTTTTTCAAACGGCAAAAGATTTGCCTTTTCATTAATAGAGAAGAGTTTAAAGGTTTTTATGGTTACACACGATCCGGCCAAAGGTCTAAGAATTAAGCGACTACTCTCTCGGCATTACAAGACCCAAAAAAACGAGCACCGGCCAAAACCCAAAGGGAGGCCACCTTTTCGATGTTAGCGAAGACCTCAAGCGAGGTGGAGTGGTGGTGGCGGAAGACTCTAGCATTACACTCATTCCATAGCTCCCAAGTGACGAGCATTAGGATGGAGCTATCGCCTTCTTCGGAAAGCCTTGGGCGGCAAAGGTAGAGGTCCACCAAGACTTGACGGAGCCGAAGTTATTCCACGTGTCCGGTTTGAGATGAAGGTTGTTAGGCACCCAATTGGCCACCATTTGCCAAATTCTTTTGGAGTAGCGGCATTCGAAAATAAGGTGCGTGGAGGTCTCGGGGCGCCAAGTATCTCATCGGACATGTGGCGTTGATGGCGGGGAAGCTTTGGAGGACGTCGTCGAGGTTGATATTATGGCATTTGATGGAGACCACGTGGCTCTTTTGGAAGTTGGTGACAAGCCCGGTGACTTCTCCAAATTTCTTGAGAATCCTTGCAAGTTCATAAACATCCTCTCTAAAGGGGGCGACGAAAGTTGCCGCATCGTCGGCATACATAGACGTTCTAAGTTGGGCACCGGTGCCATGGATGTTGTGGAGACTTCCTTGCGCGGTTGCCAAGTCGAGGAGTTGTTGGAACGGGTCCATGGAAACCACAAAAAGCAAAGGGGAGAGGGGTCCCCTTGGCGCAAACCGCGGCCATGCCGCAAAGGGGGGCCGGGCACCTCGCTTAGAAGCACGCTGAGACGTCGCAGATGAGAGTAGGGCTGCAATCCAATCTCGGATCCAGGGTGGGAAGCCCAACCGTCGTAGAAGATCAAGAATGTTGTCCCACCGAACCGAGTCGAAAGCCTTTTTGATGTCAAGCTTGAAGAGGAGAGTTGCCTTTTTTTTTGTCTCTGTCTTTCCTTAGCGAAGTTTTGTACGAAGAGGAAGTTGTCGTGGATGCTCCTAGTCTTTATGAACACACTTTGGGATTTAGAGACGAGGTCGTGCATAAAAGGCGCGAGACGTAGGGACATCATCTTGGCGATAATGTTTGCGATGGTGTGTATCAAGCTTGACATCCTCTAAGGTGAAAGGTGCATCGATATCGGAGAGGTCGCAATCAGGAAGGTGCATAGCCGGCCAATCAAAGTCCAAGACTCTGGGGGGGGGGGGGGGGGGGGGGGGGAGGGGGGCAAGAGCACCTTCGAAGTGTTGTGAGATCAAGCTTTACTTTTGGGAGTGATTAGTGGTCCAACCATTATTATGCTTTATTCTTCGGATCAAGTCTTTTTGTCTCCTACCATTGATGCGACGATGGAAGAACTTTGTGTTTGCGTACCCCTCTCTAAGGTTGTTTATCCGTGCACTTTGTTTCTTTCTTGTGTGTTCAAGGACCACAAGCCCAATTACCCTTCTCTTGAGCCTTTGTTGAATGTATCTCTCCTCCGCCGAGAGCGGTCTTGTTTCCATAGCGATGTCGAGTTGAAGGATAACCAAAAGCGCCACGTGTAGTTGTAGCTTCGATGTTGAGAAAAACTTTGCACTCCAAGCTTTTAGTTTCTTTCCGGTGGTTTGGAGTTTTTGGTGGAGGATGTTGCAAGGCTCAATGTGGTTGGTGTCCTCATTCCGAACGTCTTGAACCTTTTGCAAGAATCCATGCATCTTAGTCCAAAAGTTTTCGAAGCGGAAGCTTCTAGGCTTTTTCGGCCCCGGTCACAAGCCCAAGGGACAATGTGCAAACATTGTTGTAGTTGTGCTCCATCTTGTCAGTGTCGGTTGAGGCTTGTCTCAATCTTTGTGATTCTTGAGTTGTAAACTTAAATTTTATACGATCAAACTCTGTAATAAGCAGTTGTGTGCATCACTCGATGCAGAGGCTGGGATTAATAAAATTACCTTTTCTAAAAAAAAGTTGCTAGTACTTGAAAGGTGATGCTTCTCTTTGGCCTACACAAAGGATCCCTTGCGGCCTTGCCGACTCCACCCTCCCTTCCGCAGTCTTTGGTGCCCATGGGCAGCGTAGCACTGTAGGGAGTTCCCAATCTTTCTCACTGCCCAGTCAACATGATTGAGCTTGAGTGCGGGTAAGTTTCTCGTGAATCCTACTTTTGCAGACAACCAGCCTCTACTTGGAGGTGTAATCATGCAGAGGTTAAAAGCTGCAACCTTTTACAGATCTGTGGATTGAAACGCCAAGCTAAACCTGCATTTCCTTTGCGAAAACAGCTCGGCGGTGAATTTTTCTTCCAAGGTTAGAGATAACAATGCACGGTTCTTACGATAGGCTGAATTAATGTTGCTACAAGACTGTACCCTATCAAGCGGACGCGCGTGACCAGAGGCTAACGTGGAGCATATAGTGGCTCACCGGCAGAGCTGCCGCGGGTCGTATCGGCGCCCTTGTCAAAGCTCATGTCAACTGTTGGAAATGGAGGAGCCGCCAAGACATAGCGAAGTGGTAAGGGGCCTCAACGCCAGAAGCGATTTCGAGATGAACGTCGTAAATATTTAATTTGTGGAATGGAAAATTGAAAATGTGGCAGTGGGGGTCTTCCCCACTGTTATGCGCCTCAAAAAAAAGATGAACGTCGTCGCGTCGCCGGTGTCGAGGGAGAATGTAGGCTACCTTATTTTGTTCAGAGCAGCGTAGAAACATTACAGTC
Organism: Poa pratensis; assembly: GCA_947311845.1. Taxonomy (NCBI): domain Eukaryota; kingdom Viridiplantae; phylum Streptophyta; class Magnoliopsida; order Poales; family Poaceae; genus Poa; species Poa pratensis. Next base: position 37,283,880 of record CAMZMU010000049.1, read on the forward strand.
TGCCCGGGTAAAAGATGGCAGGAACTTGTGCCTCGTGTCGCCCGAGGTTATTCTTCTACCACTGTATTCTAGCTCCTGAATTTATGTGTGCAGCCCAACTGAAGAAGAAACATGGCACTGCTCACAAGTGCTGAATTTATGCTTCAAATGGTAATGGCAGCAAATTTTGGAACATACCCAAGCTAGTACTAGTTGTTATTCAGCGTCTTGTGAAAGTTTGGAACATATCCCTACTTTTGATACAGCAGATAAGCACTTATCAATCTCACAGAAAATAAGTCAGGTTTCCTATTTTCTTTTCTAAAAACAACCATACTTGTACTTCTGGTCTATATGCATATGGTTCTTGTGAAATTTCCTGGCCAGCTGTGTGGATGCCTAGAGATAATATGAGTCAGTGGTAACCAACAATTACCGTGATATATGTATGTATGATGTATCCATACAATCGAAATAAGTGTAACTATTTTCCTAAGGAACAGATGTAATTTGTAACAGCGGTTGGATTTTGTTAGAAACGATCTGCATAAGAAAATGTGAGTTTGTCCTTTTTTGTTCACTGTTTGGTGATGGTAAGTCAGAAATACACTTCAAAACACCCCTTGCTGAAGAGCAGAGTTGCCAAGCACAACTATGTAAAGAAGATACTACCCAATCTGAGTAGAATTATAAGCTTTCGAAGCTGAACTTCCCTTCATTAGGTATCAATATAGCATCTTGTTACATTAGAAACTTAGATAGACTAATGCACGCATTCAACAAGTTTTTCCGGATAGCATATATCACACTGCCGACTGCAACGGCGCAATGGGGCAAACTCATGGGGAGATGCAGCGGTCATTACTTCACCTGGAGAAAACAAATTTGCCAATCCGTTGGTAGATACAAATACAAATGTACAATAATAGTAACACCTATGCAGCACACGCGGTTAATGACAGTTTGTGACCAAGATGTCTGTGCAAAGTCATAAAATATACTAGCAGATAGCCTATTCCTGGATATACCTCCTAGGATTACTGACGACAATGAACTAAATCCTTGAGACTTTTGACATTGCAACTTATTTGATAGCTACTAATGTTCTGCTTTCAGCTTACCAACTCTGAAACAGCAAAACCAAGGAAGAACTGTAGGCATGGCCAAATAGGCACAATCAGGTAATATAAATAAGAACACCCTATGCAACATCTGGACATAATTTACGACACAAAAGGGACAGTCATTTTGCCCTGCGACACCATCGGTTCAATCGAGATTAGGAGAAGTGCACATGAACTATCTCCAAATGCTGGTAATTTTTTTTTAATTGGAATCAGGAAAAAGGCATGTGGATCATCTCTAAATGTTGACAAAATTTGTATTTTCACTTTTTTTTAGCGTGCCGTCACGCCACGTCCTTGGTATTTTTTTGTGTTATATTTTTTTTGTTAACCAAAATGTTGGCTAAATTGGTGTGTTGGAACATTTGTTTGTTTTGTTATGAATAAGTAGCATTTTTTGCATGCATTTGTGATATGTTGTGTACAATATTCAAATAGTTGAAGGCTTGAAATGCTCAAACATGTTTTCTTTGGACGTCAATATTTAATTAAAATCAGAACAATCCATTTGAATTTGATTCCATATTTGGGGAAAGTTTGCTCGTGTCGAGTTGAACTGCTAGCCAAATTGAAATGTTGAAACAAATTTGGTATTTGTTTTGAGTGCACTTCGGTTATTTTTTATGAGCATTTTGGTTTTTATTTTACGGAATATCGGAATATTTGCTCAAATGTTAGACAAATTGCAACTTGAGAGCATGTTTTCTATTTTGTTATTGTAAAGTTGAACAATACATGTAGTTCTTAGATAAATGACGCCATTATTAAGTGAGACATGAAGCATTTGGAGTGTTGTAAAAAAATGATTCCATTATCATTTGTTTAAGAATTTGGAACATTGCATAAAAAGTCTTTTTTTTATTTATTTCTTTTGTTTAAACAAAACTCCGAATATTTCATATTTCTTTTATTTTTTGTAGACCATAAGAAAAGATTCGTTCAAATGAAATATAAACAGATTTTATATTCCATCATTAAGTAGACCCCATCCGCGTTTGTGTGATTTTTTTTTAATTTTGAAATGTGTAAATAAGTTCGTATTTTGGCATTAATAAGTATTATTTATTTTGGTGAGCATGTAGATATATTCTGTAGTACCTTTAATATTGTAGGAAGTTGTAATATGCAAATATACTTCTATCTTCCAAATAATATTTAATGTAAGTACATTGTTAGTAGTAATGCATTTTTTTTTTGAATTCGAGTCCACAATTCGGGAAAGTTCATTTATATTGCATATAAATATTGACTATTTTGAATTCTGTAAATATGTTTTGTGTTTTGCCATAGATGGTTAGTGTTGGTTTTTATGAGCATTTGTTATATAGTTTAGAGAATATCCAAATATATAGCAAATGGAAGTATTTAAATACGTTTCTTTGTTGGCATGAATTTTTAAATGTAATTAAAAAAATGTATCTGAGTTATGTAAAAATGGTGACCAATTTTAAATTTTGAAATGGTACGGTAATTTCGAATAGTTGGCAAACTTTAATGTTTCATTATGTTTGTATGTTGGTCTAAATAATTAATTTAGATTCGCAATCAGAAGATGTGCACCGTATGAGCATATAGTAAAGTGAATATATAATTTGAAGAATTGCATCTGAATTTCATATTAAGAGGAGGTTAATTTAGTTTGCTGGCAATATTTTACTTAAAGTTCATAATGGGTGGAAATGCACATCTATTGAATTGGATTCCATAGCTAGAGTTTTTTTTTTAAATTAAGCTCCATATAATTGGAGCAAGTGTATATAGAATTTTGCTATTTTTTTTTACCAAATTTAGGTGTCTAAATTTTATTTCATTTTGGCAGAATTTGTTATCATTTATTTTTTGTGATGTTTGTGGTCAAATAGAGTTTTAGAATATGTGCAACCTAGATTGTATTCAAATTTGAATTCTTTCAGTGTTTACCAAATGATTAGGTTTGAAAGTCGTATGAAATTTGATATGTTCAAATTTATAATTTGTGTTGGAGTGCTGAGATATGGTTGTTGTTCAGATTTTGAAAATTGTTCAAGTTGGGGTGTTTTCTAGGCTCGAATCATTTTTGGTTTGTGAAATGCCCTTGGTGGATTTGCGAGGCATAAATTCGGTCATATTTTGTAATTAGTCAGCATATTTTTTTTGTGATCGTTTTGATGAATTTTTTCAATTATTGCTGGTGGATATAGCTGCGTTTGGTTTGTAATAAAATATGTTGTTCTGGAAAATATTTTTAGAACAGCTATTTCTAATATTTCCGTTCGTACTATTTTATTTTGGTATATTTATTCCTATCGTATGAAAGCCCATCATATAAATGGGTAATTATATATTTAGAATATTCAATTTTGAAATTTAGTAATATTTTAGAAATAGTCAGCATTTTATTTTGTTGTGACCGTTTTGATGATTTTTTTTTATTTTTTTGTGGGGGATATAGTTGAAGTTACTGCTTTGGCAGCATGTAGTAGTTCTGCAAAATTGTCTAAACACCGTAAGGCAGTATATATGAAGTTTTTAAAATTATTTATACCTCAGTATTTACATGTGTGGATTATTTATTTTGATATTTGTAAGCCCATCTAAATATGAGATATATTGTTTCTTGACTGCTATCGGTTTTCTAAAACAGTTGGACACATTTTTTTTAGATTAGCACAATTCAAAGTGAAAATCAATATTGTTTTAGAGCAGTGGTGGTTCAGTAATTATGAAGGCCACACAAATTAACATTTTTGAAATATGCAAGTTGGACATGTCTGCAAACATAGTAATCTAACACTGTGTTTTTTGGTGTAGGCAAATTTTAATAATTTGAATGAATGAATTTAGTTGTTTGTGCGCATATTTGGAGGCAGTTTAGTTAAATTATCGCGATTTTTTTTTTTTTGGAATGGTGTAATAAGGTGTGAACTGTTTTAAATTGTTTGAATCATTTAAAAAAAATAGTAGTTTGATGGAATTAATCTGTTTGAAATGATGGAATAAGTTGTGAAGTGGTTGAATATTTTTTTTAATCATGTTTTTTTTTTCTGAACTCTGTAATTTGATTTATTTTTATTCAGTTGGAAATTAAGATTTGAAATAGTGTGAAGAAAGTTCCAAAACATTTGAAATGTCTATTTTGTTTTTTGCCATTGGAGTTGTATTTCGTCACATATGTAAATACTATGTATTTGGAGTACCCTTTTTTTTTAAATCTCAGGAAAAAAAAATGACGTAGTAGGCCGGCAGCCAGCCAGGCCGGCCCACGTACGCGGCCCAGCAGCCCAATTTAGGCCCGCTGGGCGTCACGCCGACGTCACGGGGGCCGGAGACGCGGCGGCGGCGTGGAGCTCACCGCCGGCGCACCACTGCGATGCGGGACGGCCGCGTGCGCCCGCTCGACGCGGATCGACGCGGGGAGGCCCTGAGGCGGCGGCGCCGCCCCGTTATGGTCGCCGGAGCGGCGCTGGCAACGTGCAGAAGCGGCGGAGGTCAGCGGCCGCGGCGGCGGTGATTCCGGCGCGCCGGCGGCGTGTTAGGTCGCGATCCACGGCGAGGAGGTCGAGGGCGTGGCGGCGGTGCCTCCCGCGGCCGCCGATGTGGGCGGGGAGGGTCGTGGCGGCGGCGGGGCGCGTCGGCGGCGGCGCGGCGACTCCGGCGTCGCGAGAGAGAAGAGAAGAAGGGGACGGTTCGTGGCGTTTTTACAAAAAGAACCCGGAGTTTCTTGAAATTACAAACAGGTCCCTGTCGCCGGTTTTTCTGAGAAGAGCATAGGATTTCCGGGCCCCCGCGTGCTTCTCTGCAAAAAATCCCAGCGCGCTGGGTCGCTGACGCCTGGGCCCCACCGCGTACTGTAGCAGACTGTAGCTAGCTACAGTGCGAGCTACAGTAGCGTGGGCGCGCGGAGGGGCCGCGATTTTGGCCTCCTATTATACAATCGATGATGTTCGAAGTAAACAATCTATTGCGATTCTAGCTCTGTTTTGGGATTTTGCAAGCAGGAACTAGCCGACGGTACATGTACATTTCCTGGTTCTTGTCACATCCAAATAATCCGCCTCATTGCTCCTTTGTGTTCACCCAGCACAGTTCTGGAGTGTAATTGGGCATTTATCTCCGATATCCTGCCGTTTGACATCAGTTTGCTTGCACCATGGATTTACTAAGTTATATAGGTTACAATTAGACTACCATCGCCACTTCGTTGCATCCGAATTCTCGATGCCTCCCAAGCCCATTGGTACACCCCGATAGAAACATCCTCGCATAAGCAGTTTTTTGTCTATGTAAATTACACCAAAGGTTCTCATGGGAGTTTACTTATATCGTCTCGGTATTGGATGGACACATTTACGTGTTTAATATGAAGATATGCATTGTTGTTGGCTGCCATCAAAGTCATGAATAAAGTGGATTCATCCTTTTCAACCACTGTTTGTGTATAATGCAATTGGTCAATACCATAAGTTACAAAATATCTTGAGGAATATACATAAACCCGCATTGTCGGATGATGGATGATGTGTGAACATAAATGTGTAATTAGTTAATTACTAGCCTCAAACAGTTACGCACTTCCAGTTACGGTATATACCTTCCTCGCCATGTTTCCTCTATCAAAGTCATTGGTGGCAGCCATCAAAGTCATTGACGATCAGCAGGTAAAGTGGATTCATCCTTCTCGACCACAGCTTGTGTATTATGCAATTAGTCAAAGTCATCAAGTTATAAAATAGCATTAAAAATCCGTAAAGCTGCATTGTAGGACGACCGTGTGGACATAAATATGTAATTTACTAGCATCAAACAATTAAACACTTCTAGTTACGATATCAATCTTCCTCGCCTATTTCTCATGTATCAAACTAATAGCGCCTTTTCTAATTTTCAGTTGGACATACACCTTAAACTGCATATAACAAACATGACTGAAATTGTACGTTTTAAAACTATATGCAACTTTAGTATAATGCCAGTGCAAGTTTATTCCTTGTGTTATATATACTAGTGGAATTCGGCGCGACGACACGCCGCGCCCTTTAAGAGGAATTTTAGAATTAAAATTGTTCGAGAGCCTGATTGCAAACGGTGTAACTTATACAATGGAATTAAGTATGAGCATTTATTTTATTTAACTTCATAGTTAGAGAAAATGCATTTAGATTATCTCCAAGTATTTACTAAATTGAAATGTTCAAATATGTTTGTATTATGCCATAAATAGTTAGCATTTATCGTTTTTGAGCATTTTGATATATTATTCATATTTTTTCGATGGACAGATTTGAAATTGTTGATTTTGCAACATTAATTTTCTGGAAATTGTTTAAACAAAGGACTCTTATACGAAATTGTTTTATTCCGGAGGACCGAGTTACATTTTTTTGAAAGTGCGAGTACTTTACTGCAAGAAAGTGGCATCCGTGGGACAGAGTTATATTTTTTTGGGAAGTGCGAGGACTTTGGTGCAAGAATGCGGCGCCCGGAGGACGGAGTCACATTTTTTGGAAAGTGCGAGGACTTTTGAGGAGTCAGAGTCGGGCAAACGCGAAACTGATCACGGGGATGGAAACTACTCGTCGACGCGCATATATTTCGTGTATATAATGTTTGGAAAACGGGGGACTTTTCTGCAAGAAATTTTGACAAAATTCGTCAAATGTTTGTGCGAATTCAGATCCGAAATTGAGGAGTTAGAGCCGACAAATCTCGGAACCGGTCACGGGAGTGAAACCTATTTGTCGGCGCGCATATATTTCGTGTATATAATTTTTGGAAAACGTGGGGTATGTTCTGCAAGAAATTTGACAAAATTCGTCAAATGTTTGTGCGAATTTGGATCCAAAATTGAGGAGTGAGAGCCGACAAATCTCGAAACCGATCGCGGAAATGAAACCTATTTGTCGGCGCGTATATATTTCTTGTATATAATTTTTGGAAAACACAGAGAATTTTCTAGAAAAAAAGAAAAAAAGAAAAGGGGCTACAATGCTGCGGTACTGTAGCAACCGGGCACTGTAGCTTCGCGACGCTACAGTGCCCGGGAGTCTGTCAGGTGAGATTTTTTCGGGAAAAAAAGGGAAAAAGGGAAATGATGCTACAACACTGTGGTACTGTAGCAACCAGGGGCACTGTAGCTTCCACGACGCTACAGTGCTCGGGAGGCTCTCAGCGCGGTATTCTCAGCCACCTTTATATAGAGAGTAATACGAAGTGATATAAAGATGGAGATGATTGGATATTGATCCAAAGACTTACAAAAATGACGGTCATGTAGGAAGTTGTAGCCAAAATACAATAATTCCAACAAATCAACATACCTACACACCATCACAAAGTACCTTCTCGTAAGTTTCCCTACTTGCTACTGTACCAAACATGTGACATAATTCAATCAAATTTCGTACAGTTGTTAATCATGTACGAGTAAAACCCGTATTGCTAGCTCTGTTTTGGGATTTTGTAACCATGAACTAGCGGACAGAACAAGTAGCTTCTCAAGTTCTTGCCACATCTTAATAACATGGCTTCTTGCTCCCTTGTGCTCACGCAAGATGTTCCCCAAGACGTAATTGAGCATATATAACCGATATCTTGCAGTTCGACATCACTTTGCTCGCACCATGAACTCACTAAGTTATGCTTATTATGATTAGGCCACCAAGGACATTGTGTTGTAACCGAATTCTCGATGCCTTCCAAGCCCATTGGTACACCCCAGTAGGAAACAACTTGGCATGCAGGGTTTCTTGTCTACATAAATTACACCAAAGTGTTCTCATGAGATTTTATTTATATCATCTCAATGTTAGAGGGACGCATTTACATGGGCATTTAATATGAAGATAGGCATTAAGCTGCTATAATAGTCGTTGAGACTGAGTGAGTAAAGTGGATTCATCCTTCTCAACCACAGCTTGTGTATTATGCAATTAGTCGAAGTCATCAAGTCCTAAAATAACTAAAAAATGCATAAAGCTGCATTGTAGAATGATGTGTTGATATAAATATGTGATTTACTAGGCTCAAAAAATTACACACTTCTAATTACGTTATGGATCTTTCTCATCTATTTCTCCTATAAAAGTCGGGTTGATCCGCCTTCTTCTCGATGGGTTCCAGACTCAGGGTTCTCTACCATTTTTGCCTTTTTATGTGGTGCTGGCAAACTTTTTATACAGGGACGCCTCCTTCGTAGAGATTCAAGATCACGCGTCTCCGGAGACTGAGAAGGAGTCCGCGACGACCACTCCTCGTACATAACCGACAAGGAGAACATGTGTCTCACTATCTTCCCACTGGTGCAAACCCTAATCAATTGATAATCCCGACACAATTCAAGTTTTTTCTATTTTATAATTTACATATAACTTTTGTTTTTCTATGGTGTTTGAAGCTCCTTTTGTTGCAAATTTATGTGCATCTCTTTACTTATATGTTTCAGGAGCACATGGCATTCTAACATGGGTCCTTTCTTTTATCTTAGAAATTTAGTGAATAAAGTAGGAGTAGGGACACTACACCACGACACTACATCCCCAACCGTCAAATTGGTTGGGAAAACGGCTTTCACCGACAGAAAGTCGGTCGGGATTGGGTGTTGCCGACCGACCTTGTCGGTCACCATAAGTCCAGTCGGGAAAACCCTTTCTCGACCGACAATACTTTGTCGACAGACAGTTCGATGGCTATTCTGGAATTCCCGACCGATGATTAGACAGTGTATGTTTGTATTGCCGACCGATAGTCTGAGACAAGTTTTCCCGACCAACTTTTGGTCGGCATACATGACTATTCCCAACACGCATCGGTCGGGAATTTGGTGTCGTGGTGTAATGGGAAGATCGTGCTTCTAGACGCGCACGCGCTCGTTGCATCAAGATCAACGCTCCAGGCGGACCCAACCGCCTGGATGTAAACAGAAGCAGGCACAGGACATAGAAAGTGGCATCCACTAACCATAATTGCCCTGCCGCGTCACCAAATTACACCTCTATTTAAGCTGATTAATTAACTCGACCGGTGGGCCCCACCGCATGACAGCAGCAACCAGCCCCGTCTCGCCACGCACGCACCTCTCCTACCCTCTTCTTCCTCCTCCTCACTCCCACCATCTTCCCCAACCTCCTCCTCCTACCCCTTCTCGGCCTCACATCGCAAAGATCTCCCAAAATCTCCCGATTCCTCGCCCGCCATCTCCCGCGGGGATCCCGTCTCCCCGCCGCTCCCTCCCCCGCGCGGGATCGGGTCAGATCCGCCCGCAGCGAGCAGCAGCGCCAGCCCATCCCATGTCGCCATTTTGCCAACGCCGCACCTAGAATTCCGTTTGTCTTTTGGATTTGAAGAAGTGCGGGTTTTCAAGAACGTGAATCTTATGATGTAGCTTGGGCTACAGTTATTAGCAATACCTGCAGAACCCTGCTAGTAGCTGCAGCCCTAGCTAAACCATCTAATATCAACTCATATATCATGAACATTTGAGCAGTAGTGAGTCTCAGTTATATTTCGTCGCACATTTCATACACAAGATGTATACATACATTGTCACAAAGTTTCAGTTATTAGTTATACAAATGAGAAAGATATAAAAAGGGAATACAATTTTTTTGGTTACGTCAATCTCTTTACGGAGCAGATCACGTCGAAGCCAATGCCAAAACGCCTCCAGGGATGACCATCACTCCAAAACTGCCCAGGCCAACGTACCTCGCACCTATGTGCCTGAAGAGTCGGCAGGTGGGAGGCAGGACCTGGCTGGAACTGGTGCATCGATCATCAGGGAGGAGCTGGCGCCAACATACATTTCACCCCGGAGTCCGCGCCCTATGAAGTAGTCAACTCTGAAGCCACGCGTCGCCACACTCCAGCCGCCACATCGGAGACTCCACGTGCAGCCCAAACAGCGCCTACAAGAGGGGAACGGCGCAGAGACGCCGCCGCTGGCCGATCCGGCAAGCCGAACCTAGGGTTTGCCCCGGTGCTCGAGGAAGAAGTCCAGCCGGGGGGAGAATTGATTATCACCCCCCCTGTTCGTGCGCCACCACAACATAAGCCCCCTTCTTTGTCTCCCTCCCTTCTAGCCCCCCCCCCCATTTATGTGAATTCGTTGCTGATGGCCCCCTTTGGCATGTTTAACTCCTTATTAAGCTAATAACCAGAAATATTAGTCTAATTATAATACAAAATTACAAGTCTGCCCTTATCTATTTCTTCAAGTCGCACGAACAGAGTCGTTCGTGAGCTTCTCTTTCATCTCGCGCTATTCGTGACCTAGCCGCCGGGCCTCGCCTCCGTCGTCGGTCGCCGCTGGGCCCTCCCTCGCACCTGGAAGCCCTACCGCCGGCCCTCGCCTCCGTCACCCCTGGTCGTCCGCTGCATCGCCTCATCGCCCGTCGCCCCTGGAAGCTCCGCCGCCGGGCCTGGCCTCCGTCACCCCTAGCTGCTCCGCCGCTAGGCCTCGTCTCCATCACCCCTGGACACTCTGCCGCATCTCCTCGCCGTCGGCCGCATCTCCCTGCCATCAGCCGCCCTCCATTGTTGCCCCAAAGGTAAGGCAAGCATGGGGTATTACGGTATATTTATGTCCCAGATTGCTACTTATATATCGACAAACTTGTTAAACATGCGAAGGGGTGCCATCAGCAACGAATTAATCAAACTGGGGGGGGCTAAAAGGGAGGGAGGCAAAGAAGGGGGCTTATGTTGTGGTGGCGCACGAACAGGGGGTGATAATCAATTCTCCCCCAGCCGGGTCATGTCAACGCCTCCAAGGAGGTAACGGCGCCCTCAGGTGTCGCCGTTGACAGCGCAGGCAACCGCCACGCGGGATTTCGCCCCGACCCAAAGGAAGGACCCTCGAAGACCGCCGAAGCAGGGCAGCCCGGAGACGACAAAGCAGCTCACTTGAAAAGACCACCGCCACAGGGGGGAATCCTCAAAAGTTGTTGTTGTAGGAGGGAGGCACCGACCAGCGGGTCAGCCACCGCGGGGAGCGCGTCGAGCAGATGGCGCCGTGCAGCCATCCGCGCCGCGCCGCCGCCGGCTATGACAGCCGCACGCTGGCCCACAGCTGCCGCCTTCGGGAGCTGCCAGGGCGCGGCAGAGCTGCCGTCGCTGCTTGCCATCGAGCCTGCTTCTCCACCGACGGCACCCAGGAGGGGGTGGGAGGAGGGAGTTGGCCGCTGGGACGAACTGGGGCCGCGGGCCCGATCGGCCCGCCAGGCCCAGATCGGGCCCCGACGCCTCCACGCCGCGCCGCCAACTAGACCGCCGCAGCTCAGCACCCAGCGCCACCAACCCACGTCCTCGCCGCGGGAGCCGGAGCTCCGCCACCGCGCCCTCCCACAGCGCCGCCACGCCAAGATCTGCGCGCCGGCCAGCCGAGCAGGGGCCCCGCCGCCGCCGTCCGCCGGTTGGGGCTTTGCCCGCCGGTTTCCTCCGGCGGCGGAGAGGGAGGAGGGAGGGAGGGGGACGGTGTGTGGCGGCGCCGCCGATTCGCCGCCCGAGTTGCCCCGCAGGAGCGACGTGGGGGCCGGGAGACTTTCTATTATGTTTAGGCATTGGTGGTCGCCATCAAAGTAAATGGAGATTGAGTAAATCGAATTCGCTCTTCTCAACCACAACTTGTGTATTATGCAATCGGTTCAAAATCATAAAAGCTCTAAAAATAACTTGAAATAACGCATAAAGCCGCGACGTAGCATCACATGTGGACATAAATATGTATAATTTATGAGCCTCAAACAGCTGCACACTTCTTGTTGAATATCCGACAGATTCAGTAGGAGATCGCAGTCTGCTCACTCCCCAGCCCAATCACCATGACTGAGCTCTGAGTGTGCGGAAGTTTCTTGTGAATCCTATATTTTGCAGACCACCAACCTCCGTTGTACCGTTGCATCTTTGAGGGTACAATCATGCAGGTTAAAAGCTGAAACTTTTTTGCAGATCTGTGTACGATTGAAACGCGAAGCTAAACTTGTGTTTCCCTTGCTCACATGGTGTGCCACCGGCTCTGCGGTGAATTTTTCCTTTAAGGTTAGAGAAAACAATGCACTGTTACGATGGGCTTAGTTAATGTTGCAGCAAGACTGCTCCCTATCAAGCGGACACGCGTGACCGGAGCTAACATGGAGCATATCCTGGCTCACCGGCAGAGCTGACGCGGCGGCGGCTGCGGCGGGTCATATTCGGTTGGCGCCCTCGTCGCTCAAGTCAATTGTTCGAAAGGGAGGCGCTGCTGAGACCTAGCGAAGTGGTATTGGTCTTCAACGCCACCAGCTCCTGACGGTACATGTATCTGTGCAGCCCAACTGAAGAAACATGGCACTGCTCACACGTAATGGATTTATGCTTCAAATGATAATGGCAGCAAATATCGGAACATATCCAAGCTAGTACTAGGTGTTATTCAGTGTCTTGTGATTCCCTACTTTTAACACAGCAGATAAGCTAGTACTAGGTGTTATCTCACAGCAGATAAGTTCAGTTTCCTAATTTCTTTTCTAGAACAGCCATACCTGTGCTTGATATGTTCCCGTGAGATTTCCTGGCCAGTACCAACAATTACCATGATACATGTATGTCTCCAACTCTTCATATCATCGAAATAAGTGTAACGATTTTGCTGAGGAACAAATGTAATTTATAGCAGAGGTCAACTTTTGTTAACATCTGACACGATTTGCATAAGAAAATGTTAGCTTATCCTTCCTGGAATATATAGTTCTTTCATTTATTTGTTCAACGTTTCATGATGGTTAACGAGGTTATAAATGTGCTCCAAAACTCCCCTGGCTGAAGAGAAGAGCTGCCAAGCACAACTATGTAAAGAAGACACAACCCAATCTGAGTAGAATTATAAGTTGGGGAAGCTGAACTTCCCTTCATTAGGTATCAATATAGCATCTTGTTACATTAGAAACTTAGATAGACTAATGCACGCGTTCAACAACTTCTTCCGGATAGCATATATACACACTGCAGACTGCAACGATGCAATGAGACAAACTCTTGGGACCTGTAGCAGCCATTACTTCACCTGGAGAAAACAAAATTGCCAATCCGTTAGTAGATACAGATACAATATAAACTAATAGTAAAACCTATCCATCACATGCAGTAAAATACAGTTTGTGAACAAGATGTCTGTGCAAAGCTGTAAAATATAGCAGATATCATATTCCTGGATATATCTCCTAGGATTAACTATGACAACGAACTAAATCCTTGAGCCTTTGGACATTGCAACTTATTTGAATGCTACTAACGTTTTGCTTTCAGCTTACCAACTCTGAAACAGCTAAACCAAGGAAGAACTGTAGGCATGGCCAAATAGGCACAATCAGGTAATATAAACAACAAGACCCCTAGCCAACATCTGGATATCATTTACGACACAAAAGGGACAGTCATTGTACCCTGCGGCACCATCGTTTCAATTGTTGTGTGTGTTATTGACAAGCATGAGTCCCATAGCTGAATGGACACTAGTTTGTGGGTGCATGCTGCACATGTTGGCAGCCAGATGATTTTTATATACAAAAAAACAATCAACCAAAATCTCGCAAAATCATGCAGAAGATGTTCTTACCTATTGAACCATTCCAGCACCTCAGCACATGAAACCGACAATCATTCTATGCATCGTGCAATATTTCAACTCCATCGCATCCACCAGGAATGACTATGCCTGGAAGCATAAGCAATTGGGCAATTAATGAAAGCTATGAGGATATATATGGATGCAATAGTGAGTCAGTTACATAGACGAACTCTCTTTTTAGCCCACTTTTGATACTAACATAGATAAACAAAATCACTTATGTTTAAAATGCCAATACCATTCCTGAAAATGGTTAATTTAACTACTTCACAATGAAAGTTTTAGCTGATAAGGTATAAAAAGACCGTTAAGAATTTTTCGCATGTATCAAGCAGACAAAATTAAACGAGCCTAAACCAATAAATTCTAGCAACAAAAGTGGTTTTTTGGTGTTCAGCTTTAAACAAATCTAGTCTATTAGAGACGATAAATTCAATTTATTTTTGTGTGGTGTAATATTGCAGCAGGGGTCTTCAACAAGTGATGAACAAACTAATATTTCAGAAGGTACAAATTCAAGGAAAGTTGTTATTATGGAGATAACACTAGTAGCAAGATCAAAACAAATAGTACTGGATAAAAGAATATAACTAGCTTTGAGGTTCCAAACACACCAACTGAGTTACTCACTTGACATTTGATTTGGTACCTTTGAAGAGTGAAGACATAAAAAACAATACAGCTACAAGTTTGCCAACCTAGTAAAGAAACAATTTCTAACTACGTTTAAGTTGTTAGTGCGCACTTGGGAAGCACAACAAGGTGTTCCATCAACCATGTATTGAATATTACTAGATCTGGTTACAACCACAATACAAGGACTAAAGAGGAGCAATCACCTGGTGCATAGAAACTTGTGAAAGGATGACAGATCAAGGGAAAACGGCTTTCATGAAGTTTTCTGAATTGCATCGACATAAGTTGAATCATGTAGACAGTGGCGTCCACATGAACAAAAATTGCACCATTATCCTAATCATACCCCAGAATTTCCATCCTTCTTATCTGTCGCTCAGTTTGAGGAGGGAGACCGAGAACAGTATGCGCTTCAAAGGTGTTCTGCAGCAACCAGGTAGTACCACCATGACAATCGATCCTCCTCTGCCACACTTCAAATCTACCGTGCGATAATATAGCGAGACCAAGAATATCATCCTCTGCCCTGATTATCTGATGTCTGAGGGAACCATCAAGACATGGAGGCCCCTTGGTCACACCTAGACTCTGCCTATCCAAATCAAACTCAACTATGTCATCAGTGAAATGATCCAAATCCAAAGCATCTGTGTTCGGACTCACTCTTAGACGACCAGTAAAGGACGTTACCGATAAGGACTCCAGGATTACTATCAGCGAGCTCACATCGATCCGTTGTTGAGATAAGATTGCCCCATTCGCCAGTTTCCGAGGAGTATACACAAGAGATTGGTGAAGTATCGTCTTCGTCTTCTTCGTCGGATTCGTTTTGGTATTCGTCTCTGCAGAGGGACATCAAGACCACCTTGAAGGGGCTCGAGTGGCAGCTGCCGTGCACGTGGCCCTGGTCCACG
This sequence comes from Poa pratensis, assembly GCA_947311845.1. Classification (NCBI taxonomy): domain Eukaryota; kingdom Viridiplantae; phylum Streptophyta; class Magnoliopsida; order Poales; family Poaceae; genus Poa; species Poa pratensis. The sequence continues at coordinate 37,299,113 of CAMZMU010000049.1, forward strand.
GCAGCGCAGAGCACAGCCCCATAGATGTAAAACCCTATGAAGGCCGGTGGAACTGCAAGGCGGTGGTGCTCGCCGGTGAGGGGGTCGCACACAATGAGCTTACGCCACTTCGCATCCAAGAGGAGGACGCGACCGTGGCGGCACCCGAGCAGATTCCTCGTGTGGCTGCCGGTTTGACGTCGCAGGTCGAAGCGCCGCCAAGGAATGCGGTCTGGAGGGTCTAAGACGGATCTGAACTCGATGTCGCCGGTGTGAAGCACAAAGACGCCGAGGAGAGGCGGCTTCCCTTGGTGAGCGCGGAAGCGGCGGAGAAACCGGGCGTCGGTGACCAGGCCTCGCCAGTGGCTGCAAACGGCGGAGGCGCGCAGGAGGGAGGATGGCTGCGGCGGGGAGGATCTCCCAGAGCATGTCTTCGTTGAGCGGCGGGGATTCGGGCGCCGCCGGCGATTTGTCGCGGCGGCGGCGGCGGATGCGGCGGGGCATTCCAATGTCATCCTCCTCGCTCGGGTGGATTTGGGGGTGGAGGCGCTGGCTGCGGCGGGGGATCATTCCGGCTACCTCCTCACCTGTGTCGATCTGGGGATTTAGGCGCGGGCTGCGACGGCGGGTCATCTCCTCGCCGGCGAGACCTAGAGGACACCGTGGAAGGGAAGGAGGCGTCAGGTTTGTTCGAGCGGACGAGTGCAGTGACAGACTGACAGTGAATAATGGATGTGGATTTCTGACTAGTCGACTACTGCGACGATAAAAAGATTTCTAATTGTCAAAAAAAAAGACTCCTGAAATTCTCATTAAGCTTCACTGCTTGCTGGTCACAAAGCATCGAGCGGCTGCCAACTAGTTCTTCCTGTGCGGCCGGCCAAACAGGTGACATAATTCAATCAAATTTCGTACAGCTCATTTACACAACCTATTTACTATTGCTAGCTCTGTTTTGGGATTTTGCAAGTGGGAACTAGCCGACGGTACATGTACATTTCCTGGTTCTTGTCACATCCGCCTCATTGCTCCTTTGTGTTCACCCAGCACAGTTCTGGAGTGTAATTGGGCATTTATCTCCGATATCCTACCATTTGACATCAGTTTGCTTGCACCATGGATTTACTAAGTTATATAGGTTACCATTAGAACAACAAGGGACTTTGTTGCAACTGAATTCTCGATGCCTCCCAAGCCCATTGGTACACCCCGATGGGAACATCCTTGCATAACTGCATACGCAGTTTTTTGTCTATGTAAATTACACCAAAGGTTCTCGTGGGAGTTACTTATATCGTCTCGATATTGGATGGACACATTTAATATGAAGATAGGCCTTGTTGTTGGCTGCCATCAAAGTCATGAGTAAAGTGGACTCATCCTTCTCAACCACAGCTTGTGTATAATGCAATTGGTCAATACCATAAGTTACAAAATATCTTGAGGAAGATACATAAACCCACATTGTAGAATGATGTGTGAACATAAATATGTAATTTATTTACTAGCCTCAAACAATTACGCACTTCTAGTTACGGTATATACCTTGCTCGCCATTTTTCTCTCCATCAAAGTCATTGGTGGATGCCATCAAAGTCATTGACGATCAACAAGTAAATTTGATTCATCCTTCTCAACCACGGCTTGTGTATTATGCAATTCGTCAAAGTCATGAAGTTATAAAATAACATTAAAAATACTCCCTCCGTTCATAAATATAAGAAGTTTTAGCTTTTGTCCATATTCACACGTGTCAACATGTATGTAGACATGTTTTAGTGTGTATGTACACTTATTTAGGTATGCACCTAGTCAACATGTGAGCTAGCTAAAACATCTTATATTAAAAAACGGAGGGAGTATGTAATTTACTAGCCTCAAACAATTACACACTTCTAGTTACGATATCGACATTCCTCGCCTTTTTCTCCTTTATCAAACTAATAGCGCATTTTCTAATTTTCAGTTGAACATACACCTTAAATTGCATATAACAAAGATGACTGGAATTGTACATTTTAAAACTATGCAAGTTTAGTATAATACTAGTGCAATTTTATTCCTTGTGTTATATACATACGAAGTGATATAAAGATGGAGATGATTGATATTGATCCAAAGACTTACAAAAATGACGGTCATGTAGGAAGTTGTAGCCAAAATACAATAATTCCAACAAATCAGCATACATACACACCATCACAAAGTATCTTCTCGTACGCTTCCCTACTTGATATTGTACCAAACATGTGACATAATTCAATCAAATTTCGAACAGATGTTAATCATGTACGAATAAAAAGCGTAGTACTAGCTCTGTTTTGGGATTTTGTAACTATGAACTAGCCGACAAAACAAGTAGCTTCTCAAGTTCCTGCCACATCTTAATAACCTGCCTTCTTGCTCCATTGTGCTCACGCAAGATGTTCCCAAGACGTAATTGAGCATATATCACCGATATCCCTGCAGTTCGACATCACTTTTTCTTGCACCATGGATTCACTAAGTTATACTGATTATGATTAGCCAGCAAGGACATTTTGTTGTAACGAAATCCTTGATGCCTTCCAAGCCCATTGGTACACCCCAGTAGGAAACAACTTGGCATGCAGGGTTCCTTGTCTATGTAAATTACACCAAAGTGTTCTCATGAGATTTTATTTATACCATCTCAATATTTGAGGGACGCATTTACGTGGGCATTTAATATGAAGATGGGCATTAGTAGCTGTCATAATAGTTGCTGAGATCCAGTGAGTAAAGTGGATTCATCCTTCTCAACCATAGCTTGTGTATTATGCGTCAAAGTCATAAAGTTCTAAAATAACTTAAAAATGCATGGAGTTGCATTGTAGAATGATGTGTTGACATAAATATGTGATTTACTAGGCTCAAACAATTACACACTTCTAATTATGTTATGGATATTTCTCATGTATTTCTCATGTATCAAATTAATAGTGCTTTTCTAATATTTAGTTGAACAGCCTTCTTAAATTGCATATAACAAGAATTTGTACCCTTTAAAATTGTGCAACTTTAGTATAATGCTAGGGAATTTATTCCTTTTGTTATGCTCCATCCGTTCCTAAATATAAGATGGTTTAGGTATTTCACATGTTGACTAAATGCGGACTAAAATGAGTGAATAAATACACTAAAATGTGCCTAAATAGTAAATACATGTAGATACATGTGAATCTGGAAAAAAAACTAAAACCTCCTACATTTAGAAACAGAGGGAATATATATTAACTAATATAAAGATGGGGCTGATTAGATATTGATCCAAATACTTAGAAAAATGACTGTAGGAAAGTTGTAGGCAAAATACAAAAACACCGTCCCAACAAATAACCATACATACACACTGTCACAGAGTATCTCGCTATGAGTTCTTATGTACTTTTATTTAGTGACCCAAGAGGCCAATTTTGCAGCAGTTATAAGCATGTCTTTTGCACGGCCAAGTTGTTAAATATAAATATAAATATATTGCATAGCCTTATTCATCAGTTCGGACTTTTGCTCTAGTTGGCTAGTGCATCAATTCTATATGGTATCAGAGACCTGCTCACGCAGATCCCACGTCAAGGACTAAAATAGCCTAGACGTGAGTGCAACATGAGAGTCTAGACACTACTCAAAATTTACGTGCATTTTTAATACTATCACTTGGGTTTTCTCACAAATAGCTCTTTATTTGGAAAAGAGACCGCATAATATTGACATCCCTCATCCCATGTCAACCCTCTCCCATCCCATCCGAAATGCAAACATGTGGGCAGAGAAGGTGTCGGCCCAGTGGAAAGAAGGGTACCACGGACCGGCCTGCCATAGCCCTCAACACTCTACTGAGCATTTCTGCTAAGGACCAGGCGTTCAGCCTGGCGAGCCTCGCGAGGGATCTTTTCCTCGAGAGGGCCTCCCCTGTCTGGAATATCGCTAAGTCCTGGCGCACGTCTGCGCCTCCCTCGCGAGGCCTTCCTCGCGAGGCGTCAAGTGCGAAAGAACCTCGGCGAGGCAAACCAGCCCTCGCGGGGTTCCTTCAAGTGGAAGCAAGCTCTGCACCCGCCGCAGAGCGCACATGGCCTCTGCGCCCGACGCAGAGTGACGCGCGCGCCTGCGTGTGATGACGACGGCGCCGCAATTGCCTTCTTGGTGATTAAAGCGGTCAACGAAGCAGCGCCATGGAAAGCGGACTCCAAGAATTGCCATTTTTGTGATAAGGGGACCGTTGGCTGCTACGCTCCAAGCCAACGTCACCGTGGGCCACGCCACGGACCTCTGCGGCGCCAGTCCATCGTCCTGGATGGACGGTGGCTTTTCTGCCATGGAGCTCAGCTTTCTGCCATGGACCGCGTCCATGGACAGCCCCATCGCCGTGCGCTACGCTCCTCCTTCGTCGCCATGTGGTATCCCTTCCCACCTTGTGTTTTCGGGGAAGAGGACCGAGGCAGGTATAAAAGGAGGCAGTGTATGACCGAGGAGGGGGATCCAATCATTTCTTGAACCCATCGGCTAGCTGAAGCTCATCGACACCAGAGCGAAGGAGAACAGAGCTTCCACTATAGTTCTTCATTAGCAAACCTTGAGCTCCGGCCAATTTTTTGTACTGTAACCTCCACAAGCAGTGCAATATAACAAAGCAGGAGTAGGGCCTTTACACCACACGGTGGGCCTGAACCTGGGCAGCGGCTCGTGTTTCACTCTCTGCCGTGATGTCCCTCACCGAGCTCGACGAGCACCGTCGCCGAGGTAGTTGAGGGTTGTGTGATTGTGTGTTCAGCACCTTACTCGATTCCTGGCTTCACTGAGACACACCCCAAGTTCCTGGGAACCAGTCTCCAACATTTGGCGCGCCAGGTAGGGGGCTGAGGCGCGTCTTCAACCTCTTCGACCTCTCCGCACCATGACCGACACGCGAGCAGCGCGTCTCGCCCGACGGACGTCCGGCAGAGCCACCACCGAGCCCGCCGCCAACAACAACCCGCGTGGTCGCCCGCGCGCCAACCGCGCTTCGGAGCACAACGCCGAGCCCCGCGTCGAGCACCCTGAAGACGACGGCGGCAACGACAGCGGCAACGACGGCGGCAACGACGACGACGGCGAGGGGGCTTCCTCCCAGCACCCGTCCATGAACGTGAGCGCTTCCACGCAGAGCCGGGTGGCGCCCAGCCCAGCCACTGCGCTACTCATGGCGCAGGAGCTGCTGCGCTACCGCCCCACGCAGGCGGGCCACGACGTCTGGCTCGGGCGCCTCGAGGAGCTCATCAACGCCGCTGCCGTACCTGCTCCAACGCCGGCACCCTCTCGCTCGCTGGTGCACCACTCCGGACGTGGAGGGAACGTAGCACACGGCGCTCCTCCTCCCCCTCCGCCTCCGCCGCCACCTCCTCCAACTGGAGCACCGACGGGGAACCACCGCCCCGCGTCACACGCATCCTCGCCGCATGACTGCCAGATCGTGCAGCGAACTCCAGCGGACGCGCGCGTGGAAATCGAGCGCCAACGGGACCGCCACAACCGCGTCGTCCAGGAGATTGCAGCCGCGGGCCGCCAGAACCGCAACGCGCACGCCGGCGGCGCTGCGACATATGCCACAGGCTGCACCGCCTTCACCCGCAACTTGCGCCGCGTCGTCTGGCAGGTGAAGTTCTAGCCAGATCTCCCTCCGCGCTACGACGGCAGGGCCAACCCTCTGGAGTTTCTGCAGCTCTACACCGTCTCCATCCGAGCCGCGGGAGGCGACGACAAGGTGATGGCCAACTGGCTCTCCATGGCCCTCAAGGATTCAGCGCTCTCATGGCTCATGAACCTCCCCGAGAACACCATCGACACATGGGAGGAGCTCTGCAAGGTCTTCGTCGCGAACTTCAAGGGCACGTACGAGCGCGCCCTCACCTACAATGATCTCCGCGCGGTGCGCCAGAAGCCAGACGAGACCCTCCGCAGGTACATCCAGCGCTTCAGCTAGGTCCGCAACAAGATCCCGAACATCCCGGACTCGCACGTCATCTCCGCCTTCAGAGAGGGCGTCACGAACCGCAGGATGCTCGAGAAGCTCGGCATTCATGACACCCTCACCTCGGTGGGAAAACTCTTCGACTTGGCGGACAAGTGCGCCAAGGATGAAGAGAGCCTCCTCTTCATCAAGCAAGAGACAGAGGAAGAGCCTCCTGAGGGGTTGATACCCGATGAGCAAGTCTTGATGTCTGCACAAAATAAACGGGATTAGGTTGAGACTCCAAGTGCAGAGTGTATAGTATAGTGGAAGACAGTTTTCCCCACGAGGGGTGACTCGAGGGTTTAATATCGAACTCTCGGGGAATCTGAAGTGGTAGATTTATCTTCTTATCCTTCTTTTGGTTACCTACAAAACAAGGTTAGATGTTTTGGTCCTCAACCTCACCTGTGGTTGTCAAGCACAAGGTGTAAGAATGATATCAGGATAGTTATGCAATGCAAACAAGAAATAAATATGCAATGATGGTGGATGCAATGATAAATGATATTTTTGGGTTTTTGAATGATGTATGCAAGATGAAAAGTATTTTTGTATTTTCGGATTTAATGATGGCTGAAAATAGAAAAGTGGTATATGGTGTTGGAAAGGTGTTTCTTATGATTAAAAATGGACTGGGGTTCATGGTTTCACAAATGCACTCTCTCTTTATAAAGTGGTAGACAATGGAACACACAAAGTTAACATATGAGATTGCAACACAGGGTTTGATAACAAGTTACTTAGATATATGGGCATCACGTCCTAACATAGAGATCTTTTGGTTATTAACCTCTCTTATACTCCACCAAGATGCGAACTAAATCATAACACCTCAGTAATTAAGATAACTCAGAGTATAGCATTAAGTATCATGACATGAAGTGAAAATAAGAACATGCTAGATCTAGTCATGGAGTAGTGGCAATGGTCACGCCCACATCCCCGGTAGCATGGTATTTTAGTTTATCCCTAGTGAGGTAACAAAGTAAGGTAAAGATACCAAAGTGGATCGCAGAACTTTCTCTCACGTTCACTGCACTAGCCACCCCCCGTTACTCCAACTAATGCACACGTTCCCCCACACGCTCTCATAAACATGCTTGATCAAAACAAGTAGACAAGAACGGGGTACATAATATGCATCTATACTCATAACTGAAACAAACATTGCAATCTCAAACATATATTAACTCATAAAGATCCACCACAAAGGTATTACAACGGTGACCGTAATCATGTTCAGCAGCTCATACGGTGCTAATTAGTGAAGCTCAAGAGAGGAGAGATACATAAGTTACTTCCACAAACCCATAGTCCAGAGGTGGACTACTCCCTCTTCATCATGGAGACGGTGGAGAAGTCGATGGAGAAGATGGAGACCACGCCGGCAGCGCCCCGCCGGAGTTTTCCCCCTCCAATCTGCAGCTCCTGATCTCCGTTTCGGTGTTTCTGTGTTTGTGCGGCGCTCCTTCCAGAGAACGACGGGGGACCTTTTTTATAGGCGTTTTTAGGTCAAGACGAAGGCGGTGGAGCGAAGATCGACGGCAACGGAGCCACGAGGCCCAAACGGGTGGGTCCCACGCGGCCTGTACTGGCCGCGTGGGCCATGCCCGTTTGGCCCTCGGGCCTCCGTTTGCTTGCTTCCTTTTTCCGTAGTCCTTCTTCCTTCCAAATATTGACGCCCGTAAATTTCCAGGTGATTTCGTTGACGTTTGGGTCCCTGAAACATTAAAATACAAAACTAGGGTTTTCTGCCTGTGCAGGGTTAATTCCAAATAAATGGAAAAACTATGAAGTATTCCCAAAATCATGATAAAACATTGATATAACCCTTATATGATGCAAATATGATTGGAATATAAGCAATTAAAGTGCAAAGTTCATGTATGCATTTTACATGCATCAACATCCCCAAGCTTAATCCATGCTCGTCCTCGAGTATGAAGATGATAAAACTAACATGGACTTTGCAATTTAATACTTAACAATGGATATCAAAGATGATTACTATTGCTACATATAGTCAAATGATTCATTCTTCAAAGGAGTAGCAATATGCAAATAGTTTATGAAGTGATATCAAGTATTCAAGACAAGGATGTTCATTGATAGTTCACAAAGTGTAACATAGTAGCAAGTAATATGGAACACATGTATGCATAATGATAAGTAGAACATCCTACAATGGTCATAGAGTGTAGATGAAAATCTGAATATGATAGGTGTACACTTTGGAAAGATGTATATGTGAGTAGAGGTAAAGCATGCATAAGTTTCATCCAACTTCCAAACTCTTCTACTTAAGTTAATGATTGCAATAAGGTATTCATTGGTGTCAAGCTCTCATTGCCCCTATCATAGCATCTTGAATGATTAAGGTTAAAGTGAAAGCAAATATGAGTAGTGTGCTTGATAAAGTAAAGGTTGGATGTCTCATGCCCCTTGAATACAAGTACCTACACCATGATTACTCAACTTAGGAAACAAAGCAAGTTCAAGTTATATCATTGTAAGTAATAATAGTATCATCAAGAGCGTCAACTGGGGTACCTCTTGTCCCAGATATGGAACAAGCCCATATCAAAATGACAAGACAAACAAACAAATGAAAATCTCAACACCCTTTTTATTTACCATTTGGAATAGTTTTTTATTGCAAGGTGTATCACAGAAGGTTCACCATAGTATGTAAGTAAATTTCCACCATGAATGATGCATGGCTTAGATTAGCGGCCCAGGCGTCTCTCTAACCATTTATACAAACTCATTTAAACTACTTCATTTCCACCTCATTTCACCATGATAGGCATCCATAACAAAAGTACATGATATCAACTAAATGAGATGAAGGAGCATGTTGAAAGCTTTGCATGTGACAGCACATATGGGCTAACTCCCAACCTCGAACATTTATCAAGCCACTAGCATCATAATCTTAATCACAATGGGTCATGTTTTATTATGCAAATAAAAGAACATTGTGCATCAAGTTCGTGAGAGCTATATAACCAATTTTTTCCATTGCAATCAATAACATAAACATTTTCATTCAGAGGTAAGATAACACAAACAACATGTTAAACATACTCGGAATAGCATAAAGCCAATAGGTAGATATGGTGGACTCACTGGAATAACTTTGGTTGAAGGTGTTGGAAACAAGTTTTTGCTTGTTGGAGTTTTTGGGCTAGCAAAAGGGAGAAAGTTGACCATCTAGATGCATGCATGAGTGTCCATAGAACTAACTAATCCATGTTAAACCAAGTAAATAACAATCAGCACCAAAACATGAATAAGTGATAGCTCTACAAAAAGAATTTGCAAACTATTACTCATAAACAAGCTCATGAATCATGCAACTATATGTATCATTAAAAATCAAGTCAAACATCCCTTTTCCCAATCTTATAAAAGCATCCAACATATTTCAACCCATATTTCCAGTAGCTCTCTCATATATAATTGATAGTGTGGTGGTCTCTCAAGACTCAAACAAAAACAAAAAACGACGCTCCAAGTTTATGCGATAAAGTGTTTCGATCGAAAAACAGAAGTTGGACGTGTGCAAACCGAGAGTGTGTAGGTCCAGTGGGGTTGTCTTCACATCCCCAAGCTTATGGTCTTCACCATCCTTGGATAGCTCTTGGTGCATCTCCTCCAATCCCTGTGAAAAAACTTCAAAACACCGTTTCTCCCATCTCTTTTCTGTGGGGTGCATTAATAGTGATAAACAAATAGGTTCCTTGCTGCATATAATCCTTGAACAAAAATTCATATGACATGTCCAGAAAGTGTATAATGTTGTATGCCTACTCATAAACTCAATTGGATCAAAAAGATTCAACTTAAAAGCTCAAAGCATGCATCAAACAAAATGGGACAGAATCTGTCCAGAAAAACAGCAGCAGCAAAACGTATTTTTCTACCCTACCAAACTTTCTCGAAAAATTCCGAAAAAATTCATGCATACAGAGGATGAAAAGTTGCAACTACAGTTCAAATATGAGCTCATTCGGAGTTACAGAATAAGAATTAAAAATCATACCGTGCACTGACGTGCAGGAATAAAATCTCCGAACGCTATAAGCAACTTTTTCAAACCAAAAAGGGTAAAACTTGGCACTTTATTAAAAACTCCAGAACCTAACTAGACACAAAATCTCTTGTTACAGCAAGAGGACACAAAGAAAAATCACACACAAAAATAACCGGGTTGCCTCCCGCAAAGCGCTTTCTTTATAGCCATATAGCTAGGCTTCTTACTTGTTGTTTTATTGTGACGAAGCTCATGAGGGAGCTTGAACTTTGATGGTTCCCTCTTCCTTGGAAAGTGTTCCATGCACTTCTTGTGTGGAAACTGAAACTTTACATTCCCTTCCTTTGAATCAATGATAGCACCTGTGGTACGAAGAAAAGGTCTTCCAAGAATAATAGGACTAGAGGTTTTATTCCCCATATCCATGATTAGAAAATCCACAGGCACAAAAGTCATATGTAACTCTACCATAACATCACTTACTTTTCCCAAAGCATGTTTAATAGAGTCATCAGCAAGTGCTAGTTCAATAGAGCATTTTTCAAGATTTTTCAATTCAAGCACTTCATATAGTTCTTTAGATAAAACAGAGACACTAGATCCTAGATCAAGTATGGCATGGTGTGTCTCTTTTCCAATAGTTACTAGTACCTTAGGTATCCACATATCCCCAAGCTTAGGTGGTATCATAGCCTCTTGGTTGTACCTAGCAATCTTTTCTTTCAAGACATGATTAGCAATATAAGAACCAAAACCTGCTTGGTTAGTGTTGATGGAAGGATCACTTGCAAATTTTTGTAAGATAGATATTAATTCATGCAAGCTACAATTTTCTAAGTCAAGCAAAGGATCCTTGACTTCATTAAGCATTTTAACTTCCTCAACTTTCTTTTCCTTTTTAACCCAACTTGTTGCCTAGCAGGAACCTCTTTCACATGTTTAAGAGATGAATCTTTTCTCAATGAATCACTAACTCGAACCAATTTTTCCTCAATATTGTTCAGGTAAACATCTTTTTCCAGAAATTCTTTCTCACAAATTCTCAACTTATGCATGACATTAACCAATTCATTGTTTATCTTTGGAATAATGTTTTCAGAATAAGAAACTAGTTGTTCAAAATCTTCCTTACTAGGTAGCTTTTCTAACTTAGTTTCAAATTTATCCTTTGATGAAGCAAGTGCTATTGTGGTGTCTTCCAACTTTTTCTTGCTACCCACAAAGCTACCAAAAATCCTTCTAAGTGTCATGGCTGCACAAGGTGGTGTTGACAAGACAAAACTTCCACCTGTAGCCCCATCTAAAGCATTTTGATACCAAGGATCTATTCCATAATAGAAATAAAGATTTAGCTTTTCATCTTCACAAGGTGTAGGATCTTCATAATGCATCCTATTAATTCTTACCCAAGCATCTTTTAATGTTTCTCCATGATATTGTTTAAAACTAGAAACAGAATTCCCTAGAGAACTCCCTCCTTGTTTGTTTCCAAGCACCATGATAGCAAGTTTTTTTTGGTATTTTTAATTTTTTATGCAAAACTGAAATAAATATGATATGATATGCAATGACACTAACAAAACAAATAAATTGCTTTGTAAGTAAAGATGGATAAGATGGTGCTCACGTAGGTGCAACCTCCCCAAGCTTAGGTGTTAGCACAAGTTGGTGACGTTGACTTTGTTGTGAGATGAATGCGATGATGCACACCCTTGGATAAATCTCTCAGCTACGATTCCCCGGCAACGGCGCCAGAAAACGTCTTGATGATCCCGAAGAGCAAGTCTTGATGCCTGCACAAATAACGGGATTAGGTTGAGACTCCAAGTGCAGAGTGTATAGTAAGTGGAAGACAGTTTTCCCCACGAGGGGTGACTCGAGGGTTTAATATCGAACTCTCGGGGAATCTGAAGTGGTAGATTTATCTTCTTATCCTTCTTTTGGTTACCTACAAAACAAGGTTAGATGTTTTGGTCCTCAACCTCACCTGTGGTTGTCAAGCACAAGGTGTAAGAATGATATCAGGATAGTTATGCAATGCAAACAAGAAATAAATATGCAATGATGGTGGATGCAATGATAAATGATATTTTTGGGTTTTTGAATGATGTATGCAAGATGAAAAGTATTTTTGTATTTTCGGATTTAATGATGGCTGAAAATAGAAAAGTGGTATATGGTGTTGGAAAGGTGTTTCTTATGATTAAAAATGGACTGGGGTTCATGGTTTCACAAATGCACTCTCTCTTTATAAAGTGGTAGACAATGGAACACACAAAGTTAACATATGAGATTGCAACACAGGGTTTGATAACAAGTTACTTAGATATATGGGCATCACGTCCTAACATAGAGATCTTTTGGTTATTAACCTCTCTTATACTCCACCAAGATGCGAACTAAATCATAACACCTCAGTAATTAAGATAACTCAGAGTATAGCATTAAGTATCATGACATGAAGTGAAAATAAGAACATGCTAGATCTAGTCATGGAGTAGTGGCAATGGTCACGCCCACATCCCCGGTAGCATGGTATTTTAGTTTATCCCTAGTGAGGTAACAAAGTAAGGTAAAGATACCAAAGTGGATCGCAGAACTTTCTCTCACGTTCACTGCACTAGCCACCCCCCGTTACTCCAACTAATGCACACGTTCCCCCACACACGCTCTCATAAACATGCTTGATCAAAACAAGTAGACAAGAACGGGGTACATAATATGCATCTATACTCATAACTGAAACAAACATTGCAATCTCAAACATATATTAACTCATAAAGATCCACCACAAAGGTATTACAACGGTGACCGTAATCATGTTCAGCAGCTCATACGGTGCTAATTAGTGAAGCTCAAGAGAGGAGAGATACATAAGTTACTTCCACAAACCCATAGTCCAGAGGTGGACTACTCCCTCTTCATCATGGAGACGGTGGAGAAGTCGATGGAGAAGATGGAGACCACGCCGGCAGCGCCCCGCCGGAGTTTTCCCCCTCCAATCTGCAGCTCCTGATCTCCGTTTCGGTGTTTCTGTGTTTGTGCGGCGCTCCTTCCAGAGAACGACGGGGGACCTTTTTTATAGGCGTTTTTAGGTCAAGACGAAGGCGGTGGAGCGAAGATCGACGGCAACGGAGCCACGAGGCCCGAACGGGTGGGTCCCACGCGGCCTGTACTGTGGCCGCGTGGGCCATGCCGTTTGGCCCTCGGGTCTCCGTTTGCTTGCTTCCTTTTTCCGTAGTCCTTCTTCCTTCCAAATATTGACGCCCGTAAATTTCCAGGTGATTTCGTTGACGTTTGGGTCCCTGAAACATTAAAATACAAAACTAGGGTTTTCTGCCTGTGCAGGGTTAATTCCAAATAAATGGGAAAACTATGAAGTATTCCCAAAATCATGATAAAACATTGATATAACCCTTATATGATGCAAATATGATTGGAATATAAGCAATTAAAGTGCAAAGTTCATGTATGCATTTTACATGCATCAGGGGTCCAGAAGCAGGAGGAAGCCTGTCGAGAAGCGCAATACCACCGCCGTCCTCACGGCAGAGCCTGGCGCCAAGCAGCCTCGCGAGGGCTCCCCGACGGCTGACGAGAAGAAAGTAGATAATCGCTCATTCTGCATCTACCACAACAGGCACAACCACGCGACTGAAGACTATTGGGAGCTCAAGCAGCTCGGCAAGGAATGCGAGAAGAACCAAGGCCGCGGCGGCCGTGGCGGAGGCCGTGGCGGCCACGGGGGCGGGCGCCGCAGCAACTACCAGCAGCAGGGGGCTCAGGCGAACCCCGCGGGCGAAACAACAATCTCCCTGACGAGAACCCTGGAGGCTATCAGGCCCCCCAGGGGACAATAGCGTGCATCCTCGGCGGATCTCAGGCGCCCAAGTCCAACAACCACTTCAAGCAGTTCTCTCGCGAGGTCAACGTCGCGCTTCCAGGGATTGAGGCGTCCCAACCCCTCAAGTGGTCGCAATACACCATCGCCTTCGACTCCAAGGACCACCCAAAGTCAACCAAGGCCGTCGGCACCATCCCTCTGGTGTGCACTCCCACCATCAACAACATCGCAGTCAACAAGACACTCATAGATGGGGGAGCGGGCTTGAATGTCATCTCTGTCGAGACCTTCGAACAACTTCAAGTGCCATACGAGTGGCTGATGCCCTCTAGGCCCTTCACGGGGGTGACAAATGGCTCCACTACACCGCTGGGGTAGGTGAGGCTCGCGGTCACTTCGGCACGCAGCAGAACTACCGCACCGAGCAAATTGACTTCGACGTCGCGTACATCGGCCTGCCCTACAACGCCATCCTCGGCTACCCCGCCCTCGCGAAGTTCATGGCTGTCACCCACCACGCGTACAACATCGTCAAGATTCCAGGCAGCGGTGGCACTATCTCCATCCACGGTCAAGTCCACGACGCAATGCACTCTGTCGAGACCGCCTACAAAGCCGCTGCAGTGGTGATACATGTAAAATGCATACATGAACTTTACATTTTATTACTTGATATTCCAACTTATTTGCATCATATATGGGTTATATTTATAATGATTTTAGGGGATAATTCACAGTTTCCCCATTTATTTGGAATTAACCCTGCAGAACCAGAAAACCCCTTTTTCCATGTTTTTGACTTTCAGGGACCAAACGACGTCCAAATGAACTAATATTTTACGGGGCCCAATATTTGGAAATAAGAAGACGTGCGAGCCAAGGATCCGCGAAAAAGGAAGTCCGAGGAAGTAAATAGATGGTCCCACGCGGCCAGATTCCTTGGCCGTGTGGGACCACCTCTTTTATTCCTCGTGGCTCCGATGCCGTCCGTTTTCGTCTCCGTGGCTTCGTCTTGACCTAAAAACGTCTATAAAATAGTCCCCCGAGGAGTTTCGCGAGGAGGCGGCGGAGAAACACAAAACCATGAAACAGAGAGTCAGAAGGCTGCCGCCGGAGAAGATCGGAGGGGGAAACGCCGCCGAAATCACCTCCAGAGGGCTCCAGCCCCCTCCGGCGTGTTCATTATCAACATCTACAGCAAGATCATCTCCATCTTCTCCAACATCTCCACCATCATCACCATGATGAAGGGGGAGTAGTCCACCCCCTGGACTTTGGGTTTGTGGTGGTAACTTGATCCAATCTCTCTATGTATGATCATTGTTGAAGTCCATATGATGTGCCTTGCATGATTATGGAACTATCTTTGTAATTCCTATGGTGGATATTGTGGTATGAGATGATATTTGTTATGCATTTACCGTCATGTTGAGATTTTTATGGTTTGTCATACTTTGGAGATATTCTATGATACATGTGATGGTTTGATTTATGCATAATGCCTTGTTTATCCTTGTCATGAGGTGATTGACACCACCAAGTGTGGATAGATGAGAGAGATGTGGTCATGCACACGAAATATGAATCATTGCACTAGTGTTTAGAGTATTGTCCATTATGAAGTATGATGTATGTAGGTACGGAATGGCCGATGTGACAACGGCATATGTATTGAGTGACATGTGAAATACAGCCCAACATCCTTTATCTGGGGGTAAAAAGGAAGAGTATGATGTGGGAGTGACAGCAGCCACGCTAGCCTTACGAGGGTGACCTAGCAACACAAATGAGTACTTCTTTCAACTATGTATTTTAGGACATGTAGCCGTTATAGAAGTTTACCATTAAAGCATGACAATTGTGTGTACTTTTTATCTATAACATGATAATCACCATAGATGGAAGAGAGGATTGAGTGAACCCATGAACCCATGTCCATTGTTCTTATAAAAGAAAACCTTTGTCTTGTCCTCTAGCATTGAAGAGGATTGGGACATTTTTACATTCTTGTTTTGTTACATTAAAACTTCCATCCATTAAATCAACCATCTTGTTCTTTAAACTTGTTTAGTGCATAATCAACTAAAACTTGTGACACTTTAGTTGTAGGGAATAGATAACTTTTCCTTCTTGCTCCTGCGGATCGATACCCCACTTCCACATTGAGAGGTGCTACAGTGATCCCTGCTCTTGGGGGTTATCAAGTGGCATTCCCTCCTGACGAGGACATGGAGCCCTCGAGAGGCCAGCGAAGAAGAAGCAGTTGTTTTCACAGGAACATGCGGCTACGAAGAAGGTGTCGCTGGACGCCAGCGGCACGGGGGCTAGCGTCACCATAGGCGCTGGCTTGCCTCCCAAATAGGAAAGCGCGCTCGTCGCCTTCCTCAGGGCAAACTCTGACATGTTCGCGTGGACACCGTCAGAGATGTCCGGAGTACCGAGGGAGGTGATCGAGCACCACTTAGCGTGTGTCCAAACGCACGCCCAGTGAAGCAGAAAGCGCGGCGCCAGGCGCCAGAGAAGCAAGAGTTCATTATCAAGGAAGTAGAAAAGTTGAAAGAAGCACGCATAATTCGAGAAGTTGCGCACCCCACTTGGCTCTCCAACACGGTGGTTGTCCCCAAGCACACCGGGGGCGGCAGGCTCTGCATCGACTACACCGACATCAACAAGGTCTGCCCTAAGGACCCGTACCCGATGCCCAGAATAGACCAAATCGTGGACTCCACCGCCGGCTGCGATCTCCTCTGTTTTCTGGATGCCTTCTCAGGTTACCACCAGATCAAGATGGCGAAGGAAGATGAAGAGAAGACAGTATTTCTCACCCCTTGTGGTGTGTATTGCTACGTCTGCATGCCTTTCGGCCTGAAGAACGCCGGCGCCACCTTCCAGAGGCTCTTGAGGACGGCCTTGGGGGCTCAGATGGGGAGAAACGCAGAGGCCTACGTCGACGACATCGTGGTCAAGACTCGCGAAGAGCACACCATGGAGGACCTCGAGGAGACCTTTGCCAACCTGCGCAAGGTAAACAACAAGCTGAACCCCGCCAAGTGCGTCTTCGGGGTACCATCAGGCAAACTCCTCGGGTTTCTAGTGTCCTACCGTGGCATAGAGGCAAATCCCGACAAGATCAAGGCCATAGAAGAAATGCAGCCACCTCGTCGCCTCAAGGACATGCAACGCCTGGCGGGATGCATGGCCAGCCTAGGCCGCTTCATCTCCAAGTTCGGCGAGAGAGCGCTGCCATTTTTCAAGATCATGAAGAGGTCTGACACGTTCAAGTGGACACTGGAGGCAGACAAGGCATTTGAAGACCTGAAGAAGTACTTGGCCAGCCCACCTGTCATGGTCGCCCCAAGGCCCGGCGAGCATCTGAAGCTGTACTTAGCAGCCACTCCACAAACAGCAAGCGCGGTCCTGGTGGTACAAAGGGAAGAGCCAGTCCTCGCCAAGAAGGACACTGTCACGCCAAGCCCAGAGCCTCCCGAGAAGGAAGCACCCTCTTCAGGCCCCGAGCCTCAAGTCGAGCCCGCGCAACCAGCAAACACCTTCGCCGAGAGCTCGCCACAAGAAAACCTCGACAAGGCCCCTGAAGAGCCCCGCGAAGAGCCCAGCGCTGCACCACCATCGACAACGCTTGTCGAGCATCCCGTCTACTTCGTCAGCACGGTGCTGCGGGATGCTCGTGGGCGATACACCATGCAGCAGAAGCTCCTCCTCGCGCTCCTCGTCGCTTTCAGGAAGCTGCGCCACTACTTCCAGGGCCACCCCATCACGGTGGTCACATCATTCCCCTGGAGCAAATCCTGCGTAACTCAAACGCCACTGATCGCGTCGCAGGGTGGAACATCGAGCTGCAACCCTTTGGCCTGCGTTTCGACACTACCAGAGTCATCAAAGGAAGGGCGTTGGCAGACTTCGTCGCTGAATGGACGGACACACAGCAGGAAGAGCCTCGAGTGGCAGAAACCACGCCGTCTGGAGAAACAGTGCCAAATCACTGGACCATGCACTTCGACGGGGCATTCGCATGCCAGAGCGCAGGGGCTGGTGTCGTCCTAACCTCACCAAAGGGCGACAAGCTTTTCTACGCCATCCAGCTGTGCTTCACGACTGACAAGGTCTCCAACAACATCGCTGAGTATGAAGGCCTCCTCGCTGGGCTCAGAGCCGCAATCGCCCTCGGCATCAAGCACTTGCTCATCAAGGGCGATTCCCAGCTCCTCGTCAACTTCTCCAACAAGAGCTACACGCCTAAGGACGGTCATATGACCGCCTACCTCGAGGAGGTTCGCCAGCTCGAGAAGCACTTCAAGGGGATGGAGCTCAGGCACGTCCCACGAAAGGAGAACCAGGAGGCAGATGTAATCGCCAGGCGAGCGTCACGGAGAGAGGCCCAGCAGGCAGGCGTGTTTGAGGAAAGGCTTACCAGGGCATCGGTGAGACAGCCAAAAGAGGCAGCCGACATGGACATCGACGAAGAGCTCCCATTGGCACCAACATCTGGAGCACCGAACTGCGGTCCGCCCTCAGGAAATCGTCTGTTGTTAGCCATGACACATCAAGAGACGGGTTGGATCGATGAGATCAAAGAGTACCTCCATGATGGAGTCCTCCCTGAAGAGGATGCAGAAGCAGAGAGAATTGCTCGCCAGGCCAAGTCATACTGCCTTCACGAGGGAGATCTGTACCGCAAACGTCCAAATGGAGTCGCGTTGAAATGTGTTCCCCCTGACGAAGGCCGCCAGCAGATCAGAGACATACACTGTGGAGAATGCGGCCACCATTCATCCTCGCGCACCCTTGCGGGGAAGGTCTTCAGGAGTGGATTCTACTGGCCCTCAGTGCTTGAGGATGCAACCACCATTGTCCAAGCTTGCGAGGCATGCCAATTCCACGCCAAGCAGGTCCACCAGCCTGCACTGGGGCTCCAGACCATCCCGCTGTCCTGGCCCTTCGCGGTCTGGGGGCTGGACATCCTGGGACCGTTCCCACACTCCAGCGGGGGCTACCGCTACCTCTACGTCGCCATCGACAAGTTCACCAAATGGGCGGAGGTTGAAGCGGTGCGCAGCATACCGGCGAGATCAGCAGTGAAGTTCATCAGAGGCCTAGCCTGCCGCTTCGGCGTGCCCAATCGCATCATCACCGACAACGGCTCACAATTCACCAGTGGCATCTTCAGGGCCTACTGCGAAAGTCTCAGCACCCGGCTCTGCTTCGCCTCGGTGGCCCACCCACGAAGCAACGGGCAGGCCGAGCGAGCAAACACTGAAGTACTCAAGGGCCTCAAGACAAGAAGCTTCAACCGCCTCAAGGCCCACGGCAAGAACTGGATTGAAGAACTCCCGTCTGTGCTCTGGTCCATCCGCACAACTGCCACAAAACCCACTGGAGAAACACCGTTCGCCCTCGTCTATGGCGCTGAATCAGTCCTCCCCACCGAGATCAAGCATGGGTCCCCGCGGATCCTCGCTTTCAATGAGGACGACCAGGAAGAGCTCCACAACGACGACCTGCTGCTGCTCGATGGACTACGTCGCCGTGCTGCCTTCCGGGCGGCAAAGTACCAGCAAGATCTGCGCCGCTACCACAGCCGCCACATACGCCCGCGCACCCTCGAGACAGGCGATCTCGTCCTGAGGAGGATACTCTCCAGAGAAGGCCTCCACAAGCTCTCGCCCATGTGGGAAGGACCCTACAGGGTCGCGCACATCGCCAGGCCCGACGCGGTACGGCTCGAGACGGAAGACGGCATCCCGGTCAAAAACCCGTGGAACATCGAGCACCTACGCAAGTTCTACCCGTGATCACGTCGCGACAGGCATTTTTTGTCTCAAGAGGGAAGCATGCATCTTCACCTCCCAGCTTCACAAAAGCTTCTCCCTCCACGAGGGCCACCTCATCTGAGCTCTCTCTACAACGCGTCGCCACGGGCCGCGAGAAGCCTCAGCCACTCCGTGTGGAACCCCATGCCCAGACATGGCGGATTTTATCTTGGCCACTGATGCATGTAAAATGCATACATGAACTTTACATTTTATTACATGTTATTCCATGTTATTTGCATCATATAAGGGTTATATTCATGATTATATTAAGTTTTGGGGATAATTAACAACTCCCCCATTTTTCTGGAATTAACCCTGCGCTGTCAGAAAACCCCTTTTTCTAATTTTGATGTTTCAGGGACCCAAACGACGTCCAAATGACCTGAAACTTTACGGGGATCATTTTTTTTGGAAGGAACGAAACGTAGGCGCAAAGGAATCGAACAAACGGAGACCAGAAGGCAGAAAGGGGTGGGCCCACGTGGCTGATGGCTACGTGTTGGTGAACCCCAAGAGGAAGGTTATGATGTAGACAGCAGAAGTTTTCCCTTGAGAAATCTACCCAAGGTTATCAATCCAGTAGGACTTGACGATCTATCGGAAGGTTGTTGATGTTGACTCCCCCTGGCGCTAGGGAGCTTGCACCAACGTGGAATCTGCACAGACACAAACCAGAACTTTGCCCAACACGAAACAGAGAGGTTGTCAATCTCTCCGGTCTTGCAGAAACAAAGAGTTAAACGTATGGTGTGGAAAACAGCAGGAAAAACAGCAAGTAACAGGAAACAGATGATTGCAGCAGGTTGTGTAAACAGTATGAGGAAATTGGACCAGGGTCCACAGTTCACTAGTGGTGTCTCTCTCAGAACAGATAACTAGCATGTTGGGTAAACAAATTACAGCTGGGCAATTGACAAATAGAGAGGGCATAACAATGCAATACATGCCAAGATGTCTACTATGAAATCTAGTTGGGCATTACAACAAAGTACATAGACCGTTATTCCAACAGCATCTATGCCTAAATAATCCACCTTCAAGGCAGCATCCGCATCCTGTTCAGTATTAAGTTGCTAACAACAGATTATTGCATGAAGTAAAGTGTGTAATGTAATCAATACAAGTGCCCTTGGACACTGCACCAATGTTTTATCCCTAGTAGCAACAGCACATCTACCATCTTAGACCTTTCTGTCACTGATCCAGATATCTAGAGACTGAACCCACTATCGAGCATAAATACCCCCTCTTGGAGTCACAAGCATCTACTTGGCCAAAGCATCTACTAGCAACGGAGAGCATGCAAGATCAAGAGCACATAGATAAACAACTTGAATAAACATGGTATCAATATTCATCGGATCCCAGCAAACACAACATCTAGCATTACAATAAGATGATCTTGATCATGTTAGGCAGCTCACAAGATCTAAACATGGAGGCACAAGGTAGAGAGACAACCATCTAGCTACTGCTATGGACCCGTAGTCCAGGGGTGGACTACTCACGCATCACTCCGGAGGCAGGCATGGTGATGTAGAGCCCTCCGGTGATGATCTCCCCTCCGGCAGGGTGCCGGGAAGAGCTTCAGAACTCCTCCGATCTGAGATTGACGATGACGGCCGCGACGGAACTTTTCGTGGAATATGATCGACCGTAATAGGGTTTTCGCGTCGCGGAGAATATATAGGCGAAGAGGCGGCGTCGGTGGCCGAGGGGGGCCACCACGCCATAGGGGGGCGCGGGCCCACCCTGGGCCGCGCCCTAGTGTGGCGTGGCCCCCTGGTGGGTCTGCTCCGACTCCCCTTTGGACTCCGTGATCTCCTCGTGATATTATTGACGATGTCTTTTGTTTCGTCCAATTCCGAGAATATTTCCTTAATAGATTTTCTGAAACCAAAAACAGCAGAAAACAGGGAACTGGCACTGTGGCATCTTGTTAATAGGTTAGTCCCAGAAAATGCATAAAAATGATATAAGTGTAACCAAAACATGTAGCAATTGATATAATAACAGCATGGAACATCAAAAATTATAGATACGTTTGAGACGTATCAAGCATCCCCAAGCTTAGTTCCTGCTCGTCCTCGAGTAGGTAAACGATAAAAACAGATAATTTTTGAAGTGACATGCTACCAACACAATCTTTGATCAAATAACAATGTAATGCACATGATCTGAATGAAGTGATCCAAGCCAATGGTCTATAGTTTGCAAGCAAGTAAATAAAGAGTAAACATAAGTGATCACACAAGTGCAAACTTTCATGAATAACACTATAAAACATTTAGAGATATAATAGTCTAACATAATAGTTAGTTCACAGCAGCAATAATTCTCAACATGAAAGTGTTTGTATCAACACAAAGGAAGATAATAGCTTCAGCTTTTGCTTCAACTTTCAACATGTATATCATATAGATAATGTCAATGCAAAGAATATGATCAACCAAACACAAAGTTATGTAAAAACTGTTATACTGGAGTTGACAATGATGTTTGCTTAAGTAGACAGAAAGAAGTGGGAAAACTGACTCAACATAAAAGTAAAAGAATGGCCCTTCGCAGAGGGAAGCAGGGATTAACATCATGTGCTAGAGCTGTAGTTCCCGAAGGCATATAGAGAGCATAAAATATTGTTTTGTAAGGTAATGGTGTATACAGGTGTCAACAAATCAAATAGCAGGTACTTGTCATCTTCCATGGCTAACTAACTTTTAGAGCGGTTCCGAGAGTTTTTAGGACTGCACTTGTAACAAGCACTTATTGGTGACACTCCTCCCAACCATTTACTTTCCACAAACCATGGCTAACCGAATCCTCGGGTGCCCACCAACATTCACCATGGAGGAGTGTCTATTTATTTATTTATAGGGTGGACTAACCAGCTCTTTAATGCAAAATAAAAGGTGGAGAAGCAGATGAAGCTGCCAATCCTTGTAAATTAATTAGCATGGAAGATGACAAATCTCACTACTACGTCCTTATGAGCTTTTCAAGTAGTGACACAAAAAGGAAATGTAACAGTTTTGAGTAGTTAGTAGATAGCACATGAAGAAATTTACTTGGAATGGTGAAAACACCACATAATAGGTAGGTATGGTGGACACAGGTGGCATGGATTTGGCTCAAGGTTTTGGATGTACAAGAAGCATTCCCTCTTAGTACAGAGTTTAGGCTAGCAAGGTTATTATAAGCAAACATCATTATCAACTGGAATAGCAAGAGTGTACATAAAACACAAGGTTTGACGAACCATAGACTCCCACTGTCTTCCTTGTTAACACATAGCCTTCATCCAAAAATTATCTAGACTACTATGGACTTCCAATTATGCAACAGATTATTATAGCAGAAAATCCTTATAGTAGTTCTTCATTAATAGCCATTACTTACATGATGCACAAGCTTAAACATTAATTACTTGACAGCTCAAAACAATTGGCAAGCATCAAATTACTCAAGACAACGATCTAAAAAGATTCATGTAAGCATTTTATACCACTACCACATGCATAGCATTTTTCTGGTCCAACCAAACACCAATCAACTTATTTGACAACTCTCCAAACAGATATAAGTGAAGCAAGAGAGTACTTTCTTCAAAAGAAACTGAAAGCTCTAACAAGAGATACATGAAAAACTGAGAGCTAACAGCAATAACAGCAACTAGACAGGAATACTCAACAAGTATAAGTGAAGCACAAGAGTATTCTAATGAAAAAGTGGAGCGTGTCTCTCTCCCAAACATGAATACTAGGATCCAACAAGTATAGCACAGCAAACAAAACAAAACAAACTGAAAACAAAAACACACTGACGCTCCAAGGAAGAGTACACTAGTATGAAGCAATAAAAATATAGCACCATTAGAGATGACCTGATAATTTGTAGATGAAGAAGGGGATGCCTTGGGCATCCCCAAGCTTAGATGCTTGAGTCTTCTTGAAATATGCTGGGGAGGTAAGCCTCCCCAAGCTTAAGCTCTTCACTCTTCTTGATCATGTAATATCATTCTCCTCTATCAACACTTGAAAACTTCCTTCACACCAAAACTTAACAGCTTTTCTCATTAGCAGGTTAGTGCACTAAAAGATAATACTTCAAAGTTCTAGCAAAGACAAAACTCACAAGCCAACTATTTTAAACATTAGCCACTGTTACTAGGCTCAAGTGGGCACTTTTACACGAAAAGAAACCACTTAAAAACTTGTAAAAGAGAGAATGCAAAATAAAAGACAGAATCTGTCAAACCAGAACAGTCTGTAATGACGAATTTTTTCGAGGCACTTACGATGCTCAGATGAAAACTTTTGAAATAATGAAAGTTGCGTAACATCATCAGGAACATGCACAAAAAGTTTCAGCATTTTTCGATTTTTTCTGATTTTCTACTGAATTAAACGGTGACGAACAGCAATCTGTCCCAATGCAGTCCCGAAAATAAAAACCAACTTTGCATTAGTAACTCTCCTTGGCACAACAAAACAGCAAATAAAAGATACAAAGGAGTTGCTACAGAGGTAAACAAGCATCCTTGACTCAAGAAAACAAAAATAAAACAGCAAATAAAAACATGGGTTATCTCCCAGAAGTGCTTTTCTTTAATGCCTTTGAGCTAGGCATGAAGAGATGCATCAAGTATTGTCAAGACCAGAAACATCAAGGTTCCCAAAAGCTTCAGATAAATCATAATTCACAACAAGAGGGGTTTTCATTTTAGCTAGTTCTTGAGAAGAAAACTTGAGAGGCCCACTGCAAGCTTTATTAGTAAATTCATAAAATCCATTATCCAGCACATCAGAAGTTGAAAGTTTTGGTTTAGGCCCCTTAGGTACATACATGAATTTCTTTCCTTTATCTAGAATATACCCTTGCTTCTTAGTTTTGAAAGAGGAAAAAGTATTACTCATGGTGTCAATGACTTCCTCTATCTCCTCAATCCTAGAGTTTTGATCATGATTTTTAAAGCAAGTTTCTAGAGCAACAATTCTTTTATTAAGATCTTCCAAGGATTTATCAAATTTTCAGTGTTCTCAAGTAGTTTTTCAAGCTTAACATCAATACTTGGAAGATTCTCTACAACCTCAAGCTTTTTCATAACATCCTCAAGAGAGACTTCAATTTTAATTTCATTAACAGGTGGTATTCCTACTAGACTTTCAAGGATGTAGCTAGCCTCTAGAGCAGGTGTTCCTAGGAAGTTACCCCCTGTCAAAGTGTCCAAAACATATCTATACCAATTGGTAATGCCAACATAAAAGTTCCTAAGAAGGATTGTAGTGGAATGTTTTTTAGCACACCTATGATGAGCATTACTAATTCTGTACCAAGCATCTTTTAAACTTTCTCCCCCTTGTTGCTTAAAAGTTCGAACCTCAACCTCAGGAGATGAAACAAAATAAGAAGAACCAGACATGATGAGCAAACCGAAATAAACTAGATGCAGGAATTTAATTTTTTTGGGTTTTTGATTTTTAACAGCAAGCAAAACAAAAATAAAACAAGACAAAAAACAAAGTAAAGAGATTGGAACTGAGAGACTCCCCTTTCCAATAGCCTCCAAGTCCCCGGCAACGGCGCCAGAAAACAGCTTGATGGCTACGTGTTGGTGAACCCCAAGAGGAAGGTTATGATGTAGACAGCAGAAGTTTTCCCTTGAGAAATCTACCCAAGGTTATCAATCCAGTAGGACTTGACGATCTATCGGAAGGTTGTTGATGTTGACTCCCCCTGGCGCTAGGGAGCTTGCACCAACGTGGAATCTGCACAGACACAAACCAGAACTTTGCCCAACACGAAACAGAGAGGTTGTCAATCTCTCCGGTCTTGCAGAAACAAAGAGTTAAACGTATGGTGTGGAAAACAGCAGGAAAAACAGCAAGTAACAGGAAACAGATGATTGCAGCAGGTTGTGTAAACAGTATGAGGAAATTGGACCAGGGTCCACAGTTCACTAGTGGTGTCTCTCTCAGAACAGATAACTAGCATGTTGGGTAAACAAATTACAGCTGGGCAATTGACAAATAGAGAGGGCATAACAATGCAATACATGCCAAGATGTCTACTATGAAATCTAGTTGGGCATTACAACAAAGTACATAGACCGTTATTCCAACAGCATCTATGCCTAAATAATCCACCTTCAAGGCAGCATCCGCATCCTTTCAGTATTAAGTTGCTAACAACAGATTATTGCATGAAGTAAAGTGTGTAATGTAATCAATACAAGTGCCCTTGGACACTGCACCAATGTTTTATCCCTAGTAGCAACAGCACATCTACCATCTTAGACCTTTCTGTCACTGATCCAGATATCTAGAGACTGAACCCACTATCGAGCATAAATACCCCCTCTTGGAGTCACAAGCATCTACTTGGCCAAAGCATCTACTAGCAACGGAGAGCATGCAAGATCAAGAGCACATAGATAAACAACTTGAATAAACATGGTATCAATATTCATCGGATCCCAGCAAACACAACATCTAGCATTACAATAAGATGATCTTGATCATGTTAGGCAGCTCACAAGATCTAAACATGGAGGCACAAGGTAGAGAGACAACCATCTAGCTACTGCTATGGACCCGTAGTCCAGGGGTGGACTACTCACGCATCACTCCGGAGGCAGGCATGGTGATGTAGAGCCCTCCGGTGATGATCTCCCCTCCGGCAGGGTGCCGGGAAGAGCTTCAGAACTCCTCCGATCTGAGATTGACGATGACGGCCGCGACGGAACTTTTCGTGGAATATGATCGACCGTAATAGGGTTTTCGCGTCGCGGAGAATATATAGGCGAAGAGGCGGCGTCGGTGGCCGAGGGGGGCCACCACGCCATAGGGGGGCGCGGGCCCACCCTGGGCCGCGCCCTAGTGTGGCGTGGCCCCCTGGTGGGTCTGCTCCGACTCCCCTTTGGACTCCGTGATCTCCTCGTGATATTATTGACGATGTCTTTTGTTTCGTCCAATTCCGAGAATATTTCCTTAATAGATTTTCTGAAACCAAAAACAGCAGAAAACAGGGAACTGGCACTGTGGCATCTTGTTAATAGGTTAGTCCCAGAAAATGCATAAAAATGATATGAAGTGTAACCAAAACATGTAGCAATTGATATAATAACAGCATGGAACATCAAAAATTATAGATACGTTTGAGACAAGCTGGCCCTCGGGCCTGGAGGCCCTCGGGCCTAGATCTAGTCATGGAGATAGTGGCCAAGGTCACATCCACTCTCCAGTAGCATGTTATTTTTGTTTATCCCTAGTGAGGCAACAAAGTAAGGTAGAAAACCCAAGTGGATCGCAGAACTATCTGTCACGTTCACTGCACTAGCCACCCCCGTTACTCCAACTAATGCACACGTTCCCCCTCACATGCTCTCATAAACATGCTTGATCATGACAAGTAAATAAGAATGGGGTACATAATATGCATCTACTTTCATAACTGAAACAAAACCATTGCAATCTCAAACATGTATTAACTCATAATAAAGATCCACCACAAAGGAATTACATAGATGATCGTAATCATGTTCAGCAGCTCATACGGTACTAATTAGTGAAGCTCATAGAGAGGAGAGATACATAAGTTACTTCCACAAACCCATAGTCCAGGGGTGGACTACTCCCTCTTCATCATGGTGTCGGTGGAGATGTTGTTGGAGGAGAAGGAGACCACACCGGCAGAGAGGAGAGATACATAAGTTACTTCCACAAACCCATAGTCCAGGGGTGGACTACTCCCTCTTCATCATGGTGTCGGTGGAGATGTTGTTGGAGGAGAAGGAGACCACACCGGTAGCGCCCCGCCGGAGTTTTCCCCCTCCAATCTTCGGCTCCAGGTCTCTGTTTCGTGGTTTCTGTGTTTCGGCGACGCTCCCTTTCGCGAAAGACCTGGAGGGTCTATATATAGTCATTTTTAGGTCAAGACGAAGCTTCGGGAAGAAAGATCGACGGCAGCGGAGGCCCGAGGGCCAGGATGGGGGCCCACCAGGGAGCGGAACATACGCTCTCGCTGGCGCGTCAAGAGCCGCGCAGCCTGTGCGTTGTCCCAAGCCTCGTCGACAAGCTGCACCACAGGCGCCACCTGCTGTTGCATGTCGGTCAAGTCCTCCGTCAGGGAAGCAAGGTCCTGCTCCGCGCGACTTGGGCATCCCGGGCAGCCTGAAGACGGGAGTCAAACCGCCTCTTCACCCGCTCGAGCTCCTTGATGCGAGCGTTGAGCTCGTCGCGTTTCTTCGTGAAGCGCTCTTCCTAAACTCGAGCCTTCTTCGCGAACTCCCGGGAGCAGTTGTCGCGGAAGAGCTTCTCCCTGGTCGCAGACTCCTCCTTCATCTTCTCCTCCTTCACACGGAAGTTCTCGTTGGTCTTCAAGAGGCACTTCTGGTAGAAGGCCTCGTCCTGGGCCACCTTGCCCTCGCGAGACTCCAGGCCCTCCCGCTGCGCGGATTGGTCCTTCTCGACCTGTTCAACCTGCTCCTCGCGCTTGCGCAACTCTGACTCACGGAAGTCGAGATCTTCCCCGTGCTTCACGATCAACCCTTCGCGAGTGCGCGGGTCCTCGCGGAACTTCTCCATGTTTTGCCTCACGGTCTCTGAGTCCGCGATGTTTTTTTCCTCGCGGGCCATGAGCTCCTAATGCTTGATGGTGGCCGTCGCCACGCGGGCCGCGAGCTCCTGGTGCTTGGCAGCAGTCTCCGCCTCGAGGGCCTCGCGCTTAACACTCAACTCCGCGAGAGTCTCTTCAGCCTCGCGGACAACGCTGGCACGGACCTCCTCAGCGAAGCGCTTCACCTCCTCACACCGTGCCTGGGCTGCCTCGTCCTCCCGACGGCAGCGCTCTACGGTCCCATGAAGGTGGGTCCAAGCCCGCGCAAGGTCAGCGCGTTCCTCCGCCGCGGCAAGCTCCTCCTCGGCGTGCTGGGCCTCAAGTCCGTCAAGCGCCTCCCTCGCCAGGCGAAAGGCGGCATCGCGGCGAACTGCGCTCTGGCGCCGGCCACGAGGAACCAGGGCCCACGCGTCACCAGGGGGCCCGGAGGCCTCAATGCTCGCCGAAGGCCCAGAGGCATGGCGCTGCGGAGTTGGGGCGGACTCAAGTCGCGCCTGGGGCTCTGGCGAGAGCCTTCTCCCTCTTCCGCATCAGGGGCCCCTCGGGGGATCGCGGTGTCCCCTCGAGGGCCTCGGCGTCTTTCCGCCCGTGGAGCATATCCTCCTGCTCGCCAGAGGCAGGATTGGCCTGTTCCGCCGTGGCCGCTCCCGCGGAGGCCTCGGGGGCTGCCACTGTCGCCTCAGGGCCCGCACTTGGTGGAGGTGGCTGCGCAGCGGTCCCCTCCGTCTCGGCGTCGCCGCGCTCCTCCACCGACATCGCGGCCTTCGCCGCTGCCTCTTCTGTCGTCTTCTCCGGCGCAGACGTCGCGGTCTCCTCCGCCGTCTCTTCCGCCGCCTTCTCCTGCCGCGCAGGGGAAGTGGCGGGCCACTCAGGCGACGGCACCGTCGCCTCAGTCTCCCCTCTTCGCGGCGTACACCCGCAGGAGGAGGGGAAGCCGCAACCTCGTGGTGTGGCTCTCCAACAGTGGGCACCGCAGACGCCGCTGCGGCACTGGAGCTCTCTCCGACCTTCCGGAGCCTGCGCCGTTTCGTCTCCGTGGGAAGCCTAGCGAAGAAAACAATCAGAAATCCCTCGAGAGGGTCACTCAAGAACACATCAAAAAGAAGGGAACACGAGACTTACTCGGCGGTGTCAATCCACCTTTTCGCCGTCCGCCGCACCGGCGGAGCTCTGGGCTCCGCACTCTTCAAAGCCTCGGCAGGCCTGTCATGGCCCGCCTTAGCGCTGGCCTCCGCCTCCTCCTGAGCTCCGGCATTCCTGTCGTGGATCGCCTTGGAGCGGGGCTCGCCGCGGCCTGATGAGGACTCCTCGTCGTCACTCTCCTCCTCCCCCTCGGTGCGTCGCGAGGGGACGACGAGGTATTGATGTCTACGCACGCTTCTATTCTTGTAGACAGTGTTGGGCCTCCAAGTGCAGAGGTTTGTAGAACAGCAGCAAGTTTCCTTTAAGTGAATCACCCAAGGTTTATCGAACTCAGGGAGGTATAGGTCAAAGTTATCCCTCTCAAGCAACCCTGCAATTAAGATACAAGAAGTCTCTTGTGTCCCCAACACACCTAATACACTTGTCAGATGTATAGGTGCACTAGTTCGGCGAAGAGATATTAAAATACAAGTGATATGGATGATTATAAGTGGTAATTGCAATCTGAAATAAAAATGGCAGCAAGCAAACATGAGACAAAATGAGAGTAAACGGTGTTTCAATGCTTGGAAATAAGGCCTAGGGATCATACTTTCACTAGTGGACACTCTCAACAATAATAATATAATTGAATACATAGATATTTCCTCTTCACTATGCTACTCTGAGTTATTCTCTCGTTGGATAACGAACACCAATCCACCGCGTAGGGCTATAAAAGCACACCTTAAAGTCGCATTCCATATCTAGGGAACCCCACACTGTCAACTTGAGCGTCCTAAATAGTACTAGACAAACACCGCAATTTCATAGAGACATCCAACGCAAATAATAACTCATGATAAGTATTCATGTTATCTTTAGCCTAAGAGCCACACACAGGGCGCACACTGTCAACTTCGCACCGTGGGACAAAGGTGACTCCGGAGATTACATTAATAAAACCACTTGAGTAGCATATAAGATAATGAAGAGTAACATCTATGGATTCAACTAGATTACAAAGCTCATGATCACATAAAGATCACACCATGGGAGAGAGAGATAAACCACATAGCTACCGGTAGAGCCCTCAGCCCCGAGGAAGAACTACTCCCTCCTCATCATGGGAGGCAGCAACGACGATGATGGAGGCGGTGGCGTCGATGGAGATGGCTCCTGAGGCAATTCCCCGTCCCGGCAAGGTGCCGAAACAGAGACTTCTGTCCCCCGAATTAGGGTTTCGGATGGCGGCGGAGCTCTGGAACTTTTCTGGGGAAATCGTCGATTGTTCCGTGAGTTTTAGGTCAGGGGCAATATATAGTCCAAAGGGCGTCGCGAGACGGTGCACGAGGTGGCGACACCACCACTGGGGGCGGCCAAGGCCCAAACGCGCCGAGGCATGGTGTGGAGGCTGTGGGCCTCCCCCAGACTTGTCCTTCTGGCTCCCGGAGTCTTTGGCGTTTTAGAATTTCTGTAATTTTTTCAGATTTTTCTGAGCACTTTCATTTTTGGACCTTTTCTGCAATGCACAGACATAATAAACAGAAACTGGCACTGTGGCATCTTGTTAATAGGTTAGTCCAATAAATGTCATAATATGATATAAAGTGCATATAAAACATGTGGCATTGATATAATATTAGCATGGAACATCAAAAATTATAGATACGTTGGAGACGTATCAGCATCCCCAAGCTTAGTTCCTACTCGTCCTCGAGTAGGTAAACGATAAAAACAAAATAATTTTTGAGGTGACATGCTACCATCATAATCTTGATCATATAATATTGCAAGGCACATGTAAATGAATGAAGTGATCCAAGTCAATGGTCTATAATTTGCTACCAAATAGATAATGAGTAAACCATGAATCACACAAGCTAAACATTTTCATGAATAGTACTTTCGAGACAAGCATCAAACAGTTTTGCATAAGAGTTAACTCATAAAGCAATAGTTTCTAATAAAAGGTATTTAATCAACACAAAGGAAGAATTAAGTTTCAGCATTTGCTTCAACTTTCAACATATTTATCTCATGGATATCGTCAACACAAAGTAGTATAACAAGTCCAATACGTTGCATATAACGCATGTTGTAACAAAGTTGACACTAGTGTTTGCTTGTGGAAGACAGAAAGAATAGGAAAACTGACTCAACATAAAAGTAAAAGAAAGGCCCTTCGCAGAGGGAAGCAGGGATTAAGTCATGTGCTAGAGCTTTTAGGTTTTTGAAAGCATATAGAGATTGCATAAAATATTTGATACTCCTCCCAACCTTGCTAACACAAGCCATGGCTAACCGAATCCTCGGGTGCCTTCCATCAATCACATACCATGGAGGAGTATCTAGTTTTGAGAGGTGTTTGTTAATTGTCAACGAATGGTAGCGGGTGAGAACAGTATTCTACCTGTCAAACAAACTTTTAAGAGCGGCTCCCATGAAGGACGTTATTTCTACCAGCAAGGCAGATCATCCCTCTTTCTCTTTGGTTTACACACGCAGGTATTTCACTGTTTGTCATTGCTTACTGATGAATCAGGGCAAAAGTGTGAAGAGGATTAATTGGTTAAAGTTGTAATTAATTGGGACTGGGCACCCCGTTGCCAGCTCTTTTTGCAAATTATTGGATAAGCGGATGTATATGCCACTAGTCCAGGTGTAAAAGTCCATTTGATAAATAGAATAAAGAATAACCACACTAATTCCTCATGAGCTAGTAAACATTGACACAAAAAGGGAATAATAACATTTTGAATAATTTAAAGGTAGCACATGAAAAATTTACTTGGAGTGGCAAGAAATACCACATATAGGTAGTTATGGTGGACACAAATGGCATGGATTTTGGCTCAAGGATTTGGATGCACGAGAAGCATTCCCTCTCAGTACAGAGTTTAGGCTAGCAAGGTTTATGTAAGCAAACAAGAATATCAACCCGTACACCAAGTTTTATATGACAAACATATTGCAAACGTTATAAGACTTCATACCGTCTTCCTTGTTAACCAAACCCTGTTATTAGAAAATATCTAGACCTTAGAGATACCACCTATGCAAACCAAATTTTCAACAAGCTTTACGGTAGTTATTCACTAATAGGCTTAACTCACATGATGCATAAATTTAATCATGATCTACTTGTTAACTCAAAACAATTGACAAGCATCAAGTTATCCAAATTAGTGATCTACAAGATTATGCAAGTTTTTTCCTTATACCAATTACCACATGCAACGTTTTCTGTACCAACCAAACACCAATCAATTTATTTTAACAACTCTCCAAACAGATATAAGTGAAGCAAGAGAGTACTTTCTTTAAAAGAAAGCTAATAGCTCTGACAAGAGATACATGAAAACAAGAGCTAAAAGCTAAACAGCGCTAGATATGAATACTCAACAAATATAAGTGAAGAATAGGAGTATTCTCATGAAAAAGCGGAGCGTGTCTCTCTCCCAATCAAGAATGCTAGGGTCCAGTCAAGCTTTATTGAAAATAAAAGTACAATACTGAAAATAAAAGCACACAGACGCTCCAAGAACAGCAAATATGATGTGAAAGAATTAAAATATAGTTTCACTAGAAATGACCTGATAATTTTGCCGATGAAGAAGGGGATGCCTTGGGCATCCCCAAGCTTAGACGCTTGAGTCTTCTTGAAATATGCTGGGGAGATCCATGGGAGCCTCCCCAAGCTTAAGCTCTTCACTCTTCTCCATCCTATTATATCACTCTTCCTCTCGACCCTTGAAAACTTCCGTCACACAAAACTCAAAGTAAATCTCATTAGAGGGTTAGTGCATAATCAAAAATTCACATGTTCTATAAAGACGCAATATGACTTATTACTTTAAACATTAGCTACTGCCACTGATGTTATGTGAAGCTCTTCCACCCAAAAAATAATTTCACTCAACACTAGTAAAAGAGAGAATGCAAAATAAAAGACATAATCTGTCTAAAACAGAACAGTCCGCAAAGACGAATTTTTTAGAGGCACTTACGTTGCTCAGATCGAAAAACTTTGAACTAACAAAAGACGCACACATATCTGAGGATCACGCACAAAATTTTTCAGATTTAAATAATTTTTCTGTGATTTTACAGAAGCAAAACGGTGAACAGCAGAAATCTGTTCCTGCGCAGAAATCCAAATCTAGCATCATCTTCCTATTAGAGGCCTTACTTGGCACAACAATGCAAGAAAATAAAGATACAAAGGCAATGTTACAGAAGTAAACAGCACCTTGACTCAAAAAAAAGAAAAATTGCAGAAATAAAAACAAGGGTCATTTAATGGATTGCCCCTACCAGCCTTGTTGGACTCATTTTTGCCCCTTGTTGCGAATCGTCCTCAGTTTTGCCCCTAGTTCATTCGCAGCTACAATGGTTTGCCCTAAACGGCAAGTTTCTTGTTTATTCCGTGTGATGGCGTTACTGACAGTGGGTCCGCAACTTACAGGTGGAACCGCCTGGGTGCAGGGCTTAGAGGTGGGACCACCCAATGGCCTGATCCCCAATCTGTCCATGCGCGCCTGCTCCCGACCGGCCGTTGTGCGCCGCCGCCACCACCACCTGCGCCGCCGCCACCACCACCTGCACCGCCACGGCCGTCCCGCGTCACCACCAGATCCACCACCACCAGCAGATCCGCCGCCACCGTCCTGCGACGACACGGGTGGGGCGCTCGTTCCGCCACTGCGGCCGCCACCTGCTCGGCCCGCGGCGGGGCTCCTTCCGTCCGCCCGGCCGGAGCGCTGATAGGTGAGGGGCTGGTGCACCCCACCAGGACGTTGGCGGCGAAATGGCGAGCGGCAGCGACCCCGGAGTAGCTGGCGAGGCAGGCGTCGGGCCGGAGACCCGCCGCGTCCACGACTGGGTTCCCCAGGGGTAGGGCTTCCTCCAATTTAGCTTGTTTGTGCATTTCAACGGTTGATCGACATAGGACGCTATTTATTTCTGCAATTGGACATAGCTTGGTTGTGCATTTGAGGTTAATTCTGCAATTGCGTCTCTGTTTTTCTGCAATTGGAAAATGGGTTCCCGAGCTTGCTTGTGCTGATTGCGTCTCTGTTTTTCGTGGGTTAGGATGGAGTTGCGGTTTGCTTTCTTGGTGAGCATTAGAAGGGACTGGTACATCCTGGATGAAGACACCCAGAAGAAGAAATTCCAGGGAGGTTTCGATTATTCAGTGCCAATGGATTGCAATTGGAGTTTCAGGCAATTTGGGGAGGTCCTTTGCAGCCCATATCCTTGGGGTTTGCATGACGAAGTGGAATTCAAATACTACGATGGGGGGAAAATTGGGTGAAAGTATTGTGATAATGCAGTAGATCCAGCGTTCGGAGAGAGTTCCGATGAAAATCCTGGTCAGCAGCCGGATGAAAAAGATGATGATGCTCCAAATGATGAGTTTGATGATCATGCTGCAAATAATTATTTTGATGATGATGCTCCAAAAAATTATTTTGACGATCATGATGCAAATGTTGAGCCAAAAGATGCTCCAGATGATTTCACTCCCCTTGCTGTGGTTCTGCCTTCTGCTAGGTATGTAAATCTTGCCAATATTGGTGTTTTCGAATTTGTTGTACATTTATCACTTTATGTTCTGCTCCAAATGATGCTGAAAATGATTTCACTCCCCTTTATGTTTTGTAAAGCTCTGTGGTCTGTTCGAAGAAGACAGTTAAGGTACCGACACCCAAGAGGAGAAGAGAAGAAGCAATGAGCACAGTGATCACAAGGAGCACAAGGAGCAAAATGATGGCAAGTAGCACTAGGATCACAAGGAGCAAAGTGGGCCAAAAAGCACCAAGATTCTATGAAACATTATGAATGATGTTGTATTTCTATGAAACAACCCTTATGAGTGCTGTTGTATTTCTGTTGAATGATGTGGGATGTATGTTAGAACTATTTTTGTTGTATTTCTGTTGAGTAATGTCAAAATCCGAGACCTTTTGGGAGGTAAACTCACATTCATGAAAAATGTGCTAGAAAAGAGCTCCGAAGGTAGGGTAAACGGCCTCATTTGTAAGCAAGATTTTTTTCGACCTTGTCTAAATCAGCCAAATAACTTACCTAGACATCTATTCTATATATGAAGACTATGTGCGCAGGTTTTTCTTTTTTTGATTTTTTTTTAATTTATTATGATTATTTTAAAATTGGTCAAACCTAAGGTTTGACCAACATTTAAACAAGTTCAAAACATGAAAATGAAAAATTAAGCCTGCATTCTTCTTATTCACTCCAAAATGAGCTTTGGTGAGTTTAAAAAAAAAATATGTTGCAAATGCAAAGCCACTTCTCTTCAACTTTAGATTTCGTAGTTTGAGATTTGAGATATGACACCACATCCATGCATGGATCGTTTGAATGTACCTACACCTTGTTTATCAACTGGAGTCGTCAGTATATGACATATGAAGACTATGTGCGCAGGTTTTTCTATTTTTTATTTTTTTTGAATTTATTATGAATATTTTAAAATTGGTCAAACCTAAGTTTAACCAACATTTAAACAAGTTCAAAACATGAAAATGAAAAAATAAGCCCGGATCCTTCTTAGTTACTCTAAAATGAAGCTTTGGTGAGTTTTTTCAAAATTTCATGTTACACATCCAAAACCACTTCTACTCAACATTGGACTTCATAGTTTGAGTTTCGATATATCATGCATTCATTTCGTTGAAATGTATGTACACAATGTTTATTGATTTGAGACGTTAGTATATGTCATAAGGAGACAATGTGCGCGAGTTTTTTCATTGTTTGGATTTTTTTTGTATTTTTTATGCTCAAGTCAAATCTTGGTCAAACCTTCTAGAAGGCACCGTCGATCCAACCCAAGCCTACTGCACCCGTCCGATCCAACCGCGATCCGCGAGATGCCTCCTTCTGCAACCTGATTGGCTGGAGGAATGTTTTTTTAAAACGGAGAGGGCACGCACGATGAACCGTTGGGCCGGGCCGTGCTGCACCGCGCTCGTCTCAGCCTTTCCAAGGCGGCGCTCGTCTCAGCGTTTGCAGGCCGTCATGTTCGTCTTAGCGTTTGCAGGCCTCGTTCGTCTCAGCAGTGCATGCCGTCGGTCGTCTCAGCAGTGCATGCCGTCGGTCGTCTCAGCGTCTGCATGCACGCGCGGGAGACCACGCCATTTGCATGCATGCACGCCGCGCCTCGTTCACGCGCCGCGTCTCAGCAGTGCACCGCTTGATTCAGACTTTCAGAGCCATTAAACACCACGCGTGATACAGATGCGGCAGTGTTTCAGTTACGACGCATATGGATCGACACGCCTCGTTTGAACGCATACAGATGCGGCGCTCTATCGCTATTTAAACCACCCAACCCTCCGTCTCTTCTCCACACCTTCCATCTGCGCCGCCCTTCTCTCTTCTTCACCCAACTCCAAAGCACTCTCGAAGCGAAGCGAGGATGCAGTTCAACGCCCCCACCTTCCGCTTGCCAACCACCGTGCCGGAGAGGCGGTCCCCACCCGGAGTCATCGTCGAGAACGAACTCCGCGTGTGGGCGATCTCACCCTGGAGGGGTGCTCGTGACCTTGCCGAGGGGTTCCTCCGTGCGGGCTTTCACCACCTCCCGGCGGGCTCTCCGAGGATGTTCCGCCTCGAGGAACTGCGTCCCCACGCCGGCGCGACGATGACAGGCTACCGCGCCATCTTCACCAACCGCTTCGATGCCTACTACCTGCTCGGCCAGGTGTTTTTTGGTGGGCAGGAGTTCATCGCTTTCACCACGTACAACTTCTTCACCGACGTGGCGAGCATCTTCCCCAACTGCAACATCCACAGCCTCCCGTACTATCTCGGAGAGAACGGCCAGGAGGAGGAGCAGGAGTGAAGACGGTGCTAAAGGCATGCATCAGGCCGGTTGTCGTGAAGATGGAGTTGCCCTAGTGTGTTAGGGCTTTTAATTTCTACTACTATGTTGATGTTGTGTCGTTTGTTAACTTTTTATCTATCTAGGGCTTTTATGTTTGTCGTGTTATATGTAAGAGCTTTTATTTATATATCTATGTTATGGTCGTGTATATGTGTTTTCCTATGTACTCGTTTGCATCTATCAAGTCATTATATGTGTCAAAAAAGTTCGTGCCCTAAGGTTTTCATAGAGCAAGTGGTTACGCAAAAAAAAGAGTTGTTTCAAAAAACACATGCCCAAATATCAAACTAAACGTGCCCAAATATCAAATTAATAAAGAAAGAGTTGTTTCAAAAAACTATGTGTGTTCAAAGATTGAAGTACACATGTGGTTAACCAACCTGCCCAAATATCAAACTAAACATACCCAAATATCAAACTAAAGGTGCCCAAATATCAAATTAATAAAGAAAGAGTTGTTTCAAAAAACAATGTGTGTTGAAAGATTAAACTACACATGTGGTCAAGCAACCTGCCCAAATATCAAACTAAACGTGCCCAAATCTCAAATTTATGTGTGCCCAAAGATAGAACTACACAAGTGGTTAAGCAACGTGACAAAAAAATCAGTACAAAAATGTGTAGTCAAATCCAAAACCAAGTCATACACTAACTATACATAGCTTCGTTCCCTCTACTTTTCAATATCTCTTCATCTCTCCCACCGGTTACCAGCGCAGCCCTTCAGGCAACCAACCCAAGCGGTCGTGGGTTCGAGTCCCAGCCACACCATTTTTGTTCATTTTCTACCCTTCTCACCTTTTTTTTCCAGAGAATCCCATTTGCCCACTACGAATGGGCCTAATTGGATGCAGTTGGCCCATTAGTCTGTTCTCACTTTTTTTTGACAGAATCCTATTTTGTCTTTTAAGGATTATCAGTATTCAGAGCTGCATTTCATTGATAAATGTTCTGAATTTCAAACATTTCATACAATTTCAAACTTACAAATTGCTCCCAACATCATGTCGTGGATTCGAGTCCCAGCCACACCATTTTTGTTCATTTTCTACCCTTCTCACCTTTTTTTTCCAGAGAATCCCATTTGCCCACTACGAATGGGCCTAATTGGATGCAGTTGGCCCATTAGTCTGTTCTCACTTTTTTTTGACAGAATCCTATTTTGTCTTTTAAGGATTATCAGTATTCAGAGCTGCATTTCATTGATAAATGTTCTGAATTTCAAACATTTCATACAATTTCAAAC
Source organism: Poa pratensis (assembly GCA_947311845.1). Lineage (NCBI taxonomy): Eukaryota > Viridiplantae > Streptophyta > Magnoliopsida > Poales > Poaceae > Poa > Poa pratensis. Next base: position 37,337,706 of record CAMZMU010000049.1, read on the forward strand.
TTACAAATTGCTCCCAACATCATGCCTTTCCATACAATTTCAACATTTCACCTACTGCGATTACCACACCTACAAATGCCCAAATGTAATTGCAAAGGGGAATTTGTGCTTGATCTTCGAGCTTCTTAATCTTCTGGTTCAACCTCCTAAGCTCAACAGCATCAATGCGTGCTCCACCCTCCGTCTCTTCTTCCGGAGCTCGCGCTACGGCCGCTGCCGTTTGTGGCACGATGGGCAACCATTCTTCGTGCTCGTCTAGCAGTTCAATCATCAGCGTCTTGGCCAGAACATCGACCCAGAGAAAGAAACATTTTATCTGCAATAACGCCAAACACATCAATTTAGTGAAATTGCTCCGATTCTTACCCCATTCTCGCAGCACTAAAATAGTGAAATTGCTCCGATTCTTACCCCATTCTGCCTGCACACATAGAACGGACGATTAGTGTTGTTCGCTGTGCGCGAAATCCTCCGAACAACCTCCGCCCGGCACCGTGGACAGAGGAAGATCGGCATCTCCATGCGCGCCGGAATCTCGATCCGCGAGGTGGCGCGGGAGCTAGAAGAAGACATCGAGCTCGATTCGCGACCCCCGGAGCCGAAGGGGATCTCAAAGCCTACGCGCACGGCCCCGGTAGCTGTACCAGACGGCCGCGCCCTCCACGGCAATCTTCGCACCGTCGGCGGCGCTACCCGTGGACGCCGCCTTCTCCGTTGCCCGCGCCTGGCTCCTTCCTACCAACAGGGGTCGCCGCCCACCTCTGCGCGTGGCCGCTCTCCCGCTCGGCTGATTTTTGTGCTCACCGCTGCGAGCTCCGGGGTCGCGCTCCGCCGCTTTTACAGCACACGCCGCCGCCAGTAAACGGTCAACAACTGGGTCCCACAAGCCACGCCAACGGTTCTATTCTGGGTCCCACAAACCGCGGCCAACGGTTGTCTTCTGGGTCCCACATGTCAGCAAGCCTAACGGAGATGGCAAGAGTCACGGAATGAGTCCTTGTGCACAGACTAGGGGCAAAACTGAGCACGATTTGAGACTGAGGGCAAAACTGAAGTCATAGACACAACTGAGGACAACCTGATAATTAACCCTAAAAACAATGGGTTGTCTCCCACAAGCGCTTTTCTTTAAAGCCTTTTAGCTAGGCATGATAATTTTGATGATGCTCTCATATGTATAAGAGGTGAATATGAAAGAGCATCAAGAAGCAAATATCAAACACATTTAAGTCTAACCCACTTCCTATGCAAAGGAATCTTGTAAGAAAATAAATCAATAAAGCACAAAGTGACGAGCATAGGAAGGCAAAACAAGTGCAACATCAAAACTTTCAACATAAAGAGAGGAGACTTAATATTATTGTGATGTATGAATCCATGTCTCCCTCTCTCAAAATAACTTCCAGTAGCATCATTGATAAAATCCACAATATAACCATCACATGAAACATTCTTATCATGACCCATATGCATAAAGGTATCAATATTTTCCACATAAGCAAAATCCTTCTTATTAATAACAATGGGAGTAGGATCATCATAAAGAACTCGAACATGATAGACAAGTTGTATATTAGAGGGATGGTTTTGAGAAATCCCTCCATATTATGACAAGTTTCATGAGGATGATTGTAATTATAACCTATGTCATAGTTATCTTTATAATAATTATCAAAGACTGGAGGCATAGTATCATCATAAACAATAGAATAGTTATCTTCCAAAGTGTGTTCATTTGTAAACATATCATCATCATTTTTACTAGAAGGATAGGTCTCAACTATGTAATCATCAGTAGCAAAAGGATTTTCAAAAACATCACCAGGAGGAGAGGTTTCAAAAATATAATTATTACTAGCAAAAGGATTTTCAAACACCTCATCCCCAAGCTTAATGCTTCCTATATCATCATTGGAAGGAACATGGATAGTACTAATAGTATAGCAATTATTAACATCATCATTTTCAGAATTGGTACCCAAAAGATTTTCAATATCAAAAGTACTGTGCTTTTCCCAATCATGATCACTACTATAAGTAACAGGCATAGGATCATCATCGAATTCAGACTCATCAGCAACAACTATAATAGGAGCAACATGCTTAGGGGAAGATACCGTTTCCTCTCTCCTTTTACTCCTCCTCTTCTTCTTCTTCTTTCCCTCTTTAGGAGGCTTGAAAGGAGGCTTCACCACATACCCTGGTTTATTGTTAGAAACAATAGAAGAAGCTTGGGAGGATTCCTCTCTTTCATTAATAAGAACAAAACACATATTAGTCCTGTCATATTTTGGTAAAGTCCCATCTTTTATAATATTTTGTATGTAAGTATTTGCGTGGCAATTATCAACACAATAAGATGACATCCATGCAGGACGCTTTTCATATCAAAAGCACTCATATCTACCAAAGAAGTTTTTCTTGATAACTCTTCACACCCCAAAAATAATGTAAGTTCATCATGCTGATTAGGAGTGGTCATGTCATCACAATACAAACTCGCAGTACTCATTGGATTCGAAATACTATTATCATAGCCTGAGCATTGAAAATTGAAATGTCCCACTTTATAGCAAAGTTCACAAATAAAAGGATAGAGGGCACAAACTTTTTACCAAGATCATCTAGAGCCCTGCGCCACGTTCTAGTTTTTTCATTCCTATGATGGATACAATATTCTTCTTCGATTTGATTCTTTTCACAAGGTCTAAGTGCTCCACAAAAATTAACATGCTTATAAGAAATAGTATTTTCAGAAGTTTGAGCATGTTTTTTGCAATCATTAGTAACAATTTCATTTTCCATGCAAGTGTCTTTGAAAGGTTCATGATACAAGTCCCAATTTTCTTTAGGAATATTAATATGAGAAGCAAAGGCTCTACAACAATCAACAATAATTTGAGATCAAGACCATATTTAGCACTAAGCTCATGAAAACTAGCAGTTTCAGCGAAAGACTTAATGCAATCATACTCATAGTTTATACCTGATTCTTTACCTTTGTCGTTCTCCCAATCTTCAGTATTGCCTTGAATTGTTTCAAGAAGATCCCATTTAGCTTCAACCTTCTTACTTGTGAAAGAACCCTCTGAACAGGCATCTAGATAATCCTTGTAATGACCTGAAAGCCTTGCATAAAAATTAGTAACAATTATTTCCTCAGGAAGCCCATGGTTAGGACATTTGAGTATTAATGTTTTCAGTCTTTCCCAAGCTTGAGCAATGCTTTCTCCATCACGAGGACAAAAATTATAAATGTAATTCCTATCTAAATGCATTTCATAAGGAGGATAAAATTTAGAGTCAAAGAGAAATTCAAGCTCCTTCCACTCCGAATGATGAGGATCATCCAGTAGATCATACCACTCCCTAGCTTTGTCCTTAAGTGACAATGGAAATAATTTCTTCATGGCATTTTCCCTTGATAAACCTGCAACCTTAAACAACTCACAAAGTTCTGTAAGTTTCAACAAGTGATCACGTGGATGGACTGTTCCATCCCCTGCATAACGTTCATCCATAACCTTTTCAACAATTTCCATGGGTATTTCAAATGGAATACTTTCAGTAGATGGATTTAGAATATCACAAGCATCATTAGAATTATCACGTATGGGAGACAAAGTATTATCAAAGCAAATTTTCTCCTCCAAAGCTGGGGAACTAAAAAGATCATTTTCAAAACTAGCTTCCCCAAGCTTAGACTTTTCCATAGCATTAGCAATAATGGTGTTCAAAGAATTCATGCTAATAACATTGCTACCACTATTATGCAAACAAATTTCCATAGGTTTTTTAATTTTCTCTTCAAAAGCATCATGTCCTAATTCAATATAAATTTCATAAAGATCTCTAATTTTTTTGTTGTTTTCCATTAAGCCTAACTAGTGAAATAAAAACAAGAAACAAAAAGATATAATTGCAGAATCTAAAGGAAATACCTTCGAGCACTCACACGTCAGCAACAGTGCTAGAAAATAGCTAAGTAGCTGGAGGATGTGAGTACCTTTTACCTTACCTCCCCGGCAACGGCGCCAGAAAATAGCTTGATGTCTACGCACGCTTCTATTCTTGTAGACAGTGTTGGGCCTCCAAGTGCAGAGGTTTGTAGAACAGCAGCAAGTTTCCCTTAAGTGAATCACCCAAGGTTTATCGAACTCAGGGAGGTATAGGTCAAAGATATCCCTCTCAAGCAACCCTGCAATTAAGATACAAGAAGTCTCTTGTGTCCCCAACACACCTAATACACTTGTCAGATGTATAGGTGCACTAGTTCGGCGAAGAGATATTAAAATACAAGTGATATGGATGATTATAAGTGGTAATTGCAATCTGAAATAAAAATGGCAGCAAGCAAACATGTAGCAAATGGTTGTAAACGGTGTTTCAATGCTTAGAAAAAGGCCTAGGGATCATACTTTCACTAGTGGACACTCTCAACAATAATAATATAATTGAATACATAGATATTTCCTCTTCACTATGCTACTCTGAGTTATTCTCTCGTTGGATAACGAACACCAATCCACGCGTAGGGCTATAAAAGCACACCTTAAAGTCGCATTCCATCTAGGGAACCCCACACTGTCAACTTGAGCGCCCTAAATAGTACTAGACAAACACCGCAATTTCATAGAGACATCCAACGCAAATAATAACTCATGATAAGTATTCCTGTTATCTTTAGCCTAAGAGCCACACACGGGGCGCACACTGTCAACTTCGCACCGTGGGACAAAGGTGACTCCGGAGATTACATTAATAAAACCACTTGAGTAGCATATAAGATAATGAAGAGTAACATCTATGGATTCAACTAGATTACAAAGCTCATGATCACATAAAGATCACACCATGGGAGAGAGAGATAAACCACATAGCTACCGGTAGAGCCCTCAGCCCCGAGAAGAACTACTCCCTCCTCATCATGGGAGGCAGCAACGACGATGATGGAGGCGGTGGCGTCGATGGAGATGGCTCCGGGGGCAATTCCCCGTCCCGGCAAGGTGCCGAAACAGAGACTTCTGTCCCCCGAATTAGGGTTTCGGATGGCGGCGGAGCTCTGGAACTTTTCTGGGGAAATCGTCGATTGTTCCGTGAGTTTTAGGTCAGGGGCAATATATAGTCCAAAGGGCGTCGCGAGACGGTGCACGAGGTGGCGACACCACCCTGGGGCGGCCAAGGCCCAACGCGCCGAGGCATGGTGTGGAGGCTGTGGGCCTCCCCCAGACTTGTCCTACTGGCTCCCGGAGTCTTCTGGCGTTTTAGAATTTCTGTAATTTTTTCAGATTTTTCTGAGCACTTTCATTTTTGGACATTTTCTGCAATGCACAGACATAATAAACAGAAACTGGCACTGTGGCATCTTGTTAATAGGTTAGTCCAATAAATGTCATAATATGATATAAAGTGCATATAAAACATGTGGCATTGGATATAATATTAGCATGGAACATAAAAAATTATAGATACGTTGGAGACGTATCAGGTATCGATCGTCGCTACCCGAGGAGACCTCGTGGATCTCAGATTCGGACGGTACGCCCCTCGGGGAGCTCGAATTCCCCGCAGAGGAATTGGGACCTCCTGAGGCGTCAGCTATGTCTTCTTCTGACTCCGCAGGCATCTCCATCGTCTCCTCCTCGCCGTCGACTGGCGCCGCCTGCGACGCCGACTCTGGGTTGTCGCGGGGCCCAACTTGCCCCTCAGGCACCAGGCCCCACTGGTCGAACTCAGGCATCGACTCCACGAATGTAACTTGAGATCCGATCTCAAACCTGTGGAGCGGCATTGCATAGTCGGACGCCGGTTTGGGGATAGATGGAGAAGTGAAGAGGACCTCCATGATGATGTTCAGCTCCGCCTTCTGGAAGTTGGTAGCGCTCAGGCGCATCTTGTCCCCCGGACCTGTGTACATCCACATCGGATCTTGTGCGCCTGGAGCGGAGCGATGCGGCGCCTCACGAAGTCCTTGGCCACCATCTGCCCAGTGAGGCCAGCCTCGCGAAGCTCCTTCAGACGCCGCACCACGGCGCCAAGTGTTGGGCCCTCGAGAGGCGCGCTCGACCAGCATGTTCTCTTCGTCGGGGGCGCGTCGGGCACCTCAAAGAAGAGACTCGCTCTCCCGACGTCCACGAAGAACCACCGCTTGCGAAAGTCCTCCACCTTCTTCGACACATTGGAGATGGCATTCTCGTCGGCCCACGCAATGGGGACGTAGACGCCGCCCATGCCGTCAGTGATGCGGAAGGAGACGCACCCCGTCCGCTCGTGATGCGCCGTGAACCAGAGCGCGTAGAAACTGCGGAAGAGGGCCACCGAGGGCGTAACCCCAAAGTACGCCTCGCAAAGGTAAGCGAAGATGGAGAGGATGAGAATGGAGTTGGGATGAAGGTGGAGAATCTGGATCTGGTAGAACTCCAGAATCGCCAGGAAGAAGTCGGAGAACGGAGGCACGAGTCCAGTGAAGAGGGTGTGAAGGAAGATTGGGCAGAAGCCGGCGCCGAGGGTGTCGAGCGCGCTCGCCGGCTTGAGCACCGTGGCGCCCCACTCGTTGGTCTTGGAGGCCGCCATGTGGCGTACCTTGTCCAGTTGCGCCTCCGTGTCGATGCGGTACCCGACCAGAGCCGGCTTGAGGTCGCCGTCCTGCTGCGTCACGGCAGGCTCGCTCTCCTACATCACCGCCTTGCCCTACCGGGAGCCCGCGGCTTTCTTGGGCGCCATTGCAGTTGGATTGCGAAGAAGGAGAAGCTCGGAGGAGATGTGTGCTCTGGGAAGAAGGAGGCGAAAGGGGATGGATGGAGTAGCGCTGTCTGCGCCGAGCACTCAGGCTTTATCGCCTCAGCGAGCCGTTACACGGACATGGTGGGCCCCGCCACTACGCCCGTTACTACCGAGGAGATCGTGGCTTCGTGGGCGCCCGTGACTCACCACGTGTCTCGGGCCAGGCAGGCTTCTTTGGGCCATGACGCTTCGCCTGCGTCCACAGGACTCCAGCGTGCCCATCGCGGGCCCGGGGCTACTGTCGGCCCAGTGGAAACCAGGGTACCATGGGCCGGCCTGCCACAGCCCTCAACACTCTACTGAGCATTTCTGCTAAGGACCAGGCGTTCAGCCTAGCGAGCCTCGCAAGGGATCTTTTCCTCGAGAGGGCCTCCCCTGTCTTTAATATCGCTAAGTCCTGGCGCACGTCTGCGCCTCCCTCCCGAGGCCTTCCTCGCGAGGCGTCAAGTGCGAAAGAACCTCGGCGAGGCAAACCAGCCCTCGCGGGGTTCCTTCAAGTGGAAGCAAGCTCTGCACCCGCCGCAGAGCGCACATGGCCTCTGCGCCCGACGCAGAGTGACGCGCGCACCTGCGTGTGATGACGACGGCGCCGCAGTTGCCTTCTTGGTGATTAAAGCGGTCAACAAAGCAGCGCCATGGAAAGCGGATTCCAAGAATTGCCATTTTGGTGATAAGGGGACCGTTGGCTGCTACGCTCCAAGCCAACGTCACCATGGGGCACGCCACGACCTCTGCGGCGCCAGTCCATCGTCCTGGATGGACGGTGGCTTTTCTGCCATGGAGCTCAGCTTTCTGCCATGGACCGCAACTTTCTGCCATGGACCGCGTCCATGGACAGCCCCATGCCGTGCGCTGCGCTCCTCCTTCGTCGCCATGTGGTATCCCTTCTCGCCTTGTGTTTTCGGGGAAGAGGACCGAGGCAGGTATAAAAGGAGGCAGTGTACGACCGAGGAGGGGATCCAATCATTTCTTGAACCCATCGGCTAGCTGAAGCTCATCGACACCAGAGCGAAGGAGAACAGAGCTTCCACTATAGTTCTTCCTTAGCAAACCTTGAGCTCCGGCCAACTCTTTGTACTGTAACCTCCACAAGCAGTGCAATACAACAAAGCAGGAGTAGGGCCTTTACACCACACGGTGGGCCTGAACCTGGGTAGCGGCTCGTGTTTCACTCTCTACCGTGATGTCCCTCACCGAGCTCGACGAGCACCATCGCCGAGGTAGTTGAGGGTTGTGTGATTGCGTGTTCAGCCCCTTACTCGATTCCTGGCTTCAGTGAGACACACCCCAAGTTCATGGGAACCAGTCTCCGACAGAAGGCAATGGAACGACCAGAATCATGCATGCCGTGCAACAAGAGGTAATAAAAATGCTAGAATCACATCACGTTGCAAGGCTGCTCACCGGATGTTTCGTCCTCATTTATTCCACCATTGTTGCCTTTTTATGTGGTGCTGGCAAACTTTTTATACACGGACGCCCTTTGTAGAGATCCAAGACCACACACCTCTGGAGACTGAGGACTCCGACACGACCACTCCTCCTAGAGAATCGACGAGTAGACCATGTGGCTCATGATCCGCTTGTCGGTGGAAACCCTAATCACCTGATAGTCGCAGCACAAACTCAAGCTTTTTTCGGTTCTCTCTCTTTACAAATAACATAGCATTTTTCTCTCTATGGTGTGTGAAACTCCTTTTGTTGCCAATTTATGTGCTTCTCCCTACTTCTATATATGTTTCAGGAGCCCATGGCATTCTAACGTGCATCCTTTATTTTATTTTACAAATTTAGTGAATAAAGTAACCTCCAAGACTAGCAATAAAAATAATAAGATTGTAACTCACGAAAGATATCGTGCTTCTAGACGCGCACGCGCTGGTTGCATCAAGATCAACGCTCCGGGCGAACCCAACCGCCCCGATGTAAACAGAAGCAGGCAGAGGACAGAGACAGTGGCGTCCACTAACCATAACTGCGCTGCCGCGTCAGCAAATTACAGCCATATTTAAGCTGATTAATTAATTAATCCGACCGGTGGGCCCCACCGATGACAGCAACGACCAGCCCCGTCACGCCACGCCACGCACGCACATCTCCTACCCTCCTCCTCACTCCCACCATCTTCCCCAACCTCCTCCTACCCATTTCTCGGCCTCACATCACAAAGATCTCCCAAAATCTCTCGATTCCTCGCCCGCCGTCGCCTCCAGGGATCCAGTCTCCGCGCCGCTCCCTCCCCCGCGCGGAATCGGGTCGGATCCGCCCGCTGCGAGCTGCGGCAGCAGCCCTCCGCGCCGCCATTTTGGCCACGCCGCGTCCGGTTGTTGGCGTCGGTTGCTCCGTTCCTGCCCGCTCCTGCGGTTACCGGATCTTGCGAGAAAGCCAGCCGACATGGGCGGGGGATTCCGAGCGTAGGGCGCGCGCGGCGGGCGCCACTCGCCATTCGATTCGATTCCGAGGAGGAGGGGACGCCATGTCCGGTTGCTCCTTGGATTGATGATATTTTGGCCCGTGCTGTCTCCCGATTTCCCTCGCCTTTTGAAAGCCGGATCGCAAGATCCAATTCCCGGAGCATTTTTCATTTCATTGGCTCCAGATAGACTGTCCCTGTCAATCGCTCTCATTCTCATCCTCTCTCGCCCTCGTTAAAAATCCTTTCTTTCTCCCACCAAGATCCAATCCCCACCCTGCCGCTCGCATTCCGCGAATCCTTGCCGGAGATGACGCTGTCGGTGACGACGCACGCCTCGCCGCTAGTGCTCTCCCTGCTCCTGCTCGTCTCCATCCCGCTCGTCTTCCTCCTGGCGCCGCGCCTCCTCCCGCCGAAGACGCTCCCGGCCATCCCGGACGCCGACGAGTCCGACGACCTCGCGCTCTTCCGCCGAGCCATCCTCTCGTCCTCCTCCTCCGCCGCCAAGCCGGTGGCGACCAACTCCTTCTTCCACCGCCGCCCGTCGCCCAAAGTCGCCTTCCTCTTCCTCACCAACTCCGACATCGTCTTCTCGCCGCTCTGGGAGAAGTACTTCCGCGGGCACCGCCAGCTCTTCAACATCTATGTCCACGCCGATCCTAACTCTGTGCTAGAGCTGCCCCCGACGCCCACCTTCCGCGGCCGCTTCGTGCCAGCCAAGGCCACGCAGCGTGCCTCCCCCACACTCATCTCTGCTGCCCGCCGCCTCATTGCCACCGCTCTTCTCGATGATCCATTTAATCAGTTTTTTGCACTCATGTCACAGTCCTGCATCCCAATCCACCCTTTCCCCACCATGTACAATGCACTCCTCTCCGACAATGCTGGTCCTCACGGCCGCCACCGCAGCTTCATAGAGATAAAGGACAACGACTGGGTGCTTCATGATCGATACTATGCCCGGGGTGAGAAAGTCATGCTGCCAGAGGTGCCGTATGATCGGTTTCGTGCTGGATCGCAGTTCTTTGTGCTGACCAGGAGGCATGCCATCATGGTTGTGCGGGACATGAGGCTCTGGAAAAAGTTTAAGTTGCCTTGCTTGATCAAGGAAAGGGACTCGTGCTATCCAGAGGAGCACTACTTCCCGACATTGCTGGATATGCAGGACCCTGAGGGGTGCACCAAGTATAGCCTCACAAGGGTGAACTGGACAGATCAAGTCGAGGGCCACCCACACACATATCATCCTGGGGAGGTGTCGGCAAAACTCATCAGGGAGCTGAGGAAGTCCAATTCGACATACTCATACATGTTCGCCCGGAAATTTGCCCCTGAGTGCCTTGAGCCGCTGATGGAGATTGTGGACTCTATCATCCTACGTGACTAGGCCAGAAGCACCAGCCATTTTGGGTTGTCGGATACACTGAGGTATGAAGATGTGCACTTGCTGCTGCCCTGTTGAAAGAACTAATCTTATGTCTAGGTGTTGTGTTGAGAGAGTTCTCTCTGAGTGGGTGTACATAGTATGAAATGCAGGAGTTTTAGGATTTCTGAAATATGTATGCTTTAACACTTATTAAATAATAAAGTTGCATACTTCATTAAGTTGTTATGTCATTAGTTGGAACATTTAGTTTTTTTTATCTTGTTATATTGTTGTTGGGTCAGCTTCTTGTAGGTGTCTATTTCTATCAAATTGAGCAAATGTATTTTCTTTCTTGCTAGATGTGCTATCATTGAATGTACGTTGTTGTACTGCTTTCTCAGTGGAGTGAAAACGCATATCTGTTGCTATTAGTGTTGCAGTTTGTATACGTGCATTGCTACAGAAATCTTTGTCGTCTTTCTTGATTCTTGTGAAACTCAACTGCCGAAGTAGTTTGCTCTGCAACATATATTTATATTAGCATTAATTGTAACTCATGGCTCTCTAGAATTTGCACTTCTTGGGCTCGTTTAGCAACGAAAATTTAGGCATTGCTCTTTTTGTTTCCCTTGCAGGGTTGTGATGTGATGAGCAAGCGCAAGCTGGTCCGTCTATGCCCTCCAGATCTTTCTTGAGGAACAAACTTGTCCCATCCTTGCTCTTCTCTTCCGTGCTCCAAAGATTTTTTGGTAATAGATAGTGCTGGTCGGAGAGTATGGTATGGCCATGGATTATCGCTATGTGAGTATGCTGTTTGAACGGGACTACTTGGCAAGCAATAGGTCAGTAGGTAGCATGATCATCCTATGTATTACACGGACCTGGAGGCACTCTGTCAATACATTCAGCGAAGGACTGATCACTTGTAGTTTTATTACGTATATAACATGACATGCCTGTTGTTGATAATATATTTTGGTATTATTTTGTTAATGTCACGGTTCCGTTTCTTATGCTAGACTGGCAGTTTGAATATATAATAGCAGCTAACAGGCATATTTGACTTTGGCTGTACGCTTTTTTATAAGGATTTAACAAGGAGAAAAAGAAGAGTAGAGCTGCACTAAGTCACTAACAATACAAGCCATGCACTGCAAGCAGCCTTAAACCCTAATATGCGGCTGTTGGGTGTGAAGATTCTTCCTTTACATATTTTGAACCCATTGGCCAAACTTTGTTAGTCCACCTTCTTCCATGTGCCAAGGGCTGTTGCTATTGCATTGTGTTGCCCTTAATCTTTGCCGTCCTCCATTAGACATACTGATTGTCATGCTGTTTTTGGGATGCAACAATGTAGGTTTGTTATGTTGCTATATTAGAGATGGTTAGTAATGATGATCCTGGAAAATACACGCATAATTTCAGGTCTCAGATTGGTGACAGTGAGTTTTCTGCCAGAAGCACCTTAAAAGTTCTTACTGAGATTCTACGTAAAATGCTTGGATTTGCGATACATTCAAAATAAATTAGTAGTAAACATGTGACAGAAAGTTGTGGAGTAGAGACATCCTTTTCTTTCTATAATATATGTTTAATCCTAAAGCCCTAAACCAAGTTGATATCTCTTTTGCTCTCACTTGCTGGCTTTCTGGATAGAAAAATATGGGCAGTACAGATGTCTTTATCTGTCTAATATATATTGTGCATAGACCAAGATGATGATGCCTCTTTTAAATTGTCTCACACTTACCAGCGTTCTCAGCGAGTTTGTTTTAGCTTTCAGTTGCTTAGATTTACTTCTGCCGTGAATCGGAGTGGTTGATATTAACAGCCAAGCTTAGCAGCAGTAGCATTCTCCAGGAAATCACCAGATGAAAACCACAATCTGATGTGAATAAAATCCGTTGCACTTTTGTATCATCTCACTTCATGTTATCTCAGAATACAAGTTACTGTGAACCTGTCACGTACCCGGTGAGCAAGTTGCTGGGATTTGTGATGGCAGATTAAAATTGGAGTTTGGAACATGCGAGGTAACATACAGGTTCGGTATTGAATTCGGGCGTGCATTATGACAGTTATATGAGTTCTCTCCAAAGTAGGCACAAACCATCTGTGGCTGTTATTCTCCTCATGCTGTGGTTTCATCTCTTACGCCAGGCTGGGAGTTTGAACAGATAATAGCAACTAAACGGCATATTGGACTTTCCGCTGTAGGATTCTTTTTCATAACGACTTTGTAAAGAAAAAGGAGTATGGCTGCACTAACAATACATTTCATGCAAGCAGCATTAAACCCTATTATGTGCTTGTTGGGTTCAAAGAATTTTCTTTTACATAGTTTGAACTCATTGGCCAACTTTGTTAGGTCGCTGTCTGCCCTTCGAAGGGGCCTTGTGTCGCCTTTAATGTGTTTATCTGCTATTGCACATATTGAACTGTTTATAAACCCTAAAGCCCTAAACTAAGCTGATCTCTCTTTTTCCTCATTTTGCCAGCATGGTAGAAAAACCTGGGTAGTTGAGAGATGTATTTTTCGTCTAATTTGAAACCACCCTTTGACGGGAATAAAATGTGTTGAGCCTCGAGACTTGTATTAGGTCAGTAGAGTTACTGGAATTTGTGTTTGGCAGGTTCACGTTGGAATTAGGAATTTGTGATTTTGTTGCACGCGGTTCAGATATTCAGCATTTTGAGTTCGGACATATGACGGTTTTCTGAGTTTTGTTCAAGTAGGCACATATCATATCACAAGACAGTAGTGAAACACTGCAGCTTTCACGCCATTTTCTTCAAGTTTTTGCAACAACCCTAAAGGCGGGGAAGAGAAAATGGCTACCGCGTTAGTACATGTGAAGGGGAATGGATTTCGTTTCTGCTTATGTTTGACACTGCACGCAAATTAAAAAAACTTTTTTGAACCATAATATAAATTTTGAAAGAGAAAAGTTTGTTCAAACATTTATATGAACAAGCAAATTTTCTATCCATACACATTATAATTGGGTAATGTGGTTGATTATGTTAACAAGGCTACCACTAACCACCCGAGTGATAGTCACTCAACCAAACATACCCTAAACTTTATCATCCCACCTCTGTTATTTGAGATTTCAGAAATTGCTATTGGGTTGTCCCATTTGGGCCCAAATTATAACAGTGCAGGTCAATCGCCAACTCTATGCATTCAGGAAGATAACATTGTTGTTAACCGAGGAACTGGACTTTGCCGTTATTGTTCATATATGGGGGGAGACACACTATGAAGTTATCCAGATGTTTCTCGGGTAACAAACGACCAATTCTGGGTTACTAATGGGAATGGTTCTAGCTCGATCCGTGTAGATATGTCTGTCGTGAACGCCAAAACCCTTTTTTGTTGTCGTTGTTCAGGGAGGCCTCTTGCCTGGTGATTTCACTTTGAATCTGTTGAATAGTGGCCCATATACTGCTGGCCCAAGAAGCCCAAGCTCATACGTGAGCCAGTGCTACCCTAGTTCAGGAGGGAGCTGGAGGCAGGAGGGAGATAGCCGCGACACACTAGGTTAGTAGTCCAAAATACTACATGGTATCAGAGCTAGGGATGCTGGGTCCTAGAGATAGCGCCACACACACTAGGTTAGCATATAAAGCCTCCCCTTCTTCTCCAAGGGGTTGGTTGACCAGCTCCAAACACGAAAAATCGCTTGCTCTCTTTCCATCATTGTTGTGATACTTAAAAGTTTCAAGATCTCCCTATTCCTCAACCAAATATAATCCATTTGGGGAAAACCAAAAGGATGTCTTGATCTATATTTACACCGAGCCGTTATTCTTGAGTTTGTTGGAAAACCCTAGGTGTGCTAGGTCGCCTGGAAGGTTCTGGTTATGGATTTGTGCTTTGGAAAAGTTTGTAAAGGTTTGGAGGTCGCCACAAGATATACCACTAGTGGATTAAGCTCCTTATTAGTGGGGGAGGCTCAAGGAGAAGGTTAGCCTTCCTGATGTACGGGTGTCCTGCGTGGTATCCACACCTCTCCAACATGATGTAGTTTCCTCCAAAGGAAACGAACACGTGTTACATTTTCTGCCTCCACGTGGCTCGGTTATTTCTATCCGGCCTCTTTCCTTATTAATTGTACTACATTTGTGACCGCCTTCGAGTTTGAAGTATTGTATTGCATCATATAGGATGTTTCATAGTAGTTAGGCTCACCTTATATATCGGCATAGCTAAAACTATTGAAAACAAAAAGGAAATTAGCCTCTAGGGTACCATTGCCATCCTTTCACTCATGGCATTCCTTGTCAGAGCTATAGGCGAGAGCTTAGAAAATCCTCGGTCGTCGACGTTCTTTCCATCCTTTCTGTTCCTAGCATTGGAAGCCTCATCCTCCATCGCTTCGAACCCCACACCGGATAATCTACCCTAACAACACACTGCCTCCATACCCCCCCCCCCCCCCCCCCCCCCACGCCAAGGCCAGCAGTCGGACGAGTCGACCCCTTGATCGGCCCGAGCGGAGGAAGGAGAAAAGAGGAAACATCAGCGGTTAAAGCAGAAATTCCTTCGACGATGATCGCTCACCCAAAACCTAGAAAGTGTATTTTTTTTTGTACTATCGTTTGAAAGTGTATTGTTGCGACAGTTGTAACAAAAGATACACACTCTTGTGAGTTGTGACATTCACCTTTTTTAGGCGAAGTTGTGACATTCATTCTAAGAGTTTGAGGCAGCCCACGGCCCACCCAGTTGCAGGCCCATCAAGCCACCATCTCCACCTAAACCATACTCCGCACCCACTAACATCGCTGTCACCCACGAGCTTTTCCTCTGTCTCTCTCGCCAGCTCTTCCAAAATTCACACCAAGTTTAAGTTGGCAGCTTAGTGCGTGCCGCTCCTGCCCCCGCGAATCTCGCCGCCGCCATGGCCGCCGCCGCCCCCGCGCCGCTGCTGCTCGCCCTGGCGCTGGCCGCGCTCGCCTCCGTCTCCGGGGACACCAACGGGGTGCACGACCCGTGCACGGACACGCGGATCCAGCGCGGGGACGGCTTCACCTTCGGGCTCGCCTTCGCCGCCAACGCCGCCTTCTTCTCCGGCCCCACCCAGCTCTCCCCCTGCGACCGCCGCCTCAACCTCGCCTCCCCCTCCCAGCTCGCCGTCTTCCGCCCCACCGTCGACGAGATCTCCCTCCTCACCGTCAACACCACCGCAGGCTTCAGCCCCGTAAGCGATCCCCCTCTCTCCTTCCTTACCTATGTCTTCCACCCTTCTTGGTCGATTTGGTCCTCTCCGTTTGTTCGGCGTAGCTTGGATTCGTAGATCATGCGCTGCATGTGCTTGTGGAAATGCGGGAGTAGGTGGAGGTCGGTTGGGTTGTTGCCGCTGCTCTGCATCTTCTGTCTTGGCCTGTGCTGGAGCCCGCGTTGGTTGGTACGATCCGTGTGATTTCTGTAGAATTTTTTGATCTAGTTAGAGCGACAGAAAAAGAGCAACGTTGCTGCTCACTTGGTGCGTTGCGTTAAGTGCATATATTATGATAAAAGGAAAATTCAGAAACTAGCATGGCTGAATGCCTTCGCAGTATCAGCATGATGGGGATTGGGAACTACTAGTTGTAATGTGGGGGAAGTTGACATAATCTCACTGTTTCCTCTGTGACGAACGGTAGGATTAGGCGATTAGCGTTGCTTGTCTTCTTCTTTTTCTGAGGGAATACTATGGTTATATAACCTTATACGAGAACATATATGGTGGAAGATCAGTCTTGGTCAAAGGAAATAATGTTGGTTGAAGCACCAAGCAAACGTGGAAGATTCCAAATTTGAGGAGGTAATTCTTTATTTAACCAAACATCTCTAAATTTCAAGCTCAAATCCAATTTCTGTTGGAAGAAACGAAACGGGAAATCTCTTTGATTAATTGATTTCAATTATAAAATGAAAATAAATATAAATAAATGGATGAACACACTTTCACAGCTAATTTCTCTCGCTGTTTCTGTGAACACGGCCTGAATTTGAAGTCGAAACTCTGAACATATTAGATAAAATGAAGGTCTGCCTCCTAAACAAACAGTTTCATGTTGAATATGTGCTTAACAGATAAAGAAACAATTCATTTTTTCACTACATACATTGCCATTGTAATTGATATCATATATGCATACATGTACATGTGCATTTGTGGTATGAAACATTGAAACCTGAAACTCATTGTCGTAGACTTTGATGGCACCACACTTAGGACTTAGCTGATGAATTCTAATTTGATGCCTGGCCGCATTTAGAATTTAGAGACAATATGGTTATTGCCTGAAGGGTACATCATTTTGGGAGTTTGGAAGGGCTATTCTGCGTTCTACCATCCACCTAGAATGCAAACTCTCATTTATATCTTGTTGAAAATCTCCTGTGACTTCCTGCCTCATGAATTCAAACAAAGCAAACAGAAAATGTCTACTATGCAAGTTATGCTGACAGATAACTAGGTGTATCTAAGAGAAAGGGGCCTGCTTGGCTTTGTTTAAAACGTTGCTATGTAGCCAATATGGTTACTGCTGCTATATTCTTGATATGATAACGGATCTCAGAGGTGCCTAGTCTGGTTATCTTGCTTGCTTCCATCAATAGTAATTGTGCACGTGCAATGAACGTGTTGGCTAATGAAACATATATTATCAACATTGGAAACAAAAAATAGAACATAAAATGCTTGAATACATAAACCAAGACATTGTATATTTTAGTTTAACCTAAATTACATCATGTAGTGTGGCTTATCATATCATTTATTTAGTTAGATTCAAATGTAATCAAAGGTTGTTAAAAAACTTGTGATCCATTGAAATCATTTATAAATTTATTAACTTGCTCCGGTACATATTTAAAGCCTACAAATTCACTGCAGGATGGACAAACACTCTGTCCATCTACTTCTCACCATTTGTCTGTACGAAATCTCATGCCAAAATCCGTTGAAGCAACACCAAATCCATTGAAAGGAACAACTGAATAACTCTATCCATCTACTTCTCACCATTTCTCTATTGCCACTAACCTAGTGACTTGGTGCTTTGGTGGCTCTCTCCACCCCCAGGCGCAAGCAATGGCGATCACTGCAGATTCTTGCCTCTTGGATGATCTGGAAAGAAAGAAACTCACTCATTTTCGGCAATGTTGCTACCACTGCCGTGGCCCTCTGTGACAAAATCATCTATGTACTCAATATTTAGTGTGGCTCCGGGAGTCCTGGAGTTCAGTGGTTTAAACCTCCTTGATACAATTTAGGTTACAAACCCCCGGATCTATAGCCTTTTCCCTTTTTCTACCTACATGTAATTACTTCCTATCTTAATATAACTGAAAGCAGCGCTGCTGCATTTCGTTAAAAAAAAAAACCCTGAAAAACAATAGATTGCAGTGACCAGCTTCTAGATGAATTAAAGATCACCCTTAAAATATAAATTGCTTGTTTGATAATTGGGTCATCTCATCCTTAGCGCTTCTTCTGTTCCTAATAGCGTCAATCCACCTCTGATTGTTCAGAGTTCAGGTCAAAAGAACTGATACTACCTGCAGATGTTGAACTTGTAATTTTATGCGGTCCTTCATAGAACTGAATCTGACAAGAGAAAGCTTAGGTCACGTAAGCTGTTGCTATACATACAAGGACACTGCAACAAAAAAAAAAAAAAGATGAGATTTAGGAGCAGTTACAACTTACAAGAAACGTGGATCTAGTTGACCTGAAGGCGCAACTCATCCTGAATCCTGACCACAGCTTCAATTGCTCCACCTCAATCACAAACTAATATCAACGGTATAGAAACTTGGGATGTTGAATCTGACGGATCAGTTGCACGCAAACCAAAGCTTGGAGGCAGGTGGAACTCCAGCAATAGTCCTCGGAAGCTGAAGTTGCTGTTCATGAACTTCAGCCGTGGACGTTTTTCTTTACCTTCGCAGATGTTCTTGAGCTTCAATCATTCACGCTCGATGAGATCAACAAGCAACAATGTGTCGAGTCCGGCATCGTGACCGAAGTCCTAGTCGTCGTCCTCGATGAGAATTATAAAGTGGATGCCGGCACCGAGGCGAGAACGCAGTAGACGATGGGGTGAGGACGGCAGACGGTGGAGCGAGGCTGAGGTGCTGCTGGACGTACCTCGGCGTCAGCTTCGTCGGCGTGTGGATCCTGGCGTCTGCGGCGTGAATCGGAACTGTAGACAAAGAATAACAGTTCCCTGAATTGGAAGTGTAGCCAAAAAAAATAACAGTGCCCTGAAACGGAAGAGCAAATGTGAGCTAAACAAAATTTCTGCAGTGAATACATATGTTTTCCAATCATTCGTCCCCGCTGCACTACCGAAACAATCCAAATTTTGCAAAACTAATGTAAATCGGTTCCTCTAACAGAAAAAATCAAATAAATGTGGTGAACAAATATAAAGGCAAACTCTGACAGAATTGAACGATGTGATGAACATCAACCTGAAGCCCCATCCTCGACGGCGTACGGCAGCGGAAATTACTTCCTCGACGGCGTACGACAGCGCGGCACTTGCGTCCTCGACGGTGTACAGTGGTGGTGGGCGTCTAGGCGATTGGTGCGGAGGCGCGTTAGAGAGGCGGTTGAGAGGGCCGCGGCGACGGCGCCACGGCGGTGGAGGAAAGGGCCGCGGCGAAGGGCGTGTGGAGCAGACGGTCCGGAGGTGCGTGACGGCGGCGGCGGCGGCCGTCGCTGCCCTCTTTCTGTTGATGGACGCGGAGCCGGCGGAGGCGTGGGCGTGATCTGGCCAATGTGTGTGGAGGCGTGCGATTAGTGGAGGCGGAGCAGTTGCTTGGTTTTTTTTTTTTTTTTTGAGGGAAGGAGTTGCGTGAATTGTGCTGATGGAGGCGGAGGCGCTCAACACGTTTGATGCTCAACATTGGAGCCGTTTAGGCCGCTAGATCCACGTGATTAACGGATGTGATGCTCTGAATCTCCGCCCTCTGGGTCTTTTAATATTAGTGGAGATGAGAAACTCAGACTAGGGAAGGGAACATAAGTCTTTGTTTTGGTGCTATTGTTGGGTAAATGGTCAAAGGTTTTCTGCAGGATCCAGTATGGCCAGTTTACTGTGTCTTCCTTATTTGGGATTTACTGTGTCTTCCTTATTTGGGATTTCCTTCTGTCTTTTTTAGTGGCAAGAAATTGGACAGACAATCTTTCATCCTGTACCCATCTCCATTAGGGTCCAATGTGGCTTGTGGAAGTTGGGTAAACCATGGTGGAATCTGTAGTAGCATTTGTCAGTACTCTGTCCTTAAAAGCATCACGCTCCATCAACCGCCCCTTTAGCAGCTATGTAATTTGGTGGCCCAGTTTCCTCCCAAATCAGAGTGTTCTCTTCATGACTGTTTCACCATCTGGGGCTTTTGAACCTTACTCTCGAATTAGGCTTTCGCCCCGCTCCATAGATAAAGCGGTTTTTGAACTTTCAGGATTAGCAGAGTCATTGTTTCGTTTTCGTCCTCAACGTTGCTCTTTCCCCAATTCAAAAACTCATGGGTAGCTGGTATTGTTGAGACTTGATCAGCTCCTGGTTTGTAACTGAAAAAAAGCATAATTTGTTCCAACTTACAGTAGGACAGTGTAACTGAGGAATGCTGCTCCTTTTGCCCGTGTTATATTACCTGAATTTATATTATTTTATGGTTGACCAGTTGTCTCTGGATAGTGTTCAGTGTGTGCATACGACTTATATGACTAAAGTTCTTTGTATTTTGTAGGCCTCAGCTGGTGGGTACATGGTAGCCTTTGCTGGTAGGAAGTATGCAGCCAGATCTCAGGTTGTCTTCGTCTCCAATAGCTCAGTCACAGTGTCCAGCTTCACCCTGGTATGGGACCACAGATTTACTATTGTTACCATCATCCATGAACATTTTAAGCAAGCAAATACTGAGTGTTGTTGCTCTATGTTGATGTTGTTTCTAGGTTCTTGAATTCAACAAAGGCAGGCTTCAGAACTTGCACTGGAAGAAGGATGGGTGTGGTGCTTGCTCAGGGAAGCCAAACTTCATTTGCCTTGGCAAGCAAACTTGCGCCATTAGATCAAACATGTGCAAGAGCAATAACCAGGGATCCATGGACTGCAGTGTCGGCATCCAACTGGCCTTCTCTGGCACCGACAAACACGAGTCGGTCCTCAACTCGTGGTACGAGGTATCAAACCTGCAGCAGTACTCGCTCTACGGGCTGTACTCCAACGTGAAGGGCTCCCTGAGTGGCCAGTTCGACAAGTTCTTCTAGGCTTACGGAGTGGCCATTGTCCATAGCACTCACTCCCCTGCCACTGCCTCTCCGGAACTCCCTGATGCTGTACTTAACGATCTTTTAGGTTTGCCTCCGTCAGGCTGATTGCACGCAAACTGATTTAGCTTGTGTGGAGACCAAGCTCGTCGATATGTATGTACCTACCTATTGAGTCATTTTATGCTGAGTGTTCTTTCTATTACTGTTTGCTTTTAACTTCAATTGTGTGACTGATTGTTCACTGTCAGTTGCCTTGTCCACTGTACTGAAGAAAATATCCTCTCACGATGGATTTGCGATCTTGCATTGTTGGACAGAATAGTCCTAGAATTCATGTTGATGTCAACATCACGTATATCTTTGGGTATTAGTTTAGCCTATTGGGAACAATCCAGGAAGATCTAATCTCCACAATAAGAGAAAACAAACTAATTGAAACTAATTTTCCTAATATATACCTTGGATAACAAAATTAAACTGTCTATCTCACAACTCAGGAGATATACATGCCAATATGCATAATTAGACGGGCATGTACAATGGTAGAGAAGTCATGTCTTATCTTAGCCATCCATGTCATTTCGAGAAGGAAGTCCTGCCTTATCTTAGCCATCCACGTCATTTCGAGAAGGGAAAATTATAAGTTATACAATGCATTATCTCTTATTGTCATTCCTAGCAATTAATGAGAATTAAATATATTTTAGTAGAAAATTGTATTTTTAAGGGAAGACAAATGATATAATGGTGAAATTAGCCTTGTCATATTTCGTAATATATCATCTCTTAGCTAAAGAAAGGCAGTCTCCCCTTTCTTCATTCTCTCTCCTTCAGCTAGACAAATATCCTACGTGTCAATGCTAAGAGAAGTCTGACGTCACTCCATTGTACATGCCCTAATTGGACCTTAGGTATTCATACATAATTAAGTAGAGTTTCTAAGCTTATCTTCCTAATGCGTCAAGGGTAGTTAAGCAAATCTTTTCAGATTAACTTCTGAATGTGTCTCAACTCTCAAGCCGCGTAATAACCTCTTTTCAGAACACAAGATGACCGAATCAAGCCAAAACTCCAAAATTCAAATGGAACTGGAGCCCCATTTTTTTAAAAATAAAATTTTACTTCCTCCGATCGAAAATGATTGATACAGATTTTTATTAAAAAAATTATCTAAATATATTTTAGTGTATAAATATATCCGTATTTAGACAAATTTGTGTCAAGCATTTCCGATGGGAGGGAGTACATTTCAAACGATTGGAAAAATATACTGAGCCCACAGCCCGCTTCTCTCGCATCACCCGTCAGGCCCACAGCCGCAGGCCCGAGAGCCCTATGATATCCGATCCCGCCGCTGTAGCCTCCTCTCCCTGCAGTTGCTGCCGCCTCACCACCGCTCCCGACGACGAACCCCAAGCGGCTCTGTCTCGTCCTCGTCGACCAGCTCCACCCGCCGACGTCCGAGCGACTCCGCCTCCAGATCGACGCCGTCCACCCCGAGCTTTCTCCAGCTCGACCTCGTCCCCGCCCCCCTTCACCCGAGCGCCACTACCTCTCCAGGTCGACGCCGCCGGCCGCGCGTCCCCGACACCCCCAGCCGAGCTCGCAGGTAGTTTTGAAGTATCACCCAAGCCTCCTCTTCAAAAATGAAACTGGGTGATGTATTATTGTCACGACAGATCATCAGTAGTAGACGCTATTCTGAATCTTTGCAAAGAACGTGCTTTGGAGTATGATTGCTCGCCCTGCTTACTCCTGTCTTGCTTGGTCAATGTGCATGGGATCTTGTTTGCTTGCGTATTGCTTGGAAGCTGATTGATTGCTCGGCTGGAGATCTGGTGACTAACCAGATTTGTGTCTACAGACCAGAGTGAATTAGAGGATTTTTTTTCTCTGTGCTGTGAGGTTGGATCAGTGGATTTAGACAAAAAACATTAGCAATTTCGGTTGATTCATGTTCGCGTTCTTCAGTTCTGAGAAATTTAGCATCAGCACTGTGAATGATTGTTGTACACGTATTATATGTACGAAAACAGATTTTGCTAGCATACGACACAATGAGCATGTTTAATTACCATTGTATGTGCATAATGATTGTGCGTGTCAGATCATGAGCTCCTGTATCAGGGTAATACGATGCAAAACTATTCCTGTTAGCTGCAGAATTCTATTGGGAATTATTTTATGGGAGCTTATGAGCTTATATGCTTAAGCTAAAAAGTAGTGGCCCTCTCTCTACAGGAGTTTCAACCACGGGGATCTCTCCGTAGGACTAGAAGAACTAGATGCGACAGAGCATTTTAGCTGCAGAGCTAGACCTGGCTCGTATGCTCTAAGATGCTCCGTGCCAAGGATACATACAGGAAGATGTACTCAGCTGCCAAGAGCTACTACTGCGGAGGGCTAGCGGCGCCGAGTGCGTTTTCAGGTAGAGTTCAAAGTTCCATAAGAACTAACATCTGTTTTCCAGCTCTTTACTTCCATATTTATAAAAAATGAAAATGATGCAGTAGGGGTTTTCCCTACTGTTTTTAGTGTTAAAAAAAGGTATTTACTTTCCAATCAAAGACAATTCTAACTCCTTTTACCTCTTAATGTAACAGCCTTGGATCTTAGGCATTCTCTCAATGACTCATGGAAGCCACCGGTGCATGCTAATCCGTACAGGGCCCGTTCATATACACAATGTGCGCTTGCAGGCGATTCTGCCGACCAAGAGATTGTGATTGCTCTGGGAAGCAATGTGGGAGATAGAATCAGTACGTTTGACAGAGCATTGCGGCTGATGAGGAACTCGGGTATCAAAATCACCAGGCACGCCTGTTTGTATGAGACTGCCCCTGCTTATGTGACCGATCAGCCGCGGTTCCTGAACTCTGCTGTTAGGGGCACGACCAAGATGGGGCCTCATGATTTGCTCAAGAAGCTGAAGGAGATCGAGAAGGATATAGGGCGCACTGCTGGAATAAGGTATGGTCCAAGACCAATCGATCTAGATATTCTTCTGTATGGGCACTCCCAGATCAATACTGAGACTCTGGTTGTGCCACATGAACACATCCATGAGAGACCATTCGTTTTAGCACCTCTCGTTGACCTTCTGGGTTCGTCGGCTGATGATAGTATGGAAAAAAGCTGGCATTCTCTCTCAAAGTGCAGTGGTGGGTTCTTTGATTTGTGGAATGAGCTTGGTGGTGAATCTATAATTGGAGAAGAAAGTATTAAAAGGGTCATTCCTGTTGGAAGTCGTCTGTTGGATTGGCGTGAGAGGACCCTTGTTATGGGGGTGCTTAACCTGACGCCGGACAGCTTTAGTGATGGAGGTAAATTTCAAGAAGTGGAAGCTGCCATTTCTCAGGCCAAGTTGTTAATATCAGAAGGCGCAGACATAATTGATATTGGTGCTCAATCTACCAGGCCCTTTGCAACAAAGCTATCTGCAAACGAAGAACTTGAGAGGCTGGTCCCTGTTCTGGATGCAATCACAAAAATCCCCGAGATGGAGGGGAAGTTGCTCTCAGTAGACACATTCTACGCGCAAGTCGCTGCTGAAGCTGTAAAAAGAGGAGCCACCATGATTAATGATGTATCTGGTGGACAGCTTGACCCAAATATTCTTGAAGTTGTTGCTGAACTTGGGGTTCCATATGTTACCATGCACATGAGAGGTGATCCATCAACTATGCAAAGTGAACAGAATTTACAGTATGATGATGTCTGCAAAGAAGTTGCTTCTGAGTTATATGCTCGGTTGAGAGCAGCGGAGTTGTCTGGAATTCCTTTGTGGAGGATAGTTCTTGATCCCGGCATTGGGTTTTCCAAGAAATCCAAACATAATCTTGATGTTATTATGGGCTTGAAATCCATTAGAGAAGAAATGGGTAAAATGAGTATAGGTGCTTCACGTGTGCCAATATTACTTGGACCCTCGAGGAAAAGATTCTTAGGTGAAATATGCAATCACGCCGATCCAGTTGAGAGAGATGTTGCTACTGTTTCTGCTGTTACAGCCGCGATCTTGAATGGTGCTAATATTGTAAGGGTCCACAATGTTAGATACAATGTGGATGCTGCTAAGGTCTCTGATGCATTGCGCAAGGGGAGAAGGCGATAATAGAAACTATACCACCAGCATAGAATCGAGATCAGTCTCCAGTTTTGTACAAGAAAATGCTGATGTGGAGTAGTTGCTGACTTGCTGTCACATCATTGGCTTCTCAGCTCAGTACCATATATGGGGTGTATCATCACCTAAAGCAATGGAAACATGTACGAAATAACTATTACAGTGAACCAAAGGAATACAATTTTCCTTGTGCCTCCTTCCTAGAATCTTCAAGGAAGCAAAGGTAAACTCAACTCAGGCCACCCATTGAGTAACCAAAACAAAATAAGGTTCTAAAGGCTGCTAGAAAGTTTCAGATAATATTCATGCATCTTACATAGGTTTCTGGCACAATTTCTTATGCAACATTCTGGTATAATTTATTTTGATTCCACAACTTTGAAAGAATATTGACGGTTTCAGATTTCAAGTTGTTTCCAAGTCCAATTTCTTTTGCAATGTTAATTCACATATATCACATGTATATTATATAAGTTGTAGCTGTTCCAGCTTGCCTTTTATGAAACGTCTCCTTGAGAGTTGAGACTCCTTATTTGTGGTTTGATCTTGTTGTACCAAATGAGACATTATTAGGCCTCTAGGGTTGGTCTATGATCTAACCAGTTTTCTGAGGGTTCAATTGTCTAATAGTGAGACATCTGTGATATACTTTGCTTGGAATTGTTTACTTGAGAGCATCATTTGTTGCTACAGAACTGATTTCCATCTCTCAGCATTTTTCTGAGGGTTGTTATGAAACTTCTTGTGACTCCTTATGTGTGCTTTGAATTTGTTGTACCCGATGAGGAAACTCATGCATTGCAAGTGCCGTATGACATTTACTAGGCCTCAAGGCTTGGTCTATGATCTAACCAGTTTTCTGAGGGTTTTATTGTCTAACTGTGAGACCTTTGTTGTGTATTTATTTGGAATTGTCTACTTGGGAACATCATTTGTTTCTACAGAGTAAAAATCCATCTCTCATGCAGTTTTTGAGAGTTTTTTTTTAATAAAACTTCCCCTTGTGGCTCCTTATATGTGTTTTGATCTTGTTGTATCCGATGAGGAAACTCACGCATTGCAAATGCCTTATGACATTACTAGGCCTCAAAGGCATGGTCTATGATCTAACCAGTTTTCGGAGGGTTTTATTGTCTAATTGCAAGACCTTTGTTGTGTATTTTACTGGAATTGTCTACTTGGGAACATCATTTGTTTCTGCAGAGTACTTTTCCATCTCTCATGCAGTTTTTGATGCTTTTATGAAACTTCTCCTGGTGGCTCCTTATTTGTGTTTTGATCTTGTTGTACCCAATGAGGAAACACATGCATTGCAAGTGCCGTATGACATTTACTAGGCCTCAATGCCTGGTCTATGATCTAACCAGTTTTCTGAGGGTTTTGTTGTCCAACTGCGAGACCTTTGTAATGTATTTCACTTGGAATTGTCTACTTGGGAACATCATTTGTTCCTACAGAGTTTTTTTTCCATCTCTCATGCAGTTTTTTAGGTTCTTTTATGGAACTTCTCCTTGTGGCTCCACATTTGTGTTTTGATCTGGTTGTACCCAATGATGAAACTCATGCATTGCAAGTGCCGTATGACATTACTAGGCCTTAAGGCTTGGTCTATGATCTAACTAGTTTTCTGAGGGTTTTATTGTCAAACTGTAAGAACTTTGTACTGGACTGTTTTGGAATGTCTACTCGAGACTTGAGAGAATCATTTGTTACTACAGAGTTTTCCATCTCATGCAAATTTTAATTCTAAATCTCAACCACTTCCTAGTGTGTTTTAAAAAGAATACAGCTAAGGCTTCTTGATTGGTATGCGACCCAATGAGGAAACTCGTGCATTGCAAGTGCCGTATGACATTACTAGGCCTCAAGGACCACAGATTTACTACTTCAGATCGTTATTAATTGTTCCTGCAGAATTGCTGTTCATCTCATACCTATTGGACCACAGATTTACTACTGGTACCATCATCTATAAACTTTTAACCAAGCAAATTCTGGATGCTATCGGTCTATGTTGATGCATTTCTAGGTTGTTCAATTCAGCAAAGGCAGGGTTCAGAACATGCACCGGAATTAGGCTGGTTGTGGTGCTTCCTCAGGGTCAGGGCAGCCAAACTTGAGCAAACCTGCAGCAGTACTCCTGCGTTGCCGGTTGCGTTGGACAAGTTCTTGTAGGGTTCCGGATGGGCCACTGTTCATAGCACTTTCCTGCCACCGCCTCTCTCGAACTCCCTGATGCTGTACCTAATGATCTTTAGGTTAGCCTGTCAGGCTGATTGCACGCAAGCTGATTTAGCTAGCTCATCGATGTGTATGTATGTACCTGTCGAATCATTATGCGAGTAGTCTTTCTATTACTGTTTGCTCTTTAACTTGAATCCTGTGCCCGATTGTTTGGAGTCAATTAATGGTGTTGTCATGTCCAATTTGTTATTTTGCATTGTTGTAGAAAATAGCCCTAGAGTGCACGTTGGTATCAACAGCTAGTAGTCCATATATCTGTTTAAATTCTGAATGATATCGCTCTATGTTGATGCGTTTTTAGGTTCTTGAATTCAGCAAAGGCAGGCTTCAGAACTTGCACCGGAAGAATGGATTGGGTGCGGTGCTTCCTCAGGGTCTGGGAAGCCAGACTTCATTTGCCTTGGCAAGCAAACTTGCGCCATTAGAACAAATATGGGTGCAAGAGTCTGTCCTCGACTCGTGGTACGAGGAGTCAAACCTGTGAATCCTGTGTCCGATTGTCATGTCCAATTTTTGATTTTGCGTTGTTGAAGAAAATAGCCCTAGAGCACGTTGGTATCTATCAACAGCTTGTACATCTTTGGATTTTTCCTGTTTAGCCTATTTGGACTATTTCGTGATACAAAACGTATTCATTTGTTGTGTCGTTTGTGTATTCTGGCATAGCTCACGTCCTTGCTCCCAGAACAAGGTCCCAAAGTCCACTATTTTTTTTATCTGCAATGAGGCGAATCAGGTGAGGATTCCCAAGAAAAGCATAAGCTGAGCTGTCTGTCTCCCTTGTGGTAGCAGGCGGACCAGGCAAAAATTGTCGTCGATGCAGCGACAAATTTGGAGCAATTTGAAAGGGAATCCTATGCTTTGAAAGGGAATCCTAGAGAGCTGAATATTCTTGTTGTAAACGTCCATTTTTGCGTCTGTCCATTAGCGCGTGTGCAAGAAACAGTCTTACGCCTCCTCCTGTTTGTTGTTTCTCACAACACAGAATTAGCAGCAGTAGTAGATGTTAGCTGTTGCGTCAAGTCTGCCGCTCTGTCTGGCTCACAGCCTGCTAAATGCTAATAGCTAGCTGCTCCATCAGGCAGAAGCTTTCTTGGCTTCTTTGCCAAATGGTGATGGGCCAGAGTAACTACATCATAAGCATCACACTTAAAGAAACCGTCTGCAATTAAAGCGTCGTTTTGAAAAAGGATGTGCGCGCACAGCTCAGTAAAGCTCCCAAGCCAAAAGGAAACCGAGCTTTATGTCATCCGAAAGAAGCAAAGACGCATAAGTTCCCGCACTATGAGAGGTCAGTGTGAAGGGACAGATGCAGCACTGAAAGGCTCTCAAACTTTTGCAAACAGTTTAATCGACGGAGCACCTGATGTTAACTTAACTACCGAGCTCTGAACCCAGCCACTTGCTACTAGAATCTGAGTGTGCTCCGCATTGCCAAAACTCTTTCACATTTTAATGGTAAAGAATTATAGTAAGTTGCAAAGGACAACATGACTACAGAAGGATGTTAAAAATAATAGGAATAGAGAGAGGATAAGGTGGTGAGGTCAGGCAGGGAAAAGAGTGGTGGCCACTCATCAGGGCAGCACCACTATGAAAGATTTTCAGTGCAGCATTGGGAAAGAAAGATTGTTCATCTGAAAAGATTTTTCCTCATTGCAGCAGCGACAGGCCCACAGCCGAGCGGAGCTGGAGTTCCATCAAGTGTTGGGATTATTTTTTATGGTTGCTGACTGCATGGCTAACTAACTGGTACAAGTGGTTAGATTAATCTGTATTTTCGGTATCAAATGCAGTTTGACTAGCCGTCCATTTGGTTCTTTTATTAATTATGCAAGGCACTTGATGCTTGAGACAACATGTTAGGAAGAGGTCCTTGCAATACTTTTAGCAAGGGGTGTGGACAACAAAGTCTTGATTTTTTCGCGGCAGACCTGTTAAAAAAATTGAATTCCATGAAACTAGGAAATAGATGGAGTATTTTTCTACTGAAATTTGCAAGTAATTTATCAAAAAAGAACAGGCCATGGGGTTGGGTTCACAACCTCCCCTATCACGGAGCCACACTCCAACTCCAAAAAATACTCCTACTTGCACATATCTTTATCAGATGACACTTACATTAGATGTTCTTCTGAACGTCCCCACACATCAAATGTGCAATTACTGAAGAGAGAAATATTTCTTCGAATTGAATACATGTATGGAAGTTGAGAGAATGGTGAATAATATCACCCAGTTTCCGTTATTTTGTATATATGAGTCTCTAATTTAGTGCAGGAGCAGGACATCCAAGCATTCCCAGTAAAAACGAGTTCAATTAAATGCACATATTTGTTGCCGACTCTGATTCTTGATGCTTCCCGGCTTTAACAATTCACAAGTTGCTAGTTACTCAACGAAATACTTATGGAGAAGACAACTGTCTATAATTTTTATGAATGGAAATACAACAACTGAGCACCATTCCTTCATTCTAATTCCTACAAATTTTGTGGAACGAACAGCAAGGAACAACAGTTACTAGTGCCAAAGTACTGAAGTACATTTGTCAACATTTTGAGCCTTACACTGTTGTGCATTGTTTATGGATTCCCTAAAAGTACACCCGGCCGTTTTGATCTTTAGTTGAACTGCATAAAAATATTTGTGGTTTCCAATGACAATCGCACTTGATTTAGCCTAGTTGTACCTACCAAGAGTTCTATAGAAACCAAAAGCAGATAAAATGGAAGCAACTTGCGATATGTAAAATCACCACCACCACCACCACCACTAATGGTGGCCATCAAAAGAGAAATAACAAGAACAGGATTCTGTTGCAAAGGTTGCTGATACTGTATCTCTCCAGTTTAAAAGATTCTGTCTGCGCCCTTTTCCACTACACAATGCAACTGCTGTTTAGTTTTGTCTGGTCAAAAGAAGGAATTAAATATGGGGCTTGGCAAGATGGCCCCATATTTGCAGCTATGAAGTGCATGGCTTCTTTTGATCTTTTATGTACTGGTAAAGCGGCAAGTGCTCAGCGCACAACGGCACAAGCGTTCACCTGAGGAGTGCTTGTATTATTATTATTTAGAAATAAAGTTTCATAAAATTCAAAGTACTGATGTGGTGGCTGCTAATGGTTAGATGACACTAGGAGCTTGTACTATCTCGTTTAAATTTGTTCTTATCCAGACGAATTGGTGCTACTTGATGTCAGTGATGATTTTAGAGTAACCCATTATTGTCACCACGGTCAAGAAAATTTAAATGATATATTGTCTATTTCCCTTGGTGGTTACAAACCCTCTTTTATCCTTGGCTTAGTCTTAGGGGCTCTTTGATTCGCATGATTCTAAAAAATTATAAATAGGAAAAATGTAAGATTGCAATGTCATGTCGACTCCAATCCTACATGATTTTATATGCATCAAAGTTTATATGATTTTATCACAGAAAAAGCTAAAGATTTTGAAAAGGCGGTTTGAGTGGATCTTAGATTTCCTATGGAATCTAGTGCAAAGGATTCCATATGAAAATTTCCCATGAGATTCAATACTACAAATCAAACAACCACATAGAAATAAAATATTAGGATTTAAACCATCCAAATTTTCTACGCAAAATCATTTGAATCAAATAGACCCTTGGTACTCGTGTATTTTACACTTGAACTCACATCTATCTACATGGGAAAATTTATGCCGGAAAGAACTCGGAAGTGTGTCTGGTCAAAGCCACATCCAAAGAAGAAAGGGGAATATATTCTCGCCATCTGTGAGATGCTCATTCATCATTTTCCCACTTTTCTTTTAAAAAATGATGCAAATTTTATAAAATAATTGGAATGCAAATTTAAAAATATTCCGAGACCGTGTCTTATATTACTTTCTAAGATAACATTACAATATTTTCAAATGTCCAAGTGCAAGCATTTATTTCAAAATTTAGAAATCGTAGTTTTATGTAAAAATGGTAAAAGTGAAAAAAATAATGGAAATTACTATTTATATCACTACAAATATCTAACATTCTCAGACTTAGTATTACCATGATTTAACAGCCGCAGTGGTAAGAACATTTGAATAGTTTGTGATTAATAATAAGGGAGCAATTATTTTGCAGTGAGCGTTCATAGCCTTTAGGTGTAGATCTTCTCATCCCTTTGTAGGTACCGGAACCTGGTATTTAATTGAGCGGTTCTTAGCGTCCACTTAGACATAGTTATTTCTCCGTCGCTTGAGAAATAGCAAAACATTAATAATAACATCTAGAAATTATTTATTTTGTGAAGTCTACCATTTGTATACATGAAACCTTTTTAGAACAACATACATAAAAACTTTGACTACTTTCACTAACAACAGTGCAAAAACAAAACACGGCTGATGGAAGAATGCAAAAAAGATTGTTGGTGAAATGAAAGTGTAAATTCCAAAATGGACCGAGTATACAATAGAATTTTTTGGGGCCCAAAAAAAAAACTCTGCAGACTAACGAGTTGAAGTAGATAAAAATCAGGATTTCAGGTTTCAGCTTTAAGTCTGTAACGTGGTGATTTTTAAAATCTGGTTCAACATGTCATTTCGAACAACATGGCCTACAAAAGGAATTTACTCAATAATGAGAAAATACCCTATTAAGAAATTATCTGACTAATTCATAGATTAGTACTCTTATAACGAGAGTATCTTTTAATCCAAATATAATTACATACATTTTAGACAGGATTATATTGAGGCTTAGCACCATGATTAATGGACTCCTGCGCACGTTCATCTACTCGTTGTGCACTGACTTGACGCGCCATCCGACTAGTTGAGCACTACTCTGTACCAGCCGCTTAATTAGCTGTTTTTTCTTTAAACTTAATTAGCTGTCAGTTAGCATGAACACGCAGTGTATGTAGATTGCCGTACTATGCAGTGTTCCGAGGAAAGTGTGTAGGCCACACTCCATTTAATTACTAACTGTCCGTCTACATGGACAAACGTGTCGAATGTCGTTTGTTTTGTTGGTTTCATTTTATGACTGCATAATCAATGGGAAATAGAGGTGTGAACAGTGGAGACTTCTGTGGGATCATTGATCATGCATGTTCCAGTGGGGCCATTTTCATAAATTTGCATATCTGTACGTAAATCCCAATTCTTCGCTTATAACTTGTTTGGAAATGAAATGATGCCATAAAATGACAGGGTAAGCGATAGAAATTTGCGGAAATTTTAAATGAAAAATGACATGTCAATTTCATGATAGACAAACAGGTTAGGTATAAAATCACAAATAAATTTCATGATTCCGGCTTAAAATGATGGCTACCAAAATACCTCATAATGTAAAATATCCGGGAGGTGGCCAGTCGCCAGACACTATCCCCTGGAATCCCCTGGAAGTAGACCAACTCTGAAATCTACACGACGACTTGGTCCTACAGGTGCCAATCCTTGAGCTCAACGCAGCCGTTCAACCCTTGAAGATTCGAACCTGATTTGCGAGGGTTCAACTTGAGCTCACATCCACCATGAGACGGTGCTACACCTTCGTCACAATTGTTTCTATGGCGGCGGTTTAGGAGAGGGTGATCCAATGGAGCGACTGGCATGCAGGTTCTGAACCCTAATTCAGCTACGCCCAACTTTAGGGCATGGTGGAACCAATCCATCACAAGTCTGTCAATGACAGAGAGACGGAACACCATTTAATCACCATCTACATCATTTTTGAAGTTTTTTGTAATGTTGTACGCCCATAGGCATACATTACGTGTATTCCTAATAATAAGAATACATAGTTGATACACATACAAGTTTCATAAAACTAGGAGGATACAACTGGTTGTACTGCTGCATACCACTCTCGCCGCAACTACCAAGCATCCATGTCCTTCGCCGTCGCTGTAAAATAAGGGCACCAGCAGCTGGTCCACACCTTGGCGCTGGAAAAACTAACCATGAGGTCTTAATGAGCCGCGATAGCCACCAGCCCCACAAGGCTGAATCTATGCCGATAAAAAATATTGTCCGGACGAGCCCTGTGAGTCTCTTTAACGCCGGATCCGGGGACAATGGCACCTGTGCCCCTCATCGGGTAGCAGGATCCCCCACCGTCTTCCGCAAATCTGCAATAGTCAACACCGCCGCACTCCAAGAGCGACTCATCCCCGACGCCCCGCCAAGACGCAACGCCACATCGAAGTCTCTCCAATAGTTTGGACTCCATAAACCTCTAGCCGCGCTACCAACACCTCCGACGAGCAGGTGCACAGGCTAGGAGACCATTATTCCTACTAGCACCATCAGCATCTGCCCCACCATGACGCCAACGGAAGAAACACCTCTGACGAGCAGGTGCTAAATTTTTAGATAGATATACTACAACATTATTAAACGATATAGGGCCACAAGAGAAATCACAATTAACTCATTAAGTACTAACTCTGCTCAATTTTAGGTGGTGTTCTAGCCATTGAGCTCTTAGGATTGAGAACCAACTGAAAAGTTCACCATGGCCTAATAGGTAGACACACAATTTATGCTACAAAGATTATTACAACATCATGGTGCTCCATTCAATACATGTTTGGCAGTGTGGGCTAATTTCGAATATCACCAAATGAGTTTGGGCCTCTTGGAGCCCATTTTTTCTTAGGGTTTTCTATTTCTGTGCCCCTGGTTACTTAGTTGTACTCATTCATCCCCACACTCTTAACTTTTGCTTACTTTTCACCACTCTCTTGTCCGAAACCCTCAGAAATGCTCACACCGGAGGATGTCATCGGGTCAATGGTTTAACCGTTAACTGCTGACGAGTGGGGCCGCACATGTCATGAATTTAATCTTTTCATAAACAAATTTTAGAAAATAGAAAAGAAGAGATATGACATCATCACGGAATCACCAATGGCTGCCACGGCGAGGCACTGGTTCGTCGCCGTTCCCGGCCTCCCTCGACTAACCGAGAGCACAACAGGCTGATTCGTGGTACCCTCTCTCTCCCCGCTGAGTTTTGCTTCCCCGGATGATCGGGGTAGACCGAATCGGGGTCGTCTTCCCTGTGGCCGTCGGCCGCTCGCCGAGCTCCTCCGGTCGCAATCGACCTCCTCCGTAACCTATCGACCTCTCTGTGGAGGCGTTCACGACGAGGCATCCTGCGCCGAGCTCCTCCGGTTGCAGTCGATCCCCACGCTGGCGCGGACTATGACGCGGAGCCGGACGCACGCCGCCTCAAAATTCCCGCGACAGCCGTGTGGCCCCGCGCTCCACCAGCGCGTTCACAGCAGCAGCTCCAGTGACCCGGCGAACCTTGCGGCAGAGGTGCCCGGCCGCTTTGGTTAGGGACGCCGGAGTTCCGGGACACCTCAGTTTCGATGAGCGGGAATGTCAGGGACGCTGCAGTTCCGGTGAGCTCGGGAGCCGCGGGCCACGCATAGAGGAGGTGACGGAGCGGCGTCGCCTAGGCCAGATCCTTGCAGAATCCAGCTCCCGCGCTTGCCGGAACGAGCTGCGAGAGCTCGCCTGAATTCAGGCTCGCCGTCCGTGATTCAGGCTCGCCTGAGCTCGCATGAAACGGGGTAGTTTTACACAGAACCCCGTGGAGGTTTAGGAACGTCGTGATTTTATAGAGAAATTCCTGGAGTTTCAGAAAATGGTGGGTTATCACAGTTTTGCCCTCGACGGGTTATGAGAGAGTCAACTGGGTTACGTGGTCAACGAGGTTATTAGGGTTATGCTAGGGTATGGCCTAAACTTTGCATCCCTTGTTGAAATGATTCAAAATTTTGCACACGCGAGTACAATGCAATTGCGCACAATATTGACCTAGGTACAAAGATGGATTTTTTGGCACTAAAAACCCATTTTTCATTTTTTTCAGTGCTAAAACTGTCTTTTTTGTGAAGCAACTACCAAAACGGCTCCCCGAAAGCGGAACACCCCAAGGTATAAAAAAATATACCACTTTCTAAGTACATATGACTCCGGGTTTGAATATAAAAACATTCCTAGGTATTTCTCATATTTGAAAGAAGTTTCTGCCGATTTCGCTGGAAGTGGGTACGATTTGAACTACAAGTGTCACAAATATTGCTCATGATTTTTTGAAAAAAAATCACTTTTAGATCCACAATATGTACTTTCTTTGGAGATCTTTGGCACTTTTTTTTGGAATGGAGGCACGGTTTGAAGGAGATATGCCCTAGAGGCAATTAATAAAGATATTTTATTTGTCATATCTCGATTGTTCATAATACGTTTTATACCATGCTATAACTGTATTAAGCAGAAACATTAATACACGTGTGGTATGTAAACAACCAGGTCCCTAGTAGCCTCTTTACTAGTCCATTGAGATCAACAGGTGATCAAGATTTCCTGATCATGGACTTGGACGTCAATTGATAATGGAGTCACATCATTAGGTGAATGATATGATGGACGCACACCCAATATATGTAGGACCTAGTACTCACGCCTTTGACAGTGAGATCATATTTAATTGCAATTTCTGGAAGGTATTTTGATTGTATCAAACGTCACTCCTTATATAGGATGACAATAAAGATGTCCCTCTCGGGTATGCGAAAGAAATATGTTGAGGCGTATGATCAAGAGCGGGATTTTCCAAATTCACATAGCATGATAGATACTCTGGGCCCACTCGGTGAGATTACATCAATGAGCTTGCAAGCATGTGACTAGGTTACGAGGATGTAATATCACAGACGAGTAAAGATAGTATTGTCAGGTAACAGGACTAAGCTCGGTAACATGATGCCGGAGATCGAGTTTCGGACAAACTAATTATCGCCAGGCAAAAGGTATGAGACTTGACGTCTAAGGTTCAAACGACAAAAATATTCGTGGTCACACAGGGACTGTCATGGATTGTATCCAGATCCCCTTGATAGTCATTGATCGGAGAACGGGTCTTGATCATGTCTGGAGTGATCCCGAACCGTAGGGTGGCACACTTAAGGGTAAGCGATATTTTTATAAGATTGGATATCGAAGAGAAAATAGAGAAGGGTTCTGGAATGGTTCTGGGACATATCTGACGAAGTTCGGGGGCCGACGAAATAGTTTTCGGAGCCGGAATGAATTAGATAATATGTATTTAATATTAATTAGTGTAATTAATAGTTAAATATTTTTTTATTTATTTAATTTAGAATTTTTAAAGTCATCCCACCTTAAATGGGCCTCTCCCATGGGGAGAAGGCCCATGGGGGGAAATTCCCCCCTTGAAGGAGGCGCACCAAGGGAGGAGGCCTAGTTGGGCCACATGGGGCCCACCTAGGGCCGGCGGCTCCCCTTGGCCAGTCGCACCATGTGGGAATAGTCCCACATGGCTAAGCCAAGGGGTTTTGCAGCCCTCCTCCTCCTATAAATAGGGATGCCCCCTTGCATTTGAAAAGTGCACCATCCTCTCTCTTTCTCTCCTATCTCAAGCGTGGTTCCGCAAATGGAGCTGTGTACGGGTTTGAGAGAGTTCTCTCCACCATACGCAGACCGCCGTGCTGCTGGGTCCAAGTCTTCCGCTTCCGCTGCTCGTCAGGGTCGGAGCCCGGAGGTCGTCGTCTGCACCGTACGTGTGTAGAGCACGAGGTGCTGCACGTGTGGCACTTGGTGGAGTTCGTCTTCACCACTTTGAGGTTGGCGCCGCCGTCGTCTTCGTCGTCCGTCTTCATCACGCGTCGTCATCGAAACAGATCTTTTGATTGTCGACGCTTACGGTCTATAAGGGTATGTACACCGTTCCCTATGTTACTTTATATCTGCATAGTAATAGATCCTGGCTTTTTCGGTTATCGTTGTTAAGAAAATTTTGTTTTCTACCTACGATTCCCTTCAGTGGTATCAGAACCTATCTATGCGTAGATATAGCTGTACGGTTTTAGAACTCATGTTTATAAGGGCATCGTTCTTATAGTTGTTACCCTCTCGTGTGCACTTGCTTTTGCTGTCAGCATTGAGTTGATGAATCGGCCCGGACCGACTTTACGCGTACGCTTACGCGAGACTGGTTCCACACCTGACATACGGCTTGTACCGTATTTGTGGCTGGCAGGTGTTTGTCTCTCTCTCAATAGAGGGTCTTTGCATTTTCAATGGAGGGCCCGAAAGGGATAAAAAACATACAACTGTCGGATCGTTGTTGTGGTTGTAGGTTCGTAGGTATGAAGCGGTTCTATTTACGAAAGCCCCTAAGCCACGCAAAATATGCAAAAGATAAAGTAGAAAGCGTCAAACTTTATTTTGCAGGGGCAATGTGATATAGTCACGGTAAGTTTAGTAAATTGTTTATAAACTGTGGGCGCGAAGAAGACCGTTGGCGCAAGGATCATATCAAGTCGCATTACATTTGATGTTATGTTATTGTGTGCATCTTATATTGTGTGTATATATATATATATGTGTTATATATTAGTTACACGGCGGTAGTAATATAAGATGATCCCTCCAAAATACCATATAGTGTTCTCCCTTTAACGTGCACCACCGAAAGTTCTACGTTATGAGGCAGGCCGTGACGATCATACAGTGGGTGTAAGACATGTTTGCACACGCGAATACACTGAAGGTTATTATGGCGTGCCTAGCATGTACAGACATGGCCTCGGAATACAGTGACCAAAAGGTTAAGCACGAGTCACATAGACGTTGTGATTGACATGGCGATGTCTACCTTTAAAGTTGTGCTATCAGCCGTGACGATCAGGGGTAGTATGATGGATTAAGATAGTGTAATCACTAAAACGATGCGAGGGATGTTCGTTTTGAATGGGAGTTCTGGTAGTTTTATTTTATTAAAACTTGAACTCATATTTATTATGAACAAAGTCTTTATATTTTGCAAAACCTTTGTAGATAATAACCTGTTGATAGACCTTTTAAACTTAGACGCGTTCCTGCGATTGAGAAACTTTAAAAAAAGGTTGGGTCCAAACTTCATAGTTTTATACCGTAGCTTGAGGATACTCCTTGTTCATAAAATCGGAGATTCCGCTAACAAAAGGATAAGTTGGATTATCAAGTTTTTGTGCGGATAATTTCATCATAGTCCAGTGTATGCTATGATCTCTGCCATAGAGAATGAACTATGACTGCGTATTGACAGATCGCGAACATTTGGAATGGTTGCTGAGATAGATGATCTGTATGCACCGTAAATCAGGTTTTCTTCTCGATCAAGATGGAAGAGAACACTCGCATTAAAAGAGCATGTGGCAGTCATACTTGATGACATTGGTCATACTTGATGGCATTGAGACGCCTCGCTCAGCTCGATCACTGGATGACAGACAACGTTGCTGGATGCAAATGTTTTGTCATAGACTATGTCATACAAGGGGAATCGTTCACCTTCATGAATTCTTGATTGAGTTGAAGAATCAATAAGATGAAACCGAACGCCGGGAAGGCATCAATGATGATGGTGTATATATGATATATGCGTTATGAATGTTTTACCTAAACAAGTACTCGATGCAGTGACTAAGTTTCGATACTAGTCATCGTTTATGAAACAAGATTTTCTGCTTGAGTGGCTTGGAAGGATGGAGAGACAAAGTGTGTTGATGATGGCAAGCAATATGTTATGATGGCCATAGACATTCTCTCTCGACATCTGCCACTTGGATTAATTTGGATTTGAACAAATTCCTTTTGATCGCTTGTTAGCATGATCATTATAAGTGTGTCTTGCCTCTAGCGAGACAATCATTCATATTTGTTAGTGACAAATCGTTGTCGTACATTTATGAGTGATGTCTTTAATGTTCATACACCGATTATGAATGGAATGTTCTTATGTGAATCTAGACGGTAGTAGCTCCCACATTTATAACATTAATGCCAAAGGATACAAACTTAGTAATGACACCACATTCTTCTGACACTAACGTTTCGAGTCATGTCAAAGTTATAAGCATAAAGAAGGTCCATTTTGATGGATCTCCGATTCTTTAGATTTCGATCTTATGACACTTGCAAAATAACTAAGACACCGTTTTCTGGAAACGGGCATCTAACTTGTTGAGAATCATGCATATGGATGTGTGTGGATCAATGAAGTATTTTAACGTATAGTGGAAATCTTTATTTCGTATACTTCACGAATTATTTGAGTAGATATATGGATATCCACTTAATGAAACGTTGGTTCGAAAAGTTTGATAAGATCAAGCAAGTTCGGAGTGAAGTAAGAAAAATAAACTTAACAAGAAAATCAAATTCCTGCGATACAGATCAAGGAAACAAGGATTTGAGTTATGAGTTTGGCATATCATTGAAAGACTTGTGAAAAGTTCCACAAATTACGCCGCATGGAACACCACAATATTATGGTGTGTTAGGACGTCGTAATCACACTCTATTGGATAGTGTGTGGTAAATAAAATCTCTTATCGAATTATTGTGATTATTGAAGTCATATGGTAGAAACAAAACATTCACGTTAGATAATAGGGAAGCCATCTAAATCCATGGAGGCAATACCATATGAGTGATGGCATGTCTTTTAGCCTAGATTGTCATTTCGATATTTTAGTGTTTTGATATGATCAAACCTAAAACGGATAAATTCATCTTTGTAGTGTATCTAAGAAATCTGTTGGATACATTTCTCACGACAAAGGCAAATTTGTTGCTGGAACTACAGAGAAGCGATGGTGAACCTAAGTCTGAGAAATGGCTATGAGCAATATACATAATCCGAGATAAAATCCATGTACAATTACCAAGTAATGACTTGGGTAAATATTCTTGATGGCCTCCAGGCCATTGAGAGTAAATGGAATTTTATGACAAAATAGACGCTAACAGAAAGGCAACCGTCTATAAGGATCGATTTGTCACAGAACAGTTTTGACAAATTCAAGAGTTGACCACAACAAGATTTTGTCTGAAGTGGCGATGCGTAAGTCTGTTTAGGATTGTTCTAGTAATTA
This sequence comes from Poa pratensis, assembly GCA_947311845.1. NCBI lineage: Eukaryota > Viridiplantae > Streptophyta > Magnoliopsida > Poales > Poaceae > Poa > Poa pratensis. The sequence continues at coordinate 37,377,849 of CAMZMU010000049.1, forward strand.
TTTTCAATTGAGAAATTGATGGATGTATAAAGAAACTGTGTTCCCTAATGACAACATTAAGGAAGAGTTGTAATCGGTACAACAAGTAGGTTTTGTTGATACTAAGGATGCTAGACATGTATGCAAAATTCAGCTTTCCATTCATGGGCTAAAGCAAGCATATATGAGCTGGAATCTTCACTTTGATAATGTGATCAAAGGATTTTGGAGTCGTCCAAAATAGTTGAAGAAACCTGCATTTACAAAGAAGTGAGTGGGAGCTAAGTAGCTTTTCTTGATCTTATATGTGAATGGTATATTTGAGTGGGAGATAAAGGAAATTCCCTGGTCTTATATGCGGAAGGCATATTTGAGTGGGAGCTAGGTGTCATTCCAAACTTTATATGTAATGACAAATTGAGAATGATACAGATCCTCTAGTAAAGTATAAATGATTATTTAAGTGATTAAATTTTCTATGAATGAAGCTAAGAGTGTTATGCTTTCGATCTATAATTTATATAGATCAAGAGGGCTTAATAACATTAGGTCGGAATATTTTCCTAGGTTAAGATTCTGAAGTGTTTCAGAATAGAACAAGCAAAGAAAAAGGTTCTCGCTCGTATGACTAGGTAAAATATTAAGTTTATCTTGGCATTTCAGCGATGGCAAATGATTGAAAAGGATGTCTGACATCCTCTATGCCTCAGCCATAGATTCTATCATACTGAAAGCTCGACTTGGTGTGACCCAAGTTCTTGGATGACGAACGGGTTCTAGAGTGATCCCTAGGTGGATCAATGAACAAATGTTAAGGATATCCTTCAGTGTCTAAAGAGAACTGAGGATATGTTTTCTGGTATGGGGTAAGAGTGAAAAGACAACTTGCTGTAAAAGGGTTACGATGATGCAAGTTATGACACTGACCCATACGACTAGAAATCTCATACAGGAGAAGTCCTTTGTTTTTCGAAGAATGACATGGTTAGCTTGCAAAGTTTCATATGAATGCACTGTCGCATAATCTACATAGGTATAGGAATATATGGCTACTTCAGAAGTAGCAAGTGTGATTGGACTGAGCGGTTTTCCCGAGCGTGCATGGTTTCCCTTAATAGATCTCTTAGACTTTTAAGGCCCATTCTACGCGAAGTTTCGAGTCTCACTCCATCGAGAAATATATATTCCACCGTTATCATAAGATACAGGATGATGTCAAACTAGGTGACATAGAAGTGTTGCAAAGCACATACAGATCTCAATGTGGGAGATTTGTTGACTAAATTCCTCTTCCACGAGACAAGCATGATACCAAGTTACTATCGGTGTTAAGCTTTTACCAAGATGTAAACTAGATTAAATTGTACTCTAGTGCAAGTGGGAGACTGAAAGAGATATGCACTAGAGGCAATTAATAAAGATATTTTATTTGTCATATCTCGATTGTTCATAATACGTTTTATACCATGCAATAACTATATTAAGCGGAAACATTAATACATGTGTGGTATGTAAACAACCAGGTCCCTAGTAGCCTCTTTACTAGTCCATTGAGATCAACAGATGATCAAGGTTTCCTGATCATGGACTTGGACGTCACTCCTTATATAGGATGACAATAAAGATGTCCGGCCCTCTCGGGTATCCGAAAGAAATATGTTGAGGCGTATGATCAAGAGCGGGATTTGCCAAATCTACATAGCAGGATAGATACTCTGGGCCCACTCGGTGAGATTACATCAATGAGCTTGCAAGCATGTGACTAGGTCACGAGGATGTAATATCACAGACGAGTAAAGATAGTATTGTAAGGTAACATGACTAAGCTCGGTATCATGATGTCGGAGATCGAGTTTCGGACAAACTAAGTATCGCTAGGCAAATGGTATGAGACTTGACGTCTAAGGTTCAAACGACAAAGATATTCGTGGACACACAAGGACTATCATGGATTGTATCAAGATCCCCCTGATAGTCATTGATCGGAGAACGGGTCTCGATCATGTCTGGAGTGATCCCGAACCGTAGGGTGGCAAACTTAAGGGTAGGCGACGTTTTTATAAGATTGGATATCGAAGAGAAAATAGAGAAGGGTTCCAGAATGGTTCCGGGACATATCTGACGAAGTTCGGGGGCGACGAAATAGTTTTCGAAGCCAGAATAAATTAGATAATATGTATTTAATATTAATTAGTGTAATTAATAGTTAAATATATTTTTATTTATTTATTTTCGAATTTTTAAAGGCAGCCCACCTTAAATGGGCCTCTCCCATGGGGAGAAGGCCCATGGGGGGAAATTCCCCCCTTGAAGGGGGCGCACCAAGGGAGGAGGCCTAGGTGGGCCACATGGGGCCCACCTAGGGCCGGGGGCTCCCCTTGGCCAGCCGCACCATGTGGGAATAGTCCCACATGGCTAAGCCAAGGGGTTTTGCAGCCCTCCTCCTCCTTTAAATAGGGATGCCCCCTTGCATTTGAAAAGTGCACCATCCTCTCGCTTTCTCTCCTACCTCAAGCGTGGTTCCGCAAATGGAGTTGTGTACGGGTTTGAGAGAGTTCTCTCCACCATACGCAGACCACCGTGTTGCTGGGTCCAAGTCTTCCGCTTCCGCTGCTCGTCAGGGTCGGAGCCCAGAGGTCGTCGTCTGCACCGTACGCGTGTAGAGCTACGAGGTGCTGCACGTGTGGCACTTGGTGGAGTTCGTCTTCACCACCTTGAGGTCGGTGCCGCCGTCGTATTCGCCGTCCGTCTTCATCACGCGTCGTCATCGAAACAGATATTTTGATCGTCGACGCTTACGGTCTACAAGGGTATGTACACCGTTCCCTCCATTACTTTATATCTGCATAGTAATAGATCCTGATTTTTTCGATTATCGTTGTTAAGAAAGAAAAAAATCTGCCTACGATTCCCTTGACTGTTAGGTTTAGGTTTTGGATTAGGGTTTACGGTCAGGGTTTAGGGCTAGGGTTAGGCACAACTAATTCAAAAAAATCAAAAAATGGGAAACCTTCGCGTGACGTCCTCTTATGTGACCTACCACCTAGAAAAAATAACAAACATGGGGTATGGAAGTTTTTGTGAAAAAACATTCTCAGAAATGAGCTACGAGGTACAAAGATGTATGGCTTTTGACTCAAATGAGCAAGGTCATGGGCTTAACCATGACATAGTTTTTCGAAATGAGGCGATATTTCACACGGTCATGTATATTGGATGGAGAAAAGTGTTAAAGAAGGGATTTTTCATTTCCATTTTACCAAAAACCCATTTTCATTTTTTTTATGTGCCGAAAATGGCTTTTTTCATGAAGCAACTACCAAAACAGCTTCCCGAAAGCGAAACACCGCAAGGTACAAAACAATTAGACCACCTTTTAAGTACATATCACATATTTATTTAATCTGAAAACATTCCTAGGTATTCCTCATATGTTACAGAAGTTCCTGTCGATTTCGTTGAAAGTGGGTCCGATTTGAACTACGAGTGTCGCAAATTTTGCTCGTGATTTTTTGAAAAAATCATTTTTAGATCCACACTGTACTTTCTTTAGAGATCTTTGGCACTTTTTGTTGGAACGGAGGTACGGTTAGGTTTAGGTTTGGGATTAGGGTTTACGATCAGGGTTTAGGGCTAGGGTTAGGCACAACTAATTCAAAAAAAATCAAAAAATGGGAAACCTTCGCGTGGTGTCCTCTTATGTGACCTACCACCTAGCAAAAATAACAAACATGGGGTATGGAAGTTTTTGTGAAATCTGTGAACCAAGTGGCTCCTCTTAAACCTACTTCTCTACCTAAATAGTGAACCAAGTGGGTAACAATAAGTAAGAAATAAAAAATGACATCTTCTAGAAGCCCTCTACCTAGTTGACAAGGTTTCACCCTCAGAAAAATTCATTTACCAACTCCAACATGGCAATGTCATTTGGATCAGAACAGTTTTTCACAAAATCTCAATAGAGCAAGTTCCAAACTAGCGAAACCTTACAACTAGAAAGTTGGAGTTTATCAAATTTGGCGCACAACCATATAAATATTGCTTCCAAATTCGTTGGGAATCGACCGGAACACGCTGATGCCGACATGGCCATGTCTAGAGCGTGCCCACAAGATGTTCGACAGAAATCCGACGGCGCCGCCCACTCGTGGTCGTCGGAGAAGCCCTCCCTCTCACGTCAAACCTTGCCCGTTAGGACCAGAGGCACGCGCGGAGCACGATAGACCAAACGGATAAGTAGGGGGAGGTCGGAAAGAGGTGAATCGAGCATGGCGGCCAGCGGCCGTAGGCGAGGAAGATGGCGTCGATCCCGACGTCTCAGTCCATCCCGGCTTGCGTGCTTCAGCGTGGAGGAAGAGGTGGACCAGGCGAAGCTCCCAGCGACACTGGTTCGTGCAGGGGCGGTCAGAATCCAGCCGTCTCCTTCAACTTCGGCCGTCGTGCTCCACGGATGAATTCTTCGCAGTCCGAGCTACATGGCCATACCTACATGCTCCTAGTGAGCTACGGGTCCTCTAGGACTCCTCCTCCCTTTCCTTAGTTTCCTAACTTGCCTTGCCGTCGCGAGCGCGAGCCTCCGTGCTCCGCCGCGGGGGCTTGTGGCTGCCGCTGCTCCGACGACCATTGGGTCGCGGCGCCGCCTCCTTTTGGTTCCACCCGTCCGTGCACGGTTTGCTCGCGTACTCGAGCTGGCCTGCGCGCCTCCTGCGTCGATTCCTTGATCGACAAGATGGATACTCCATTGATGACGTCACGGTGACGCCCTCCTCTCCTTTAGTTTTTTTATTCTGAAATCCAATTTTGAAAATATTAAATATATGACATGTGGGTCCCACTCGTCAGGAGTTAACGGTCAAACCATTGACTGACGGAAACGTCCAGTTTTAGGTTTTGTGAGGGTTTCAGACAAGAGAGTGGGAAAAAGTGAGGAAAAGTTTAGTGCGTGGGGACAAGTGAGCAAAGCTAAAGAACCAGGGGCACAGATTCAAAAAACCCTTTTCTTAAACAGAAGACATATTTTAATGTTTCAAAATAATTCTCAATTTACTTCCACAAGTAAATATACACTTGTGACTGTTCAAGATATCTTCCGATAAATCGGCCGATTTATCGCTTCACGGTGTCTGACCGATAAGATAAATCGGTCGATAAATCCCGCGATATGCCGATAAATCGGCTGATATGCCGATAATAAACCTGCCGATTTACTCCTTATCTTAGGTCGACCGATAAGTTTCCGATAAGCGATATCCCCAACATTGCTTGTGCTATATACTAATTTTTCAAATAAGCATGTTTATTTGAATTTCCACATACTAGGGAAAATATGTGATCTATAAATCTATTATAGATCCACATTTTTTGTACATATCACAAATGAAAATATCTTTCACATCAAGATGTGTGTGGTTTTTCTTAGTTTTTCCGAAACATAGAAATATGATTATTTTTCACCCTTGGGTCCCGGGGATTAATGCATATACCCACCCATATGTAAGACATACAATCACTTTGCTGCCCTCAGCACACTAAGTGACACACACGCTACGGTGTATCCCACTCGACTCGCACCTCATACTTTGCGTTGTGGGGAGAAGAGGCATGGCGTGGAGGCTCTATGTTGTGCGGAAGGAGAGGAATGGAGCGGATAGAGACGTGGGGAGTAGAGTGGATAGGGGAGATAAAGACGGCGCTAAGAGGTGTGTAGATAAATTTCAGATAAATGGTTAGTCTAAAATGTTATTGAACGTGATTTTAGTCTGGACCCTAAACTGATTAGATGGAGAGGTTTGAAGATGTCGTTGGAAGAGTCATCAGCTGTGACCGTGACCACAGGGTGTCAAGACACTTGTGTGGGACCAACCCTGGCGTTCGCCACGGCCCTGGGAGGAGTCTCAATCTGATGCACGCAACTTGTTTAGCTGTAGCTGTAGTGGACGCCGGATCGGATGGCCTCGATTACCAATAATTGAGATCTCCCTGGAGCTTGGTTATAAAAGCCCCTCGCGCGCGCACACATAGACGCATAATGGCCTTGTCTTTTCCTCCGGCCCTTTCCTCCTTTGCTTTGCGTGGGGTGAAGGCATGCATAGCGTGGGACTTTTCAAAAGAGAATGAAAGAAAATTGCACAATATATCAAGTTTAGGGCCCCATGTAAATGTAAGCAATGGGGAGAGGAATGAAGAGAAATAAAATGGAAAGCAAAACATGGCCCCGTAAAAATGCTTGCGGTACACCATAAATAGAAAAACAATACGCACTACTCAGTTTGAGATTATATCTTGGTTTTACAGAGTAGTTACCTACTTACATATACAAAACAAAAAAGTTAAAACGTGAAAGTTGTTTGGAAGGGTGATATCCATCTACTTGTGAAAGGAAAATTCAAACGGACGACTGAATGCGACGAATTTGACAAAATTCGTCAAATGTTTTTGCGAATTTGGATCCAAAATTAAGGAGTTAGAGTCGACCAAACTCGAAACCGATCATGGGAATAGAACCTACTCGTCGACGTGCATATATTTTATGTATATATTATTACGAAAAATGATACGGTTGAGCAACTTTCATCTTAATCAAAAATTTACAAGTAAAAAGAGAAACGTACCTTTGTTCGGTTGCTTTCGGCACTAGCCATGCCGATGGCGCGCTATTTTCCGAATTTTTTGAAAAAGCGCGCTACTTTTCAAATAATTTTTTTAAATAATATTATTTAAAAAAAATCTCAGGCTCATATGTATATCACATGTAATTGATTTCTTTCGATGTATGTTTTTGTTACATCGCTTTTATATTTTTTAGATATTCGTAATTCATTCTCCATATGTGGACAAAGTTAGAAACGACTCCGCGGATGTGAATCAAATGCCTTTCCTTGTCCATGAGGACATTCTACAACCAAGCAGCAAGTGTTGCTGCCCTCTTAGGATATGTACATTGGTTTACATAGTTGGTGTCTGTAATGCTACTCTATGTAATATATAGACAACGCTACACACAATATATACAATGGTTTGTTTGTGATATGTCTGTTTATACCCATATTATACGTGGGTACAAGTTACAAACACCATCCATACAACAACAAAATTGTCGTTTGTACAAAACCTCACTCTCTTTTCTCGGTATCTTTCCTCCACATCACCAAAAGCACCTATAAGCACCTCCAACAGACAGTTGATTCATCACCATTGTAGACGCACTTAATCATGGGGTTTAGCTTGCACATTTGACACTCTTTCTTTTTTAATAAATGGTTGTAATCCTACCCTAGGACGTTGCACAATATCTTCTAGGCTCCTCGTTGGTTGGCGCCTTAGATCATGTGATTCTCTGTAGCGACTTGTTCGGAAAAAAATGACATCTTAAGCATCTTGACTTATGGTATGTGACATCATGAATCAGTGCTTAATAGGATTAATAGGATAATCATACCACCAAGATGTACCTCTTTTTATCGGAACCTCGTTTTGAAAGAATCTCGAGGCTAAACGTGCTTGACATGTGGTATTTTGAGGATGAGTGGCCGATCGAGAAGTTCTTCCTACGTGCACATGAATGAGCACAAAGTTCGCATGGCCCAGTCCCGGGTGACTGTGGTGTACATGGTTTGTCCACAAAATATGCGCATGAAAGAGTATTGTTGATCTTTTTTTCGAAAAGGGCAGTCCCAGCCTCTGCATCGATCGATGCATACGGACTTTATTACTTTATTGGAATTCAGTCATTACAAGAGATTCATGGATCACACAAAGTCGATACATGTATCAACCATCTAAAAAGTAAAGAAAAACATGAATGACACTGCATTAACATGTTATACTGAGATCAGAACGCCAGCTGCACTGGGTGTACAATCTGTGTGGACAATTTAAAAAATAACATTGAGCTAGAGAGAAACCAGAAGTAACCACCACCGGCCCACAGGGTATTAGGGTGTTACATATTTTGTCCCGGTTTGAAAAGTTTTTGGCTCGGTCATGATGGTTTTTAGAAGTAACAAATTCAAAATGAGTTACTTATTATATTTATATAATTAGTAAGATTACGGTGTTCTTAAAAAAACAAGTATTAAACGACTTGCATTTTGGATTGCAGGTAGTATAGTTAATAAGACAGTCAAGGGGGAGCTGAAAATCTTGGTCGGAGGACAAATGTAGGTCGCCGCATCCCGCATACATGCACATTGGGCGACCCTAGATTTTGCCAATGGGCAAGATCATGTGTGTATCCATGCAACAAAAAAAAGATCATGTGTGTACTTCCCCCATGCCTTTCTGAGACGGGGAGAAGAAGAAGAGCCAACAGTTGTCACTTGGCAGGTAACATCACGACCAATTTGGCAAACGGAGAACATCCACACCAGAATAATCCTACGTGCTCTCTCTCATCGGGTACTCCAGTACCAGTACTATTACGGGATAGAATCAAAAGCTGCGAGGTACCTACTCTACTGCGGTAGACAGACGCTCGGAGTACACCAACTTGCACCAAACTAGGCAAGAAAGTAGTTCAGTGCCGATCTTTTCAGCTCAAACCGGGAGGGGGAGAGAGGAGAGAGGGTGCCTCCTTTTCTTGGTTTCTGCTCAGCAGTGACCCCATTGGCATTACTATATTACCAGTACTGCATCCACATCTCTCTCCATCTCTCACGCTGCTTGTTGCCATTATTAGATGGTCTCCTCTCCCGCAGCTGAGATGCTAGCGGGCTCTCACGTTTGATTCCCCTCTCCGTTCGTTCAGCTGTGCCGTGCCCTGTCCTGGCTGCTGACCTCGCTTAATTTGGTTCGTCCTAAATCCCTTTGCCGTTCTCTGCTCTGCTGAAAGTCCTCTCTGCTCTGCTCTTCTTGGAAATCTCGGTCTGGCCTTCTGAAAGTCTGGTGTGGGGGCTCTGTTCTGATCTCGCCACCGGCCGTCCCTTCTTTCCAAGCTAATCTCCTTCCTCTTCATCTGGGCTTCTTTCTTTCCAGTGTGTTGGTAGCCATCGAAATCGGATTCCTTTTGTTCCTTTTTTTTTTTGGTTCTGCCTACACAAACTAGGTTCCTTTTCTTCTCTTTGTGTATCAGTTTCCCCAGCTTCTCTGGGATTTCAGTTTCTTCTTGTCATATCTTGGTTTTCTCCTGCATGTTTCCACTAGTTCCACGCATGTTCCTTAATTCTCTCATCTATTTTTCTTGCCCCCTTTTGTTTCGGTTCTTGGGAGAGTTTCCCACTTGCTTTCTTTTTAATTCCACATGCTTCTTGTTAAGTTTTTGTTTTTACCTCTGTTCGGATTACACCAATAATCTCTCTAACCTGATCTTTAATTATTGGTTCGGTATAGGTGGTTGGATGATGCTTAGTGTGCCCATAAGCTAAAGATCCTGCAAAAGCATTCTTGTCTTTGGCCCAGAGAAAATCCAGCCTCTGACACGAAGCCATAATTCCTTGGCCAAGGCAGCAATGATGAGCTTCAAGAGCCATGAGGGATTCGGGCAGGTTGCTTCCAGTGGAGGTGGTGCCCCGATGCCGTGGTGGGCGGTGTCCCAGCTGCTGTACGGGGAGCCGGCGGCTGCCTTGTCGTCGTCGCCGGAGGCGGAGGCTCGCCGGGGCGGCCAGTTCCAGGTCGTGCCGAGAGTTCAGGGCATCTTGGATCCGGCGCCGCAGTCGTCGCCCAAGAGTGGGGCTCCTGAAGTCCTCAAGTTCTCGGTGTTCCAAGGTGAGGCCTTATTGCTACTCCCTCCGATCCATATTAATGGTCTCAACATTGTCTAGATACGGATGCATCTAGTCTAAACACTTAACTAGATACATCCGTATTTAGATAAAGTTGAGTCCATTAATATGGATCGGAGGTTGTACTAGTTTGTGGAATGATTGCAAGAATTTGGAAGTTGGATCTGTGCATGCTACCATGCTAGTGAACACAAGGGAATGTCATAAGGTTGAAGATTAGTTGGTTTTACCATGGAGGCGTATTTTGAAAGTCCATTTTGAAACTGGATTCCATAATCATTAAAATCTAAAATCTTGGTGGGCCTTCTGAATACGGAGTAGATGTGTATTTGGAATAAAGCCATAGCTAGAAGATAAGGCTCTTTGTGCTTCTCACATGAAAAGTAGCATAGACTTGTTGCAGTAATTTGGTATGAGCTAGATGAATTTGCATAACTTTGCTAATAAGAAAAGGCGATGTTATATATGTCAGCTGTCATGCCAGAGGGGAGCAATTAGTTGGATTGTCAGATGTTTTGGAACTTTGACCCAAGAAGCTGTTATTATCTTCTTAATTTATACGAATATATTAATTATGATTTGTTTTTTCTCTCTATTGAAATACTTGTCAACAAGATTGATGAGTACTTATGGTTGCAGCCTTGGTTTATTATCCAAAAATATGAACGTAACGAATTAGCTAGGCCCGTGAACTAGGACAGGAAAGACTATTAGACTGCTAAAGTACTGATACTAAAATTTTGTAATATATTTTGAGGGTGTATCAGTTGGACCTATCTTATTTTTATAGCTAAGATAAGCTTTTGTTTCATGAACATGACACTAGTTCGGCAACTGGTCTGGATATTCCGCCCCCTTGTTTGTTGAACACACAATCGTTACACTATTTTTAGGGAAGACAAAAGCCTGCCCTAGATAAATTTATGCAATAATCAATGTAGAGATGAGAATATGTGATATCCCACGTGTTTGATGGTTACCAGAAGCCAACCAACTCTCCAGTTTCACCTTTTAAACCATGGAATCAGGTTTTGCCTTGTATGATCTTATTATAGACTAAAGGCGGTAGCTCTTGATGGAATCCAATATAGTCTCTCTGATTCCATAAGTAACATACACGTATGTCCAACCATGTGAGTCCATTTTTATAATATAAAGCTTACATCTCCTTGTCTAGAATATTAATGCAGATAAGGAAGCATCAGCATTTAGCAAAGACTATAGTAAAAAAAATTACTCTGAATGAGACTCGTGGATGCTTTAATTTATTTTAGTTTTATAGTTCTTAAAGATATGTCGAATGTTGTGATATTGGTCTAACTCGTCAGAAGTACTTTGAACAGTGGAAGATCATGCTAAGGAAATTTGGTTGTTTAAATTTGATTTAAACTTGTCACAACCAAATCTTTCCTTGTTAAAACAAGACAATATTTCCATTTTGTTGTTGCTACGTGGCTTTGCAATCATTTAGAATAGGTTAAGTGTTTAGCATTCGGCAACTCCGAAAAATGCTTTAGAATCCATAGGATGCTTTTGTGGTTGTGGTTTTGAGGAACTGTGATGCTCAGGGAATTTGGATTCGGGAAGTAAAGGAGAGAAGGCCTTGGATCACTCCGCCACTATTGCACTGCAGTCACCGCTCCCGGAATACAACGGTCGTTTTGAGTTTGGCCCAGGTCCATCCATGGTATACTTTTGTGTTATAGTCTATTTGTTTTAGAAATTGGTTTACTTAGTTATGGACTGGAAAGGCGATTACTGCTATCATGTTTCCAACTTGCTTGGATTCTTGATATCTCCACTTTTCAGTGCTAACTGACCACATGTGTTTCAGATCTCTTCCAATTATCCTTCTGCCGACCAATGCTATGGCCTACTTACCCCTTACGCAATGAAATCGATGGTAAGGTTTAGTGTGTATTGTGTAAATTACATATCAAACTTGTCATTTGGTTGATACGCTAATTATATGACTCACAACTATTTGCAAACGTTGCTATTGGAAGATCGTTCAACATTTTCCCGTGAATGGAGCATACTAGCTTATATAGGACCATATATTCATTGTTATCATTGATATTCCTCGCTTTTTCTTTCTGTGATATGATTCTCTAACACCTTTATTTTTTTGTTAAATGTAGCCCGGTGGGCGAGTGCTCTTGCCACTGAATGCACCAGCTGACGCACCAATTTATGTGAATGCAAAACAATATGAAGGCATACTTCGTCGCCGCCGTGCTCGTGCCAAGATAGAGAGAGAAAATCAACTGGTGAAAGGAAGAAAGGTAAGCATGTAGTTCCACTAAGCGGATGTCATTGCCATTCACCGAGACTGGGGAAATAGAACTCTTCCATTTAAAAAGCATCTTTATACTCATTGCTATTTATGATCATGACGCAGCCGTATCTTCACGAATCACGGCATCGTCACGCAATGCGCCGAGCAAGAGGCACAGGAGGACGCTTCCTCAACACGAAGAAAGAGGGGAAAGGAAAGGATGCTCTCGGAGGAGGCAGCAAGAAGACAGACTATAGCCTGCCTTCGCGCTTCACCACGTCTCCGAGCTCCGTCATCCCGCAGTCGGAGCAGCGCAACCCGCACTCCCGGAGCAGCATCTCGAGCCTCTCCGGCTCGGAGGTGTCAAGCATGTACGACCATGAAGACGCGGACCACTACAACAGCATCGAGCACCTCCGGACGGCCTTCTTCACCCCGCTGCCGAGCATCATGGACGGTGAGCACGGGGCGGCTACCCCCTTCAAGTGGGCCACGGCGACTGATGGCTGCTGTGAGCTCCTCAAGGCATGACTTGAGGGGGGTACACGCTGACAACCAGATCAAAGAGCGGTGGTCCACTGGTGGCCATGGCTGGCTCTGGCTCAGGGACTGACTCTCCCTGTGTCATCTGGTTGTCTGTAGGCAAATCATTCTTGGCTCTACTGCATTTGGGGCACCTTCTGCATCACCTACCTGTTCCTGAAACTAAAGTGCTGGTTCTCAGGGATGTTGTGATGATAGGAGCTCCCCATATGCCTGTAAAATAGTATCAGAAGCACCACTGCTTACCAGCAGTGTATCAGGTATCTGTGTCGGAATAAGTCTAAAATCATGGGTCTTGTGGTGTATTTAGGGTCTTTATTTATGAAGCTTTCTGAAACTTCGTGCTTTTGAAAATGTACTGGAGTCTGTTGAAATTTGTTTGGTTGATAAGTTTTAAGACACATGATCTATTGTAATCACAATAGATGACTTTTAAGCTTGTCTAAACTGTGGTGTTTCAGCTAGCATGCCAACATAATTAGGAATGTTACCGGTTTGTTTGATAGTCTCTGGATTTTTAGACAGCTTCATATGCGTTGGAATTGGTTCAAAGTATTTGATAGAAATCGAATATGAAAAACCAAAGCATGTCACCCTTAGACACTAAATGTTTAGGAAGCAAATGCAACGAGCTTCCTATACTCCTGTGAGATGTGAAATTATGGGCTGCTGTGCGCCTAACCTATATGTCAGATTTTCACCCGATTTTGCAACCTTTTCGCCAAGAGAATATCTAGTGCTACCACCCCATTAGGTGCTCCATGTGCTACCATAAAAAAATCAATAGTGTCATTTTCTGGTTTTGTCCTTTTGTGATACTATTCACGCTAGAATTGTCTTTTTTGTTTCTCAATGATACTTTCGAAATTGGAACTAAACATTTTAGAGGTTGTAGACAAATATCTTGTGACACTCACACTTTTTCGTATAATTTTTTATATATTTAAAAATGATTTTTTTAATGGTAGCACATGTAGCACCTAAAGGGTGGTAGCACTAGATACTCCCTCCCTCAACCACCCTCCAGCCCAAGTCTCGGGTGGCGTGTGGCAAGGCTTCTTTTTCTGAATAAGACCCTTCAACTCTACTGGATCAAATCGGCGATAAAGACACATTGAAAACAAAGACATAGAGGTCCCTGGGGGTGCCTATCACCTTCTTCCTCCCGAACGGGTAGATGACATGTGTCTCTCCAAGTGATCATGGCCACGGCTTGCTGGATCAACGTCCTAGAGAAGAAATTGTCGAATCCATCTCCACTGGAATATCCAAGATCTCAACCTCCAAACAACACTCACAACCTCACACTAGTGTCGAAGGCCACACCAACGTGATAGAGAGGAGGCTAGAAAACCAAACTACATAGGGAAACCGCCATCGTCCCCACGCCGACAAACCCTGCAAACCCTAACCTCCCTGGCCAGAGAGGCTGGCCTGAATCTACGCCAACGAACCATCGCCATCCCTGCAATCGATACCATTGATATGGAGAGGCTCGAGGAGAAAATATTTGCCAGATCAGCGCAGTCGTCACCACCAACGAAGTGTCGCCATGTAGACTAAAAGCCCCAAAGAGGGGAAAACTAGAACTCCATCTAGCGAGGTGAAATACTGATAATGATCTAGTAGACTTAACCTAAAATACGGTGTCAATGCATACTTGAGTACAAAGATCCATGACCTAACTTTGAACTATTTAGTATATTTTTCATACCTAATTATAGAATTTATGTTTTGCGTGACTTAACTGCCACTAAATTCATCCACATCCTACAACATATCAGATCATCTGCAGACATGCCTACCACTAGAACGCTACAACATCACTCAAGCAATCCTAACGTGTACGTACCTGCAAGCATCGATCCCAACACCCTTGCGTTCTCACGAACAGACAAAACAGGCAGCGAGGAGAGCGGCGTGCATGTGGTCGCCGGCGAGCTGCTGGGCGAGCAGGTCGTCGCCGGCGAGCCGGCTGGTCGAGATCAAAGAGCGGCGGTCCACCGGTGGCCAACCTAGCTTTGATCCTACAGTTCTGAATTGGGCCGGGCTTGATAAGTTTTGATCCAACCTAGAGGTAACAGAAGCTGGGCCGTTTCCCAAGTCGGCCTGCAAAACACGCCGCCGCCGCTTAGGCTCCACTCCCACCCCTCGCGCCGCCGAAGTAGCTCATACGCACAACTCTGCCCTTCCTCTCCGGCGCTACCGACTTGGTGCAGATGGCTGGCGGCGGGAAGAAGGACCGCGGCGAGGGGCTGGGACGCGCGCTGGTCCGGCAGCGCAACAAGCAGGCCCTGGCGGCGAAGGAGCGGGGCCAGCAGCTGGTCATCTCGCGCCGCGCGCAGCAGGCGCTGCCGCTCGAGTCCGTCATCGAGGTCAGCGACATCGACGCCGTGCTCCAGAGGGTGGCCGAGGAGGAGCTCCTCCACGGCGACGACGCGGAGGGCGCGGCCGCCCTCACTGCCGCGCTCGGCTCCGGCCTCGTCGATCTGTAAGCGTCGGCACTTTGTGTTTGGTCAGTCCACGCAAGGTGTTCGACGAATCGCCTCTGATGAGACGATGTTTGCGCTGCAGGGACGGGAAGGGGGCGACGCAGGAGGAGAGGCGGCTTCTGAGGGAGGAGCAGGAGGCCCTGCACGCCGACAGCCTCAGGGTACCCCGCCGGTCAGTGCCCGTTACCATTGTTTCCTTTCCTTGGGTTCTGTGGTGTTGGATGAGTGCTGCTGTATAGTTGCTGAATGGAATCGTGATGCTTTCAGGCCCCCGTGGACTGCCGAGATGACGACCGACGAGCTCAACACCAACGAGAAGCGGGCCTTCCTGGAGTGGCGGAGGAACCTCGCCAGGTTCGTGTAGTTGTTCTCCTATGTTTCTAGTAGCGGCGCTGCTCAAAACCTACATTGTTCGTATGTACATGGAATGTTTGTCTGAGTATATTTCAAAAAACATCGGGTTTTGTGGTCTTAGTTGGAGGAACTCTTCAATTTATGGTCATATCGTTTCTTAAACCATATCACTATATATCAATGTAAAGCCCAGGTCATGTGTTACAAACCATAAACCCTAGAATTTTTGCGTGCAACCATAGCCATTAAACTTGGAATTTACTCTTGTCAAAAAACAATACTTGGACTTGGTTCTGAACATTTATGATAAATATCTAAGCTGTTTCATTCTTTATGGGCATTGAAAATGCAAAGTGCTACAGGCGAAGTCCTAACTGAATTATTTAAATGGAAACAGTATGTATGCAAAGCAAAGCACATGTACACATTTAATTTGTTTATTTAGCCTAAATGGAAACAATGTACATATTCCTGACTTCCTGAGTGCTTTTTGAGCATCTGAGCATGTAGTCGATCTACGTAAATTTTATGTTATGTAAATGTTGTTTGTTTAAGTCAATTATAAAAGAAACATTGTGCAGATTGCAAGAGAATGAAGAACTTGTCCTTACACCCTTTGAGAAGAATATTGATATATGGAGACAGCTCTGGAGAGTACTTGAACGAAGTGATTTGGTTAGTACGATCTATCTCAGAAATCCATGGTACAGTTGAGGTTTATATGAATATTGACTGTAAACTCATCTGTCGTTTACCCGGAAAAGAACTCATTTCTTATTTATCTCACTTTTCAATCAGTTACACATCATGTAGGTCCAATACAATATTCGATCTTGCTCAACATCTGGCACTTTTTCTGGGCATGAATATATGCATGTGCGCACCCATTCATCATCAGCAACCTTGTGCCTAACTTTAATGTGTCCCCATTCAAATTACCGAGTCGCATACATTATCTGTTCTATATCTGTTGTTAAGTTAAACTATGGTACGTTATTGTCTCTAGTATAGGAGCCTTTTTTTATGACTGTGACTACCCATATTGCTTTTTGTTAGAATGAGCTAACATTTCAGGAAATTATCTGGAAGTACTTACTGGTTTTCTTCTTTATTGAAGCTCGTGATGGTCGTTGATTCTCGAAATCCCTTGTTCTACCGTTGCCCTGATCTTGAGGTAGCTAGTTCAGAAGAACCCAGTACTTTTTTTTTTACCTTTATTAGTGTAATTTACATGGCTGTCTATATGCTTTATGACTAAATTCCCACTGTGGTTAGATGACATGTGCCTTGGGTAAAACTGTTTGCCACTGCTGACTGTTGCATTATTTGTTCTATGGTCTTCTCAAAGCATTAAATTCAAGTTTGCCTTGAGATTTTGTGCTGCTTAAAACTTTTTTCTCGAGCACGCATCAAATGCGTGTCTGTTTATTTGAAGGATGCCTAGAAGGTGCAAAAACATATAAAGCGGAACGAGGACAAAACAATAAGCCAAAGCAAAAAAAAAAAACTTGGCAACCAAACCAACAGAAATTAGAAGGCAAAAACTGTAAACTAAGCTAGGCTACACTACAGTGTGACCGCCTCGAGTGTGTGCTGCTTGAAACTTAAAACTGAAAAATGTAGGACTCACAAAATTATCAGTACTTCCATCCTTTGTTGCTTTCGTTCTCCGACACATTATTGTCTAGATTGCTCATGCACTGTCAAACTGCAACGGTACACCGTGCAATCTCACAGGCATGAAGATAATGCATCTTTTAAAGAACTGGTGATGTAGCTGTGTAGAATTATATGTTTCTTTTTCAGTTTGCATTCACAACAGCACCGTAAGTGCTGTAATGGTTTCTGGTTTAGTTTTGTTAGTAGCAACAACTTAGGCTTAAAGACTTGTTTTATGTGTTTTGATGTTGCTATTATGTGGTGCTGTGACCTTCTCGGATACTTATTTGTTAAACTGAATTGGCTGACAAGGCCCAAGATCTGTTTGAGTGATGTTCGATCTCCTGTGATAGTGCAAGAAAAATTGAATTTTTGTTTTTGTTTTCTATGTGCCAGCAACATAGGCTTACATGCTTGTTTTTTGTGTGTCACAATGTTGGTATAATTTGGTACTGAGTTCGCCAATCTCCTGGGATAGTTTCTCATAATAGGCTCAAGGTCAACGTTTATTGGAGTGTTCTTGTATGATCTCTGCCAATGTGCGGAGTTGCCTGCTAACTAAGATGCATGGTAGAAATATATTTGACCTCAGAATTGTCAATAGGATGCCAAGTAAAGGATATATGACCAAATGTTAACCCAACCTACATCATTGTCAAATTGTCATTTTTGCTTGTTGAGATAAATACATTCGTGGTGTTTGAGAATAGCTGTGAGCTAACATAGAAGAGATATTTTCCCCTGCTACTGTAGAACTGTGTTGGTATTGTGGATTTTGCAGTTCTCTGGTGTTTTCTGACATGTATCTTTTCCTATGAACTAAGGAATACGCACAAGAAATTGATGAGCACAAGAGAACACTGCTACTTGTAAATAAGGCTGATCTCCTACCGCTGGATGTCAGGTTAGTACCTCTTTGAAGGTGCATCTTTCGCTTTCCTCAATAACTTTAGTGTCTGTTGTGATCCATGACATTTTCTCAACTTGGAAAAAATGCAGGAGAAAATGGGCAGATTACTTTAAGCAACATGATATTCTCTATCTGTTCTGGTCTGCTAAAGCCGCTACAGCTGCTTTAGAGGGGAAAAAGTTAAGCGGATGTACCATGGAAGAATCGGATACAGATCTTGACACAAAGATATATGGCCGGGACGAACTACTGGTGAGGTTGCAGGGCGAAGCGGAGTACATTGTTAGCCAAAAGCGAACACCAGTTGCTCGAGAGGACCATGGATCTAATTCTTCTGATTCTGCCTCGGCGCGACCCAAGCATGTGGTTGTTGGATTTGTTGGTTATCCAAATGTGGGGAAGAGTTCAACTATCAATGCTCTGGTAGGTGAGAAGAAGACGGGTGTAACATCTACACCTGGCAAGACCAAGCATTTTCAGACACTGATAATCTCAGAAGAGCTCATGCTCTGCGATTGTCCTGGTCTGGTCTTCCCTTCTTTTTCAAGCTCAAGGCACGAGATGGTTGCTTGCGGTGTGTTGCCAATTGATAGAATGACAAAGCACAGGGGAGCAATTCAAGTGGTGGCAGATCGTGTTCCGAGACATATCCTAGAACAGGTATACAAAATCACCCTGCCAAAGCCCAAGGCATATGAGCAAGCATCTCGGCCACCAACTGCTGCCGAGTTGTTGATGACTTACTGCCAATCTCGAGGGCATATCAGCCATGCTGGCCTGCCTGATGAGACCAGGGCTTCCCGACAGATACTGAAGGATTACATCGATGGAAAGATTCCGCACTTTGAGCTTCCTCCTGGTGAGATAGACGATGAATCTGATATAGAGGATACCAGTGACCTAGAAGACTCAGCCGCTGCAGCAGCTGACCAGTCAGATGACTATGCATCTGATGAAGATGACGAGGAAATTGATCAGGCTGAAGCTGAACGGAACATCACCCACGCCCTAAGCGACCTTCAATCTTTCGACCTGAACGTCCAAGCGGCCAAGAATTCCACAAAGAAGAAGAAAGAAACGTCCCACAAGCACCATCGGAAGCCCCAGAGGAAGAAGGATCGTTCGTGGAGGGTTGGAAACGACGGCGCTGATGGGTCGGGGGTCATAAGGGTGTTTCAGAAACCTGCCGTTAACCTACCTAGCGTTGTAGGTTAATGCTTCAGTTTTACTGGCTTGTGTTGCCATGCGAACCCTTTTTCTCTGTAGCGTCCGCCACAGTACAAGTAGTTCCCACTCCGTTTGGATGGAAAATGTCGTCGAAACTATACTGTCGTCCTAAAATATTTCTCCGTTTTGTTTCAACTCTATAGTTCTATGAGCGACTGGCGTTGCTGCAACGTTATGTTCTGTGCCAGTAAATGAAGCTTATCTGGGAGTAAAATGTGCTCGAGTTTTAGGTACAAAGCGTGGAAGAACTTGCTGTAAAATTGGACGCACAGGTGCCTTTGTTTTCCTCTAAAGAGGTCAACCTCATGTGAGATGAACAAACTGAAACGTCAAACTGGCATCTAAACTTAGCACGGCGATGAAAAACTGGCATCTAAACTTAGCACGGCGATGAACAAAAGTCTCAACGACTCAAACCACTGAACAGCTTCAGCACCTAAACCACTTGTATGTTTAATTCATTCACTGTTTTTTGTTCTTTGACTGTCCAAGTGAAGAGTTTGAACAACACTGAATCAAATTAGGTTATGTGACACAAAATTGATATCCATGGATCCATACTCGAAACACAAATTCTTTGTTGCAATGGTGCTCGAATTTACACGCAATATGAAAGTGGCAATTCCCATCAGCACGATGCAGAGGATGCATTCTGCATCTAGCGACCATATGGAGGAAAGGGCGATTTATATATATTCTTTGGCAGCTTATTTTGTAACTGATTACTAGGCAAACTGGCAAAGCTTTTCAATTGTTTTCAAACAAGAACGGCAATTACGAATTGCAACTACAAAATAATCCAGCACAAGTGCTGACCATGTCAATTAGTATCGATGCATCAGATTATTCGAGCTCGAGATCTCAATTCATGAGTTAGAACTCACAACAAGTATAATTTCCAAGCAAAAAATCGCATATATTCTTTGGAGACACCAAAGAATTCACATCTAGGACGCCTCAAATCTGCACCAAAAATGACGAATCCCACCTAGGCGTGGGATCGATCAGGCCGCAACATCTTCCTTCTTCTCCTCAAACACCAGCACCACCTCCTTTGCCTGCTCCTCGGCCTCGGCGCTCTCCAGATCCTCGCTCATACGGCGCTCGACGCGGAGGATGGGCTCGTAGTAGTCCTCGTGGACGAGCATGCAGCTGCGCAGCGCGACGGTGACCTGGGCGCAGTGCTCGACGACGTCGGCGCCCTTCTCCTGCGCGTCCTCCAGGCACTTCTCCCACTCCACGAACTCGTCCTTGCACCCGCCGCCCTTCATGTACAGGCAGAAGCCGCACTCCGCCTCCTCCTCCTCCTCCCCGCCGGCTTCCGCGGCGGCTTCAAAGACCACCGTCTCCCCGCCGCCTCCGCGGCGGACTGGATCTCTTCTTTTGCCGGTGAGTCGGCGGGCTCCGGCGGCGCATCTGCGGCGGCGGCAGGCTGGATATCTTCTTTGGCTGGTGGATCGGCGGTGGGCGCGGCTGCCTCCGGGGGAGAAGAGGCGGCGGGCGCGGAGGCCTCCGGGGAGAAGAGGCGGCGGAGGCGGCGACTCCCATGGCGTGAGACAGGGGTTTTGCCTTTTGGAATCGCCGGAGGCTTCGGGGACTGGAAGACTAAACCCTATTCGAGGTAGTGCTTCTTTTGGGCCTAAACTAGTGGGCTCTAGTAGAAATAGCCAAACCCTTAGAGCCCGTGTCGTTGCCGGTTCCTAGCGGAGTCCTTTTTCCATAAAAAAAACAAAAGCGGAGTCCTTTTTTTTTTGACCTGCTGGCATTCCAATAAATTTAGACGGCAGTACAGAGCCCTGCTTACATTGTCAGGGACGTGCTGAACCAACTCTTGGTGGCTATTCTCCACCCCACTCAACCCAAGAGCAGCTCGTGAGGACCGGAATTACACT
Organism: Poa pratensis; assembly: GCA_947311845.1. Taxonomy (NCBI): domain Eukaryota; kingdom Viridiplantae; phylum Streptophyta; class Magnoliopsida; order Poales; family Poaceae; genus Poa; species Poa pratensis. The sequence continues at coordinate 37,398,902 of CAMZMU010000049.1, forward strand.
TCCAGACCTACTGTGTAATCATGTCAATCCCAAAATCAATGTTGACAACACAGCGAAATGATACCATTGCAGAACGTTCAAAAAAATATTATTACATAGTTTGAATAGCAATAGCGAAATGTCTTGTGACATTTATTACAATCAGAAAGCTCAGCAGAAATATAACTACGAAGTGTCTCCATCTAGCCACAGGCAGTCGATGTAGTCCACGAGGCCTCACTTTTAAGCGTCGTTGTAGTAGTGGTCTTCTCCTTCTTCGTCGTGCTCTAAATAATCAACAAAGCAATGCGATGAGTACATAATAATGTACTCAGCGTGCCCCCTCATGCAAACTTATAATAGCTACATGTGGCTTCAAAGGAAGGATGTATGGTTCTTTTGCATAAAAGCCAATTTTATTTACAATACCATAATAGTTTTGATAAAACGCTTTTAGATGAAAACAGGTTTTGTATTCAGTGTAGTATTTCTCATCAAAGTGAGTGTCCTCGACACCTCACGTTCTCCGTAGGATTTCAGAATAGGGGTAGAGGGAAGTAGCAAAACAGGGATCCTGTATGTCAAGAAAGATTCATGTGTCGTCCATGACCGTGGACACGGCTATTCGAATAGTTTTACACTCTGCAGAGGTGGTACACTTTCACCTCATGTCACAAACTCGCCTAATTGCAACCAGCCGTCGCTAGCATAGCAATAGAGAATTCGTGACAAGGTCTTTTGAAAGGACATATTTTATGTCCCCCATGTTTTTGTGTGTTAGGCAACAACACTAGGAATTATTTAATACGATGTTAAGTAGTGCAGGAATGAAAAGATATAATTGCACTTTGCATCGAAACAATTATCGAAGAAAATGGAGTTTGCAGTTTGTCTGTCCAGGCCGGAGTCTCCGGCCTCAGGGGCTCAGGGGCCGGAGTCTCCGGCCCATCCAGTTTCGCAGCGAAGCGTGCAACGCGACGGCAGCCTCGGCATCGGGGCCGGAGTTGGTCCGGAGTTCCTCCGGAGTCTCTGGCTTGTCCGGAGTCTCCGCATCTCTGGACCGGAGTCTCCGGCCCATCTGTCTTCGCTGAGGGACTGGTCCGTAGGATTTCAGAATAGGGGTAGAGGGAAGTAGCAAAACAGGGATCCTGTATGTCAAGAAAGATTCATGTGTCGTCCATGACCGTGGACACGGCTATTCGAATAGTTTTACACTCTGCAGAGGTGGTACACTTTCACCACATGTCACAAACTCGCCTAATTGCAACCAGCCGTCGCTAGCATAGCAATAGAGAATTCGTGACAAGGTCTTTTAGCTAGATCCCCCAAAGATGTGACATGCCCACCGGGTATGGCGCCGGAACTGAGAGTACGTCCCCAAACCGGTCCCCCCATCTGTACCGAAGGTTCTCCCGTAGGCAGACACCCCATCTGCGGTACGGCGACATCGACATCAAAGGCTGACTAACTTACTTGACCAAGCCAGAGCCCATATAGCATGTGGTTGTACGGTGGTCACAATCTTCAAATCCAAGACTTATTAGGGCCCTTATGCGGCACGGACGATGGATTGCCCCCTTCATCTTGTGAAGGGCAGCCAATCGCTCCTTCATTGTTGATCCAGCAGTCGCCCGCGCCAGTGTTAGATGGTAAATTTCACCCAGAGTAGAAGGTAGAGTAGAGAGGAAGCAACAATGCATCATCAGCCAAGCTCAACGAGCCCATCAAGTTCAGAAAGATGTTTGTGACCCAAGGGTCAACCAATTCCTCCGAAGAGGCAAGATAAAGATATCCTACTGATTATTAAGCATGGCTAAGCATTTCTACTCTACAGGATTACTATATATTTTCTACTCAGGGTATCAAGTATATAAGGCGACAAGCGGATCAGACTGGTGTGTCAATCGACACGCCAGTAAATTTAAAATAGCATGCATAATTTTAAAACAATAAAGAATGCCCTTTTAAAACATAGGATAAACATGAGAGGGGGGCATGCCTTCGTTGACGAATCCTTCTTCAATAAGCTGATTACATCCACGTTCTTCAGTAAGCTGATTATATCCACGTCACTCCCTACTCGTCGTAACGATAGAAAATGGCAACCAAATAAATACCAAAGCAATAATTACCAAATCCAAATGAAATACAAATGATAATGATGGGAGTAGTAGTTGAAGAAGAAGACAGGACAACTTGATAGAATTGTGAAAGTGAGTTGTGGCAACTCGGATATGAATCAAATGGCATGAATAGGATGGTAGGATAGATTACCAAAATAGAATGTCGTCATAAGGAGATACATATAGATCTTACTATATCTAACTGTCTACAAACCCGACATAGGGTTATACCATAGTTGGTCTTACCCGTGTGACCCAGTAAACTCAAATAACATAGTGTAGCATAACTAGATAACTAGCAAACATATAAACAAAACATATGAACAAACCATATCATACTAGTTTGCAATAATCAAACAATTTCTATCATACTAGTAATATAAATAGTATGAAGGATTATCTAGCATGCTATCATAAGCATATAACAGCACAAAAACTAAGCTAAACATCATCATCATAAAACAACAACAATCGCAAGCTAGAGTTATTACTACGGGAACACATGCATTACACGAGCGAATCATCTAGCTATACACCGCAACACATAAGGTTAACATACAATAAATAAATTCTACTAGAGCTATAATTCAATGATAATAATCCAAGGACTAAACATGGTGTAACAATATCTAAAACATATGAATCATGCCATAACAAGATATCAAATTAGATATGCTATCTATGCATAAACATCTTTTAAATACCTTCCATAAAATGAATATAATTACAAGCATATATCAACAAAACATAGTATGTACTACGCAAGGTCATAACACAACACTATATGAGCAATCACCAAGGATATACAAGACGATACATTTGAGAGATAATATAGCATGGCACAAATTAACAGTCAAGCTTAACATTACTAGCATTAGATGCCAAAGCATACAGGTGTATATACTACACAAGAGCACACGCATGCCAATCAACACTGTACTCACAAGAAAACACATGCCAATCAACACTATACTTACAAGAAAGCGCATGCTCACAAGCATATACACAACAATATTATCATGCAATACTAACGTGACATACAACTACGATAGGCATGGGATGATGTACTACAACAAGTAACATAGAAATAAGGTAACATACATGTATGAGACACACTACATACATCTAGAACTAAACAACCATTAAAAGCATATTATTATCTAGTTAACAAGTAAAACCATGCTTGTATGCATAGAGACAAAGCACTGTACAATAAGCAATGCTAACATGAAAAGAATCTGAACATTCATAAACACAACATAGAGAACTGAGCAATCCAATGTGACATGAAGTTAGATCCTATATAGCTATACATACATGCAAGACATTAACATACATCCTAGCACAAAGATATGCTATTAGAATAAATAGAACTAAACATCATATGGAACACAAGGTACACAAGATACAAAGATAGCTAAGCATGAATATTTAAACTAGACAAACAACGCAATGTAAAATCACAGTATGTTACTTATAGCATGAATACAACAACTAAGTTTATACATGAGCTACTAAACAACATGAGCAATAAAAGAATACCATCTTCTTATAAAGTACTAACATACTTTGCAAAAGTACGAAATATGCAATAAACTATTACTAAGCAAAACTTAGCTTAGACACGCATTAAGTAGAAAAACTAGTAGTAACAAGCCATATATGAATAAAAGAAATAAACATGCATCAACAACACGTATATTATTAAACAATGCCAAGCATATGAATAATTACAAAGTACTGCGAGCAATTATATTTCTAATAATAATCGACAAGCTACTATTTAAATACAATGAACGTCTAAACATGTCACCCACTAATATACAGAAATTACATACAACTCCTACACATGTGATTTAACTAAGAAAAATAAATCACACACAAAACCAAGCACATAATTCAAATACCATTTGAATTTGACCCAACTGTAAATATATAAAAACCCAACTTAAATTCTACCCAATAGATATAAAATATACTTCCACCATATGGTTCCTAGGGTCTACTAAACACTTTGACATATGGTGTACGAAACCTAAAGATCAACAGAATATGAGATGAAAAGATGATGTTGGTCTCTAACGAATTGGCATCAATGGTGTTTTCCCTTTGGTGGTCAGATTGGAGATCGTCTTCTCCTCTGGACTAGTTGTGATTATTTGCATAAAGTGACGCGAAAGGATTGCACAAATTGTGTTGAAAATTGAGGATGGTATAACCATGCCGACATTGGATGGCATGGTTAAGAGCTGGCATGGCGAAAGGCACATATGGTCTGCAGAAACTTGTCTAGGAAGTAGGGATACATGATATGAGACTACTGTGCAAAGTAATTGATGTGGTTCTCACCATGCGCAAAGAATTCATCCGACGAAGTTGATGAACTGAGCAGATGGAGTTGCAGAATTCGTCAGCTGCTATCAACATTTCGATCTTCTGGTCGCCTGGCTCGGTCCAGCTCCTCCTCGTGGTTCTTCTGGCGGAGCTGGAGTCGCCGGGAACGCAGGCGGCGTCCGTAAACAGTCTGACCGAGGCTTCACGAGATTGGATCGTGGGGAGAGAGAGAGGGCTTATGCTGGCGAGTCGAGATGGAAAAGAAGATCAAGAAGTGGTCGACTCGGTGCTTTCTATGGCAGAAGCGAGGCGGCAGAGCAACCCTGGACTTACTGGGCGTTTTGCACCTTCGGGACAGACTGGAAAATGAATACGGAATTACGGAGTAAAGAGAATTTGATGCGGCAGTTTCAGGTACCAGCTGCCGTTTCTGGCTGGTGCTGTAAATCCCTGGGGGAAGAAGAAGCAGCGAAGCTTCACTCGGCTGGGCTGGGACTATGTCAGTCTCGTCCGTGAGGCGTAAGAGCAAAGGAGCGCTGGGCTGGTGCGACTAGGGCAGCACAACTCTGAACAAGAAAAAGAAAAGAAAAGAGGAGGATCGATCTGTGAGCCTATACTCGGGTGAGATTGGATCGATATGACTGTATAGAAAGAGAGTAAATAACCGGTCTACTTGCTTCGGTGATTACCAGGAAAGAAAGAAAAGAACAACAATGGGTAGGTGTACTGGTTCACGTACAGGTCAAGGAAAGAAAAAGAAAAGAGGAGAAAAATTAGGCAAGGATGGATCGATCGGTGCCTATACTAGGTAGGCACAGGAGTCCGACCAAAGTCATGGAAATGCACACATGCATGTGCATGGCCTAGGGTCAAAACCAATAAGAATGAAATTGGAAAATTAATTCCAAGACATAAGAAAGAAAAGAAATAGATTTTCCTTTTAGTGAAATCCAGAAAATGCAATAAAGCTCCGGAAAAATACCAAATGAACTCTGAAAACGAAATGAAATTTTAGAGTAGCATATTTTAATATGCCGACAATATTTAAAATACAGACCAAGTTTCAAGGACAATAAATTAAGATTTATTCTCGTTGGTATTAATTCAATTTAAATCGTTTGTGTATAAAAATTCCCTTTAACATTTACTTATTCGAACAAAATTTTCTAGTACTCATTTTCAGAGAAAAGTTTTTGAAAACTCCAAAAATCGGTCCGTTACACAGCTAAAGTAGAACGTGTGCAGCATTAAAAAAATCTATACCTTCTTAAGAAAATAACTGGATACGAGTTTGAGTTTAAGAAGTATAAATATGCACCAACGTTTAGCTCTCTTAGCAGGACCCATAAGCCAGGAAAAAAATCTGTCCACAACGCTATCATTCTTGCGAGTACACTAGAATTTGTTTGCAAGACCCATCTTTTTTTGAGAACACAGTACAACACAGACGCTCACAAATACGCACATACACTCACCCCTATGAACGCACGCACGCACACCCTACCCCTATGAGCACCTCTGAAGGACTGAGCCGGCAGATCTTGAGGTTGACGAAGTCACCACAGGCGCCTCGCTGTTGACGGGCACGTCACCTACCACTGAAAGAATAGCGCCGGATAATCCTGGAATAAATCCAGGTAAATGCAAACGCCCATGCCAAGTCTAGGACTTGAACCTGGGTGGGCTGGTTCCACCACAGGGAACCCAACCATCAGAGCCAAGCTCCGTTTGCTTTGCAAGACCCATCCTCCCAGCGTATTTAGTTGGGCAAAGATTTTCTTGGCCACCCTTTTTTCACTGTGACAACTACAGCGTGCGATAAAAACGATTTGAAGTGTTATGAGCCGGTTAATCGGTTAGGATTCAGATGAAGAAGGTTCGAACTACTGCCTTCAGATAACAGATACAATGAGAAACTATATGCATATCAGAACAAGAACCGTGGAAGAATTCTTCAATAAGGGAATATAGTTTGACTGCCGCAATTCAATAAAGAAAATGACTCTGTTCATATGAGGGACGATAAACATGAGACATCTACAGCACCTATTGATGAATCACTGGCATGACACAGACACTAGCATCACAAACTAGTAAATCCTCACATCTGCATCAAGAAGCACCCGTGAACGTCGAGACATCTTTGGCATAAAAAGTCTCCACTAACTCCAGCTAGTACAACAAAATACATCCATTCTTTTTTATCTAGCATATCTGCTGAGAAAAACAGAAACCACACAAATTGAGGATATAACTGCTGATCTGAATGCAAACACGTGAGATTACTCCTCCATGGCATCACCCTCGGTTACCTCAGGCTTCAGCTTTAGCTGTGTGATCTTTGTGGACAATACCTCTGCAAAGGATAGATGGGATTATTTTAATCTTGGTATCACTCGAGCACTGCTATGTACGTATATAACACCATCAGTCACTTACCAGTATGCCCTTTGGTGAAGCTGAAACCCTTCGAGCTAGCATAAGTCCTTGGATTTGGTTCCTGGTGGTTTCGCAAGTACTCTGTTTTCCCCTGGTATAGTTAACAGGAAACTTGGTTACTGACAGGGGAATAAAAACAACACCCTAGTGCATTATACATTTATACTACTGAATATCACAGAAAATCAGGCCTTATTTTCTTAATATGAGCACTTGGATAATCAAATGCAACCCTGTATCACCTGCTTAATGTTACACAAATTGCATCTTATAATTTGCCCCGCATGGTGAAAGGCATAATGCACTGGCATATATGATTAAATTGAATATTTGATTTACGGGAACTATAGTCAGCCATGTGCAACAAAGAAAAGACGAGATTGCCTAGGAGGAACTAGGTAACTATTTAAAATAGAAGAAATAGGCACCCAAATTCGAGTTGAAGAAGACTCGAACATGGGTGGTGGGGGTGTGCACCCACGCCTCCCATCAACTGAGCTAGGCTCAGTTCCTAGCCATGTGCAACAAAGACTTTCGACGTGGAGCACTAGAAAATTAAAATGACATGAAAATAGTTTGGAAAGTCATTCGCTGACAAGTGAACATTTCATCAAGTGTTTGCTAACACTTTGAAGTAGCATTTGTCATCTATGGAACTAACATACCTTCGTTATTACACAAATATCCACATTGCTGCCACTCCCCAAGTCATTGAAGATACCAGCACAGATTGCCTCAGCTACAAGTTGTATTCCCTCCTCCCTCTAGAGGATAAAAAGAATTCTTTAGTACATATTATCATCATATAAGTGCAGGAACTATTGCATTTTTCACTTACAGTGAGGCCTTCTTTGTACTTTGATTCAAACACAGACATTGCAGCAAGGGATCCCGAACCCATCGTGGCAAAAGGAAGAGTATCTGTGGAGCCATGTGGATAAACCTATGGATGCAAAAGTTAATAAATTACCCAGAATTTCTTTTCCAGAAGATCATCAAACAAGTGTACTTATAGCTACTTACAGTGTGTAGATGTGGTCCAGTTACATCTACTCCGCCAAGAACCAGAGCAGCACTGACATGACCTTGGTAGTTAAACAGGTGTGTCTTCAGTAGTGTAAGGGTGGTCACAACTCTTGACTCGCGACCAGTAGCATAACGGTGAAGTTGTAGCTGGGAGCTGACCATATCTGGAGTAAGAGCACACATTATGATGTTTGTGTGATAGATGCACAGATGAATACAAGGAAACAAACGAGGATTAGTTTGGTTTCTTTCAGTCAATAACTTCTGACCTGTCACAGCCTCCGTGTCAGCAGCAGTTCCAGCACCACAGCAGTATATGTTAGGTGCCATGAAATGAATTTTCTCGCAGTTCTTATCAGCAACTATAGGACCCTCGGTTGCCCTTGTGTCTGCCCCAAGAACCACACCATCCTAGACATGAAACATAGTTTGTTATCAGGTAACTCATCATTATAACAGATAACCACAAAAAGGATGCCAGTTTCAAACCATATTGCACAATCTTCCATCCAATTTTATGTTGTCGGACGAGGTGGTGGTTTTTTTTGGTTTTACAGCAATTTCTGTGTAGATCTATGTGAGCTCATTCATAGTTCTTAAGCTCAACCTAAGGTTATTATTGTCAATAATTAATATTTATTTCCAATAGGTCCTTTTGGTACATTGAAATAGAATTTATCTATCTTAAACTACCCTTGGTTGCCACTAGATTCATCCTAGAAATTGCATTATGAACTGGTTATGTTTGAAGGAATATGTATAACCACTAACCAGGTACCGGCTATATATGAGAAGCAAAGAAACTATTGTTTAGTCCATATAGTTGCATCTGTATTCTGTAAATTAGTAAGTAGAAACATTTCTCCTTACCACTCCTCAAATGCCTTAAGCTCATTATTCGGGGAGGGTGCAATGCTTGTCTCAAAGTTATACAACAAATAATGAGGCAAATTGTCAGGACCTTCTCTGGAGTTTTCCATAAAAATATTATTAGACAAATACCAAGAATTAGGACATGATCCACAAGTAGTTGTGTCATGGTTATCTGTCATTCATACCCAGTCAACCATATGATGTTCTTATTGCCATCTGAGCTCAAAGATATCTCAGAATTAGACATTAGGCAAATTTGCGCAGCATACATTTATGTTGTAAAATCTCACTTTCTGTATCCTCAAATATAATAAACATGGACTTAATTTTGGGCCATTGATTCAGATTTACTCACGAGCGCCTAACCCTGGGACTACTAAACTCATCAAGTACAAGCATGTGTTTGCTAGCAAGTGTGAAATCATGACCTCCAGCAGGCCGGTGATTCCAATGTACGAGTGACTGAGACCTTGACAAAACACTCTACAGGCTAAGTAAAGCATCAATTGCAGTGTAAACATATTTTAACATTTTTTACACTTTTTGTTTAAGCATTTTGTATTTCTTTGTGCAGTACAAGACCACAATGCTACATTATGTCTTGGTACTCTGACTTCTAGCCACAAAGGATGTGAATCATACACTTTTGGATAAGAATCATCAATATGTGGTCACTCTTTTTAAAAGGGCAAACCCAATTTACGTGAGGATTACTGCTGAGCAAGTGAGATGCATAGAGGAAGTTATCGACTTTTTCTTTCTTAAAATATTATCGTTAGCCCCATGAAAAATCATATGTCAATGAACCAAGTAAGCCTCAACTTTGTTTTTCGTGATTTTACATACTTAGTTTGGCTTACCCGAAAGCTCTGTTCACATGTATGTATGGTTTTTGAGTCGATGAGTCGACGAGTCGTTTAGGGGTAACGACTCTCGACTAGTCTTGACTAGTCGAGACTCATGTTCGACTCATGCAGAACTGTATATAACACTAGAAAGCTACAGAACCATGGGGGGAAATTTTGGCTCGGGGGAAATTTGGTCGATCTAGGTTTCACGGGAGCTGGGCAAGGAATATTGGAAAAAGATGCCAACTTTAAGTCGCGGTCAACTCAAAAACCTGGACTAGTCGAGACTAGTCGATTGAGTCGCTCGACTCAACCAATTAGTCGAGTCGAGATGCCGAGTCGGACTTTACATTGCGACTCATCGACTAGTCGTCGACTAGTCTTGACTAGTCGCTCGACTCAAAAACCATGCATGTATGTTGTTTAATTTAGAAATAAGTGGGCTATATTCAAGATAGATTATGGAAGATTAAACGCATGATTATATTTTCATTCTGGGTAATCCTTGCATTTCCTACAAGCTTCTTCTTTTGGAAACTCTATTTTGCAGCTCAATGAGCACTCAGTTCTGAGTGAGTCGCTGGATAATAATCGCGGTAGATTTTTTTCAACACTACAGTGCTCCATCAAAATCTTGGAATGCGATAGAGACGGTGAAGATCAATTCGCTCCTGACCTGAAACACGAGGCCGGCAATGGTCGTCCCGGTCTTCCTGAACCCGGGCATCTTCAGGCCGCTCTTCTCCAGCATGGAGTTCCTGCGGCACAGGTCGAAGCTGAAGCCACCCTTAGCGGGGAGTTCCATCGATCCAGCCATCCTGCAAACAGAAAACGAATCAATATTGCATCAAACAGTTCCACCGAATCACCGCAACCCACATCCCTATGCACACACACACACACACGCCCCCCCCCCCCCCCCCCCCCGACCTCTGTTCCACACTTCCCTGCACACTGGTGTGGTCACCCCTGATCTAGAGAGCGAGAGGCCAAAACTAAACCAACAGGGAAGAGAATTTAAGACGGAAACCCTAGAAACCCTTCCCGTGGAGATCTATATGCGGAGAGGAAAGGGAGGAGAAATCGCTCAGGGGCTATTGGGGATCAAGTAGAGTACAGAACACACGTGGGGATCAAGTAGAGTACAGAACACACGCGAAACCCCTCTCGGAGGGAACTCTACGATTTGCATTCTTACTTTCTTCACTCATCGGACCCGAATCGAATTCCCTTGTCTCCCCTGTTTCGTTCCCAAACGGAAGAACCCTAGCTCACACTGCCGCCGGCGCCGCCACTGTCCGCTCGCCGCTGCACCTTGGCCGACACCGGTGAACCTCCGCCGCTAGCTGCTGCCTCCCGCGACCAATCCAAAAGGTACAAGGGAGAGGCGACCAGCCAGCTCGTCGCCGACGGCCGGAGCCCCTAAATCCTAACCCTAGCTCTCAGCCGTGAGGGTTGCCGCCGCCCTCAGGGAGGAGGTCGTACCTAGCGTCGCCGGAGAGATGTCGCCGTGCTCCCCGGAATTTCGCCGGCAACCTCCGTCAATAGCTCTCGCCGCCGTGAGGGTTGCCGCCGCCGCCTAATTCCTCTGCTTGGTCCGGGACTCTGTTCGAGTGATGCGAAAAAGAACGAACAGGGAAGAGGCCTGCTTGATCGATCCAGGTCAAACAGGTTCGTAATTCGTATGGGTATTTTGGTCATTGTACGTGGGTCCGACCTGTTAGGGCAATTCATCAAGTACCAAATCAAGAGCCTCCGATTCCGCAAAATCTGGTACCGCAAAAGGAGTATTTATAAAATATATAAGATGTTTTTAGCTTTTTATAATTTAATTAAAGGTACATAGATGAGTTTTAGCATGTAAATTCACTCATTTTTGTTTGTATGTAGTCTATATTAAAATGTGAAAGACATATTATAATTTGGAACAGAGGTAGTATGTTGTAAAACGTTTCTACGATACTGCGTGAGCCGCGCCATAACAAGTGTCATAAAAATACACTTTTTTCTAGGGAGTTTATCTTCATTCCTTTAATTTAGCCATGCTTGCAAAACAATGCTGGAGATTAATTACAAACCCGGAGTGGCTATGTGCATGTCTTTTGAGAGCCAAATATTATCCACATGGTGATTTATTGCAAGCCGGGCCAAAAAATGGTTCCTCGTTTACATGGCAGAGTATATTAGCAGGATTAACGACGTTCAAGAGAGGATATATATGGAGAATTGGGAATGGAAATGAGGAGAGTATATCTAGTGCTACTTGGGCTATGTGTGCTACCAGTTTCCCCATCGATCTGGGCCATCCAATCTAAGTGAACGGACAGGATCAAACAGAACTGCAGCTCTTCACCCACCATGGCACATATGCACTTTAGACCATCTGATTTTCGAATTGTGGCATGAGATCCATCGTTTCTAATCTCTCTGCGAGAAATAAGACGGTTAAAAGGAGCACAACTTACAACGTAACAACAGAACTAAGACGGTTGGTCGGTTGCTAATAGTCCAAATCATGAGGAACAATCGTGCTGGCTTAGGAAACAACAAGAACAAACGGAAAAGGGAAAACTAGGAATACGCTAAATGGCATATTTTGTGCAGCGTGAGAAGGTCATCTCCTGACAAAACCGTGCCAGGAACCTTTGATGTCCGGTGGCGGCCTGCTGAGCTGCTCCTCCAGCCAAGCTCGTTTCGGGATGACTTGAATCTCCTGGCATCGTATTGAGTTGCTCCTTCAACCTAGTAGCTTCGATTTGAAGCCGCATTAAAGCTCGTGAGGAAAAGGATGAATCTGTGCGTCGCAATAGGAAAAAATGGAGGGACCAATTGCAAATGTGGCTTGGTTGGTGGCAGACTAAAGTTTTAACTGATCCTGTCCACTGACTCAGATCGAACGGCCCAGATTGCTGGAATGTGGTAGCACCAAAAGACCTCGTAGTACTAGATATGTTCTCTGGAAATGAGGTGGATATTTGGAAGGATCCTTGGATCCCTTCCAGTCCGACACGTAAAGTCATGCAGCCTCGTGGGCACATCTTATTTACCAAGGTTTCGGATCTTATTGATATTGAAAGAGAATGCTGGGATGAAGGGTTGATTAGATCCATTTTTAATCCAATTGATGCCCAACGGATTTTACAAATACCACTGCACCATAATGGTTTTGATGATTTTGTAGCATGGCATCTAAACAGAAGTGGCGTATTTTCGGTTCGATCCGCATACCATGCAGAATGGAGCCACCGATTTAAGGGAGAATCTCAAAGGATGGCTTCCGTTGGTGCATACCTATCTCCTGAAGTGTGGTCGCAGCTTTGGAAATTGAAAATACCGAGTAAAGTTAATATTTTCTGTTGGAGAACGCTTTGTGGTATTCTACTGCTAAAGGCAACGTTGGCAGATCGGCACATTGGAACATCGAGACAGTGTCCGATATGCAATCAAGAACCTGATGACCTGAGGCACTTTTTTTTTACACGATTAAATCGATTACAAAAACAAAACTAAAAAAGACGAGCAAATCTATAAGATCTCCAAACCATTTCTTCTTCCATGACACAATCTTGTACTTTTCTAAAGGCAGCCGTAGAACAACGCCGAATAGACCAAACCACAGACATGTGAATACCAACGAAGGTTCTCCCCTTTTAATTTTGAGCCGCAATGCCAAGTCTTTGTGCACGCACGCGGCCATTAAATTAATCAAGCAATATCGACAAGAGCACCACCACTGATATTCCAGGAACAAATAACCGAACCACTTTTTCGACGTCGTTGGGAACCGAGAGAACGAATCACCATTGCCGAAGACGTAGTAGCCGGGATAGATATTGCAAGGACAATCCTCCTCGCGGCAACCATGAGAAACAATCCAAGATTGATCTAGCGAAGCAAGATCTGAAAAACCATACCTAGACAAACTTAATCTTCCAAATGCACCATTGACGTCGGGAAGGAGATCTCGCCGTCGAACGAATCGCGGAAGATCACTTATTGCAGACGATGCCATCTCCATTGACGAAGAAGATAACAACAAAAACCAAGCTCTAACATTAATGACCTTTGTATAGTGCCCTATGCAGGTCCGAGGTCCCCATCCCTCCTAATGCCAGAGCGGCAACTAGAGGAGGCGAGGACCCATCAATTCTTAGACGAAGGCGACGATAAAGATGCAGATGGCGCCGACGGCGACGGCTAGGATTGAAACCCTAGGCCGTCGCCTCTCTTTCTTTCTAGGGACCTGGGGTACTTGACCTGAGGCACCTGCTGTTTACATGTAGTATAGCGAGAGAGCTATGGGAGCGGCTAGGAGTTCTGAAACTGATTGATGGTGTGGCTGGGAACGAGGCTTCCGGCCCGGTAATCTTCCAGGATATTTTGAATTTCCAAATAAAGGTCTATCCAAGGATTCCCAGCTTGGGTTTGCAGGAGATTATAGCGGTTGGTGCATGGTATTTATGGTGGGTGAGGAGACAGATTACACATGGTGAGAAATATCCTTCACCAGCTCGCTGGCCTCTATCGGTCATGGCAATCACATGTAATGCAATGAAAGTAAGAAAAAAAGCGAGCCACCGGACTGTAGCTAAATGGACACGGCAAATGGGAGGAGCCATCAAAATAAACGTGGATGCATCTTTTCACCGGGATGTGAGTGCAGGAGCTATAGCTGCGGTTCTGAGAGATGGTACGGGCAATTTTCTTGCTGCCAGATGCAAGTACATTGAGAATGCTGCTGATGTGACAACAATGGAGGCAAGAGCGATGCTTGAAGGGTTGATATTCGCGAATAATCTGGGATTCCATGAAGTTGTAGCAGAATCCGACTCCCTTGAAGTGATTAATTTCTGTATGGGGCAAGATCGATGGTGGGATCCAGCTACAGCTATTTTTGCATCTTGTATTGATGAAGCAGCGATGATTGGGAAGGTAGATTTTATGCATTGTCCTCGGGACTCAAATGGCGCCGTTCATGAGCTAGCAAAGTTTTGTTTTGATATTCGTAGTGATTGTAATTGGGTAGATGAACCTCTAGATTTTCTGTTGGAGAATTTGCTAAACGATGTAGCTGTGTTTTAATTTTAATAAAGTTAGTAAAAAAAACTCTTATTGTCATCTATGACGATTAATGCGAATAAATTAATCCTACTGTGAAATTATGGTATAATGGAGAAAATAGTCTTTTCTTATTTATTTTTAAGAGATCGTCTCTTAGCTAAGCGAAGACAACCCTCTCTTTATTCATTATCTCCCCACCAACTAAGTAAAAATCTAACAGTGACATATCTATACTTCTTATAAAGCAAAACCCCACTAATTTACAATTAATGATTCTATCTCAACATGCAAGCTATCCACATCACTTTCTCTTTTAACCAACCAATTGTCCACATTATCCCACTAAAATTCATTACTTATTATCTATCTCTACATGCAAGTATCCACATAATTTTTTCCTGTAGCCATTAAATTGTCCACATCATCCTATTTTATTTTGTTGTTCGAATGATAAGACCACACAATCCCGCAAATACAATTACCAAATTAAATCATGTGTTAGGGTAACAACCGAATTAGTTTCCCAATCAAGTGAATTTTTTGCCTGCATATTTCTATAGTCTGGTTCAAATTTATGCGTTTATTAGTTTTTTAAGAGATACCTGCTGCAACGCGCGGGGTTTTGTTCTAGTTTAATGAAAGTTTGATGTCACCCCATTATACATCCAATAACAACTCTACTTCCAATACATCCCTTCTTAAGACCGCGTCTTAAAGAAAAAGTCCAAA